>JAQNBH010000016.1:9910724-10510724 GCA_028752905.1 Cladorhizidae sp. MBARI D1340-BT2 | reverse complement strand
GTGCATGCATAGGAGTGCAAGGTTTGGTGTGTGTGCATGCATAGGAGTGTAAGGTTTGGTGTGTGTGCATGCATAGGAGTGTAAGGTTTGGTGTGTGTGCATGCATAGGAGTGTAAGGTTTGGTGTGTGTGCATGCATAAGAGTGTAAGGTTTGGTGCGTGTGCATGCATAGTATATTGCAAGGTTTGGTGTGTGTGCATACATAATGTATCTATCTATGTATGTTTATTCTCCACATGTTCACCTATATAAAATATAAGCGGGTCAGAGTAAACAGTTTAAACAGGAAATGATCTCTGAAAAAGAAAATGCCAGCACTAGAGGAAACGAAAACTGCCGAAGGAACTGCTGATGGGAAAGGATGCTGGTATTTCATTCTGACATATCACTTGATTCATCAACAAGCTCTAGCTATGAGGTGGGATACACAATTTTTGTCATGCTGATGCTGAAACTATCATAACTCCAAGTGAACACATGTAGCTATGGCCACTCTCCATGGACTACCTACATAGTTAGCATGTATAGGAAGGACAACTGACAACTGGGGAAGAGAGTGGAGATGTTCTGTTAATGGAGGCATACTGAACACTAAACACTGTAAAGAGTGCGAAGGATAAAAAATGTTGCCAAAAATGCAACTTATAGAAGGAAATTATGAAGATGTTCAGTCAAGGCAACCATTTTGTATAAAGGGCCCGAATATACTGTGTAAGTTTGTTTTGAAATATTTCTTGTCAGCTTTTGCATGATAACTAGAGGGCAAGATGCAGTCGTGTGTGTATGTATTTATTTCATGGTGAAAGTAAGCTACCCGTCTAGATATCTGCAGGTCATAAAGAACAAGGAAAAAACATACAAAATGCCAGTGGCAAGGAGGGTTTCTGCTTTGGGTATTTTTCTAAATGTTCCCCTATAGGGTTGTTTTTCTCGTTCTTGAATTATGGCGCTCTTCATGTTAATACACAAAACCACCCATCTAGATATCTTTCAGGTGTCCAAGATAACCCGAACAACCCTATTATCAATGTGCAACTTGGTATCAAGAACCACCCATCTAGATATCTTTCAGGAGTCCCAGATAACCTGAACAACCATATTACCAATGTGCAACTTGGTATCAAGAACCACCCATCTAGATATCTTTCAGGAGTTCCAGATAACCTGAACAACCCTATTATCAATGTGCAACTTGGTATCAAGGGTTGTTAGTGCCCTTTTCTTTCAATGTGGCCACCATAGATTTCCTTGAAAAAGTCTAACTAATACAATTAACTTCTCAATAATAACTAATACAATTAACTTCTCATAATAACTAATACAATTAACTTCTCAATAATAACTAATACAATTAACTTCTCATAATAACTAATACAATTAACTTCTCAATAATAACTAATATATACTCAATAATAACTAATAGAATTAACTTCTCAATAATAACTTGAAATTGTACTCTTTCTCTCTAGCCAGGAAGGGATCTTGGCACAACATAAAATTCAGTGCTTACCCACTTACTCCTTCAGGTTGGCATCGGGTCTTGACTTGCAGTCCACTATATAGCATAAGAGTCAACACAACCTTCTGCCTTCTTTAAACTCCGTTTGTTCTCCTGACGTAATTTTGTAGATCGTCCAGAATATTTTCAATTATTCCATCGCTGTCGAGACCATAGTGTTACTCTCAACAATCATCCTTCTTATATTACTTTGTCTATAGAGGTCACCTTTGACCTTGTCTGGCGTGATAGCCTTTGTGATGAGTTTGAATAGGTCCTCACTATCTCACAGAAAATGGATTAGTGAAGCATCTGAGCATGGAATCAAGCTTTCCATTGTTGTTCTTATGACACTCTAATATGGCATTTGAAAGATCATGGTAATGCATGCATGTATATTCAACGACAGCCCAGCCATCTGGCACTCTCCAGCAAGTCCTGTTTGCTCTGGGGAAGGGTTGAGTGTGATTCCAACCAGTCCTCTAGAAGCCCTTCATTGCATAGTTCATCTGCTATCAGAAATGACTTGTGATATCATAGATAAGAAGATAAGCAAAGTGAGGGGCTTGTTTAACCTCCCTCCCCATCCCAAGCCGCCCCTTCCCTGGCACCCATGATACACAAATGGTTACCAAAATAAACAACACAATGGAATTTAGATTTGGGTTGGTGGCATTTAAATCCTAGTTAATTTGTTTGATGTTTACATCAGAGTGGCACGCCTGCAACGTGTGACTATTTGACCCGACCCCCCCCCCCCCCCCCCCCGCCCCTCACTAACCCAACAATCAGTCTTCTTCCATCACACTGCCCTTAGGGTTGGCAACACGTTTTTTCTTATTTATGCCCCCCCCCCCCCCAAAAGGTATCTAGATAGGATATCACTTACTTCTTTCACCACAAAATAAACATGGGACCTTATGCTATGTTGCTTCTTTGGAGTCTTTTTAGTACTCCGAGTGCATTTTTCATCTTGAAATGGAAGTTGCTTCCAAGGATCCCTTCCTTCAAAACAACTCACACGGCCATGTTTTATCTTGTCTTCCCACCATCTTGCAGAGCATCAGGTCTATCAACATTGTATATACCAGTTTGGAGTCTGTTAGGAATATGTAAACACGTGGCTACTTTTCCATACCACAATCCAAGCATTGCCATGTCATGATGATGTCAATAATGTACAGATCAGTACTGTATTAGGACTTCTACATATGCTAGGGATAGGGCAATGGCTAGAGCAATGCAATCTAACAATGCTAAGTTTGTTCCATGTGGCATTGGACTAAAAATATACGATTGTGAATCGTTTTTTTTTTGTATGTCTGCCCTGTTTGGTTTTCTATTTTTCCCCTCGACATCTGAAATTCGCTCACCACTCAATACATTCATTATTACATGCAGTGTATAATCTTACTCCAATACTATCTATGGTACTTACCAGCATCTAGACACCCTTCATGCTCAGTTAAATACATCATCTCCCTGTAGCACCACCCACAGCTTTCAAACATTTTATGCCCCTTCTTTCTCCTTAAATCAATGCCTAGATCAGCTTAAAACTGGTTCCACTATGTTCATTCTCTTCACTGGTCCTGTATTTCCAGCTCATACCACTACTTAACTTTCAATATACTCATCGCAGAGCTTTCTCACTCCATACCTTCATCTTGCACCACTCCATTTCCTATGACCATCTCTCCTGCTATGTGAGGTTTTGTTTTTCTCATTTCCTCACAAAATCTTGTGACTTGAAGTGTGATAAGTTTTCAACTAATGGCAGCCATTGATAGCATGTGTGTGTGAGAGAGAGAGAGCAGTTTCAACAAGACTGAATTCTGAGGTGGAGGGACGATATGCTCACCTTACTTACTGTACCATGTTTTGTTTGCAGGATGTCATAAATCCAACACATCCCTCCCCCCCCAAAATAAGGGAAAAAGGATATACATATAATTATATCAGAAGAAAGAATATTACAGCAATATCTGACAGACTGTTATGTATGTATTTAAATGTAGATGTGATAGAGAAATAGGCATGCCTTCAGATTACAAGTGCAATCTAGGGAGGAAAAAATGGTTGATCCTACACCGAAAGTGATCTGTACAACTTCCTACTTAGCAGCTGCTATCTTGTTGTGTAGGAATGGAGACATCTGCTGCAGCCACTCGGATTCAATAACACTGACATTCCTACAACATGAACGGAAAGCAACTCACCAACAGAGAAAAAAATCCCTACCACACGATAAACAGTTATTTGAAAGTGATGGCTTACATAAGTATATCCTGTTGAACTCCCAAACCAACTGTTAACTATAACTGAAAGTGTACAAGTTAAACCTTATAGTATTGGGTGAGGCTGACAGTAAGTATTGGGTGAGGCTGCCAGTAAGTATTGGGTGAGACTGACAGTAAGTATTGGGTGAGACTGCCAGTAAGTATTGGGTGAGGCTGCCAGTAAGTAGTATTGGGTGAGACTGCCAATAAGTATTGGGTGAGGCTGCCAGTAAGTATTGGGTGAGGCTGCCAGTAAGTATTGGGTGAGGCTGCCAGTAAGTATTGGGTGAGACTGCCAGTAAGTAGTATTGGGTGAGACTGCCAGTAAGTATTGGGTGAAAATAACAGTAAGTATTGGGTGAGACAGTAGTAAGTATTGGGTGAGACTGCCAGTAAGTATTGGTTGAGACTGCCAGTAAGTATTGGGTGAGACTGCCAGTAAGTATTGGGGGAGACTGCCAGTAAGTATTGGGTGAGACTGCCAGTAAGTATTGGGTGAGACTGCCAGTAAGTATTGGGTGAGACTGCCAGTAAGTATTGGGTGAGACTGCCAGTAAGTATTGGGTGAGACTGCCAGTAAGTATTGGGTGAGACTGCCAGTAAGTATTGGGTGAGACTGCCAGTAAGTATTGGGTGAGGCTGCCAGTAAGTATTGGGTGAGGCTGCCAGTAAGTATTGGGGGAGACTGCCAGTAAGTATTGGGTGAGACTGCCTGTAAGTATTGGGTGAGACTGCCAGTAAGTATTGGGTGAGACTGCCAGTAAGTATTGGGTGAGACTGCCAGTAAGTATTGGGTGAGACTGCCAGTAAGTATTGGGTGAGACTGCCAGTAAGTATTGGGTGAGACTGCCAGTAAGTATTGGGTGAGACTGCTAGTAAGTATTGGGTGAGACTGCCAGTAAGTATTGGGTGAGACTGACAGTAAGTATTGGGTGAGACTGCCAGTAAGTATTGGGTGAGACTGCCAGTAAGTATTGGGTGAGACTGCCAGTAAGTATTGGGTGAGACTGCCAGTAAGTATTGGGTGAGACTGCCAGTAAGTATTGGGTGAGACTGCCAGTAAGTATTGGGTGAGACTGCCAGTAAGTATTGGGTGAGACTGCCAGTAAGTATTGGGTGAGACTGCCAGTAAGTATTGGGTGAGACAGCCAGTAAGTATTGGGTGAGACTGCCAGTAAGTATTGGGTGAGACTGCTAGTAAGTATTGGGTGAGACTGCCAGTAAGTATTGGGTGAGACTGCCAGTAAGTATTGGGTGAGACTGCCTGTAAGTATTGGGTGAGGCTGCCAGTAAGTATTGGGTGAGACTGCCAGTAAGTATTGGGTGAGACTGCCAGTAAGTATTGGGTGAGACTGCTAGTAAGTATTGGGTGAGACTGCCAGTAAGTATTGGGTGAGACTGCCAGTAAGTATTGGGTGAGACTGCCTGTAAGTATTGGGTGAGACTGACAGTAAGTATTGGGTGAGACTGCCTGTAAGTATTGGGTGAGACTGCCAGTAAGTATTGGGTGAGGCTGACAGTAAGTATTGGGTGAGACTGCCTGTAAGTATTGGGTGAGACTGACAGTAAGTATTGGGTGAGACTGCCAGTAAGTATTGGGTGAGACTGCCAGTAAGTATTGGGTGAGACTGCCTGTAAGTATTGGGTGAGACTGCCAGTAAGTATTGGGTGAGACTGCCTGTAAGTATTGGGTGAGACTGCCAGTAAGTATTGGGTGAGACTGACAGTAAGTATTGGGTGAGACTGCCTGTAAGTATTGGGTGAGACTGACAGTAAGTATTGGGTGAGACTGCCTGTAAGTATTGGGTGAGACTGACAGTAAGTATTGGGTGAGACTGCCAGTAAGTATTGGGTGAGACTGCCAGTAAGTATTGGGTGAGACTGCCTGTAAGTATTGGGTGAGACTGCCAGTAAGTATTGGGTGAGGCTGACAGTAAGTATTGGGTGAGGCTGCCAGTAAGTATTGGGTGAGGCTGACAGTAAGTATTGGGTGAGGCTGCCAGTAAGTATTGGGTGAGACTGCCAGTAAGTATTGGGTGAGACTGCCAGTAAGTATTGGGTGAGACTGCCAGTAAGTATTGGGTGAGACTGCCAGTAAGTATTGGGTGAGACTGCCAGTAAGTATTGGGTGAGACTGCCAGTAAGTATTGGGTGAGACTGACAGTAAGTATTGGGTGAGGCTGCCAGTAAGTAGTATTGGGTGAGACTGCCAGTAAGTATTGGGTGAGACTGCCAGTAAGTATTGGGTGAGACTGCCAGTAAGTATTAGGTGAGACTGCCAGTAAGTATTGGGTGAGACTGCCTGTAAGTATTGGGTGAGGCTGCCAGTAAGTATTGGGTGAGACTGCCAGTAAGTATTGGGTGAGACTGCCAGTAAGTATTGGGTGAGACTGCCAGTAAGTATTGGGTGAGACTGCCAGTAAGTATTGGGTGAGACTGCCAGTAAGTATTGGGTGAGACTGCCAGTAAGTATTGGGTGAGACTGCCTGTAAGTATTGGGTGAGACTGCCAGTAAGTATTGGGTGAGACTGCCAGTAAGTATTGGGTGAGACTGCCAGTAAGTATTGGGTGAGACTGACAGTAAGTATTGGGTGAGACTGCCAGTAAGTATTGGGTGAGACTGCCAGTAAGTATTGGGTGAGACTGCCAGTAAGTATTGGGTGAGACTGCCAGTAAGTATTGGGTGAGGCTGCCAGTAAGTATTGGGTGAGACTGACAGTAAGTATTGGGTGAGGCTGCCAGTAAGTATTGGGTGAGACTGCCAGTAAGTATTGGGTGAGGCTGCCAGTAAGTATTGGGTGAGACTGACAGTAAGTATTGGGTGAGGCTGCCAGTAAGTATTGGGTGAGACTGACAGTAAGTATTGGGTGAGGCTGCCAGTAAGTATTGGGTGAGACTGCCAGTAAGTATTGGGTGAGACTGCCAGTAAGTATTGGGTGAGACTGCCTGTAAGTATTGGGTGAGACTGCCAGTAAGTATTGGGTGAGACTGCCAGTAAGTATTGGGTGAGACTGCCAGTAAGTATTGGGTGAGACTGACAGTAAGTATTGGGTGAGGCTGCCAGTAAGTATTGGGTGAGACTGCCAGTAAGTATTGGGTGAGACTGCCAGTAAGTATTGGGTGAGACTGCCAGTAAGTATTGGGGGAGACTGCCAGTAAGTATTGGGTGAGACTGACAGTAAGTATTGGGTGAGACTGCCAGTAAGTATTGGGTGAGACTGCCTGTAAGTATTGGGTGAGACTGCCTGTAAGTATTGGGTGAGACTGCCAGTAAGTATTGGTTGAGACTGCCAGTAAGTATTGGGTGAGACTGCCAGTAAGTATTGGGGGAGACTGCCAGTAAGTATTGGGTGAGACTGCCAGTAAGTATTGGGTGAGACTGCCAGTAAGTATTGGGTGAGACTGCCAGTAAGTATTGGGTGAGACTGCCAGTAAGTATTGGGTGAGACTGCCAGTAAGTATTGGGTGAGACTGCCAGTAAGTATTGGGTGAGGCTGCCAGTAAGTATTGGGTGAGGCTGCCAGTAAGTATTGGGTGAGGCTGCCAGTAAGTATTGGGGGAGACTGCCAGTAAGTATTGGGTGAGACTGCCTGTAAGTATTGGGTGAGACTGCCAGTAAGTATTGGGTGAGACTGCCAGTAAGTATTGGGTGAGACTGCCAGTAAGTATTGGGTGAGACTGCCAGTAAGTATTGGGTGAGACTGCCAGTAAGTATTGGGTGAGACTGCCAGTAAGTATTGGGTGAGACTGCTAGTAAGTATTGGGTGAGACTGACAGTAAGTATTGGGTGAGACTGACAGTAAGTATTGGGCGAGACTGCCAGTAAGTATTGGGTGAGACTGCCAGTAAGTATTGGGTGAGACTGCCAGTAAGTATTGGGTGAGACTGCCAGTAAGTATTGGGTGAGACTGCCAGTAAGTATTGGGTGAGACTGCCAGTAAGTATTGGGTGAGACTGCCAGTAAGTATTGGGTGAGACTGCCAGTAAGTATTGGGTGAGACTGCCAGTAAGTATTGGGTGAGACAGCCAGTAAGTATTGGGTGAGACTGCCAGTAAGTATTGGGTGAGACTGCCAGTAAGTATTGGGTGAGACTGCCAGTAAGTATTGGGTGAGACTGCCAGTAAGTATTGGGTGAGACTGCCTGTAAGTATTGGGTGAGGCTGCCAGTAAGTATTGGGTGAGACTGACAGTAAGTATTGGGTGAGACTGCCAGTAAGTATTGGGTGAGACTGCTAGTAAGTATTGGGTGAGACTGCCAGTAAGTATTGGGTGAGACTGCCAGTAAGTATTGGGTGAGACTGCCTGTAAGTATTGGGTGAGACTGACAGTAAGTATTGGGTGAGACTGCCTGTAAGTATTGGGTGAGACTGCCAGTAAGTATTGGGTGAGGCTGACAGTAAGTATTGGGTGAGACTGCCTGTAAGTATTGGGTGAGACTGACAGTAAGTATTGGGTGAGACTGCCAGTAGGTATTGGGTGAGACTGCCAGTAAGTATTGGGTGAGACTGCCAGTAAGTATTGGGTGAGACTGCTAGTAAGTATTGGGTGAGACTGCCAGTAAGTATTGGGTGAGACTGACAGTAAGTATTGGGTGAGACTGCCAGTAAGTATTGGGTGAGACTGCCAGTAAGTATTGGGTGAGACTGCCAGTAAGTATTGGGTGAGACTGCCAGTAAGTATTGGGTGAGACTGCCAGTAAGTATTGGGTGAGACTGCCAGTAAGTATTGGGTGAGACTGCCAGTAAGTATTGGGTGAGACTGCCAGTAAGTATTGGGTGAGACTGCCAGTAAGTATTGGGTGAGACAGCCAGTAAGTATTGGGTGAGACTGCCAGTAAGTATTGGGTGAGACTGCTAGTAAGTATTGGGTGAGACTGCCAGTAAGTATTGGGTGAGACTGCCAGTAAGTATTGGGTGAGACTGCCTGTAAGTATTGGGTGAGGCTGCCAGTAAGTATTGGGTGAGACTGCCAGTAAGTATTGGGTGAGACTGCCAGTAAGTATTGGGTGAGACTGCTAGTAAGTATTGGGTGAGACTGCCAGTAAGTATTGGGTGAGACTGCCAGTAAGTATTGGGTGAGACTGCCTGTAAGTATTGGGTGAGACTGACAGTAAGTATTGGGTGAGACTGCCTGTAAGTATTGGGTGAGACTGCCAGTAAGTATTGGGTGAGGCTGACAGTAAGTATTGGGTGAGACTGCCTGTAAGTATTGGGTGAGACTGACAGTAAGTATTGGGTGAGACTGCCAGTAAGTATTGGGTGAGACTGCCAGTAAGTATTGGGTGAGACTGCCTGTAAGTATTGGGTGAGACTGCCAGTAAGTATTGGGTGAGACTGCCTGTAAGTATTGGGTGAGACTGCCAGTAAGTATTGGGTGAGACTGACAGTAAGTATTGGGTGAGACTGCCTGTAAGTATTGGGTGAGACTGACAGTAAGTATTGGGTGAGACTGCCTGTAAGTATTGGGTGAGACTGACAGTAAGTATTGGGTGAGACTGCCAGTAAGTATTGGGTGAGACTGCCAGTAAGTATTGGGTGAGACTGCCTGTAAGTATTGGGTGAGACTGCCAGTAAGTATTGGGTGAGGCTGACAGTAAGTATTGGGTGAGGCTGCCAGTAAGTATTGGGTGAGGCTGACAGTAAGTATTGGGTGAGGCTGCCAGTAAGTATTGGGTGAGACTGCCAGTAAGTATTGGGTGAGACTGCCAGTAAGTATTGGGTGAGACTGCCAGTAAGTATTGGGTGAGACTGCCAGTAAGTATTGGGTGAGACTGCCAGTAAGTATTGGGTGAGACTGCCAGTAAGTATTGGGTGAGACTGACAGTAAGTATTGGGTGAGGCTGCCAGTAAGTAGTATTGGGTGAGACTGCCAGTAAGTATTGGGTGAGACTGCCAGTAAGTATTGGGTGAGACTGCCAGTAAGTATTAGGTGAGACTGCCAGTAAGTATTGGGTGAGACTGCCTGTAAGTATTGGGTGAGGCTGCCAGTAAGTATTGGGTGAGACTGCCAGTAAGTATTGGGTGAGACTGCCAGTAAGTATTGGGTGAGACTGCCAGTAAGTATTGGGTGAGACTGCCAGTAAGTATTGGGTGAGACTGCCAGTAAGTATTGGGTGAGACTGCCAGTAAGTATTGGGTGAGACTGCCTGTAAGTATTGGGTGAGACTGCCAGTAAGTATTGGGTGAGACTGCCAGTAAGTATTGGGTGAGACTGCCAGTAAGTATTGGGTGAGACTGACAGTAAGTATTGGGTGAGACTGCCAGTAAGTATTGGGTGAGACTGCCAGTAAGTATTGGGTGAGACTGCCAGTAAGTATTGGGTGAGACTGCCAGTAAGTATTGGGTGAGGCTGCCAGTAAGTATTGGGTGAGACTGACAGTAAGTATTGGGTGAGGCTGCCAGTAAGTATTGGGTGAGACTGCCAGTAAGTATTGGGTGAGGCTGCCAGTAAGTATTGGGTGAGACTGACAGTAAGTATTGGGTGAGGCTGCCAGTAAGTATTGGGTGAGACTGACAGTAAGTATTGGGTGAGGCTGCCAGTAAGTATTGGGTGAGACTGCCAGTAAGTATTGGGTGAGACTGCCAGTAAGTATTGGGTGAGACTGCCTGTAAGTATTGGGTGAGACTGCCAGTAAGTATTGGGTGAGACTGCCAGTAAGTATTGGGTGAGACTGCCAGTAAGTATTGGGTGAGACTGACAGTAAGTATTGGGTGAGGCTGCCAGTAAGTATTGGGTGAGACTGCCAGTAAGTATTGGGTGAGACTGCCAGTAAGTATTGGGTGAGACTGCCAGTAAGTATTGGGGGAGACTGCCAGTAAGTATTGGGTGAGACTGACAGTAAGTATTGGGTGAGACTGCCAGTAAGTATTGGGTGAGACTGCCTGTAAGTATTGGGTGAGACTGCCTGTAAGTATTGGGTGAGACTGCCAGTAAGTATTGGTTGAGACTGCCAGTAAGTATTGGGTGAGACTGCCAGTAAGTATTGGGGGAGACTGCCAGTAAGTATTGGGTGAGACTGCCAGTAAGTATTGGGTGAGACTGCCAGTAAGTATTGGGTGAGACTGCCAGTAAGTATTGGGTGAGACTGCCAGTAAGTATTGGGTGAGACTGCCAGTAAGTATTGGGTGAGACTGCCAGTAAGTATTGGGTGAGGCTGCCAGTAAGTATTGGGTGAGGCTGCCAGTAAGTATTGGGTGAGGCTGCCAGTAAGTATTGGGGGAGACTGCCAGTAAGTATTGGGTGAGACTGCCTGTAAGTATTGGGTGAGACTGCCAGTAAGTATTGGGTGAGACTGCCAGTAAGTATTGGGTGAGACTGCCAGTAAGTATTGGGTGAGACTGCCAGTAAGTATTGGGTGAGACTGCCAGTAAGTATTGGGTGAGACTGCCAGTAAGTATTGGGTGAGACTGCTAGTAAGTATTGGGTGAGACTGACAGTAAGTATTGGGTGAGACTGACAGTAAGTATTGGGCGAGACTGCCAGTAAGTATTGGGTGAGACTGCCAGTAAGTATTGGGTGAGACTGCCAGTAAGTATTGGGTGAGACTGCCAGTAAGTATTGGGTGAGACTGCCAGTAAGTATTGGGTGAGACTGCCAGTAAGTATTGGGTGAGACTGCCAGTAAGTATTGGGTGAGACTGCCAGTAAGTATTGGGTGAGACTGCCAGTAAGTATTGGGTGAGACAGCCAGTAAGTATTGGGTGAGACTGCCAGTAAGTATTGGGTGAGACTGCCAGTAAGTATTGGGTGAGACTGCCAGTAAGTATTGGGTGAGACTGCCAGTAAGTATTGGGTGAGACTGCCTGTAAGTATTGGGTGAGGCTGCCAGTAAGTATTGGGTGAGACTGACAGTAAGTATTGGGTGAGACTGCCAGTAAGTATTGGGTGAGACTGCTAGTAAGTATTGGGTGAGACTGCCAGTAAGTATTGGGTGAGACTGCCAGTAAGTATTGGGTGAGACTGCCTGTAAGTATTGGGTGAGACTGACAGTAAGTATTGGGTGAGACTGCCTGTAAGTATTGGGTGAGACTGCCAGTAAGTATTGGGTGAGGCTGACAGTAAGTATTGGGTGAGACTGCCTGTAAGTATTGGGTGAGACTGACAGTAAGTATTGGGTGAGACTGCCAGTAGGTATTGGGTGAGACTGCCAGTAAGTATTGGGTGAGACTGCCTGTAAGTATTGGGTGAGACTGCCAGTAAGTATTGGGTGAGACTGCCTGTAAGTATTGGGTGAGACTGCCAGTAAGTATTGGGTGAGGCTGACAGTAAGTATTGGGTGAGACTGCCTGTAAGTATTGGGTGAGACTGACAGTAAGTATTGGGTGAGACTGCCTGTAAGTATTGGGTGAGACTGACAGTAAGTATTGGGTGAGACTGCCAGTAAGTATTGGGTGAGACTGCCAGTAAGTATTGGGTGAGACTGCCTGTAAGTATTGGGTGAGACTGCCAGTAAGTATTGGGTGAGGCTGCCAGTAAGTATTGGGTGAGGCTGACAGTAAGTATTGGGTGAGGCTGCCAGTAAGTATTGGGTGAGACTGCCAGTAAGTATTGGGTGAGACTGCCAGTAAGTATTGGGTGAGACTGCCAGTAAGTATTGGGTGAGACTGCCAGTAAGTATTGGGTGAGACTGCCAGTAAGTATTGGGTGAGACTGCCAGTAAGTATTGGGTGAGACTGCCAGTAAGTATTGGGTGAGGCTGCCAGTAAGTATTGGGTGAGACTGCCAGTAAGTATTGGGTGAGACTGCCAGTAAGTATTGGGTGAGACTGCCAGTAAGTATTAGGTGAGACTGCCAGTAAGTATTGGGTGAGACTGCCTGTAAGTATTGGGTGAGGCTGCCAGTAAGTATTGGGTGAGACTGCCAGTAAGTATTGGGTGAGACTGCCAGTAAGTATTGGGTGAGACTGCCAGTAAGTATTGGGTGAGACTGCCAGTAAGTATTGGGTGAGACTGCCAGTAAGTATTGGGTGAGACTGCCAGTAAGTATTGGGTGAGACTGCCAGTAAGTATTGGGTGAGACTGCCAGTAAGTATTGGGTGAGACTGCCAGTAAGTATTGGGTGAGACTGCCTGTAAGTATTGGGTGAGACTGCCAGTAAGTATTGGGTGAGACTGCCAGTAAGTATTGGGTGAGACTGCCAGTAAGTATTGGGTGAGACTGACAGTAAGTATTGGGTGAGACTGCCAGTAAGTATTGGGTGAGACTGCCAGTAAGTATTGGGTGAGACTGCCAGTAAGTATTGGGTGAGACTGCCAGTAAGTATTGGGTGAGGCTGCCAGTAAGTATTGGGTGAGACTGACAGTAAGTATTGGGTGAGGCTGCCAGTAAGTATTGGGTGAGACTGCCAGTAAGTATTGGGTGAGGCTGCCAGTAAGTATTGGGTGAGACTGACAGTAAGTATTGGGTGAGGCTGCCAGTAAGTATTGGGTGAGACTGACAGTAAGTATTGGGTGAGGCTGCCAGTAAGTATTGGGTGAGACTGCCAGTAAGTATTGGGTGAGACTGCCAGTAAGTATTGGGTGAGACTGCCTGTAAGTATTGGGTGAGACTGCCAGTAAGTATTGGGGGAGACTGCCAGTAAGTATTGGGTGAGACTGCCAGTAAGTATTGGGTGAGACTGCCAGTAAGTATTGGGTGAGACTGACAGTAAGTATTGGGTGAGGCTGCCAGTAAGTATTGGGTGAGACTGCCAGTAAGTATTGGGTGAGACTGCCAGTAAGTATTGGGTGAGACTGCCAGTAAGTATTGGGGGAGACTGCCAGTAAGTATTGGGTGAGACTGACAGTAAGTATTGGGTGAGACTGCCAGTAAGTATTGGGTGAGACTGCCTGTAAGTATTGGGTGAGACTGCCTGTAAGTATTGGGTGAGACTGCCAGTAAGTATTGGGGGAGACTGCCAGTAAGTATTGGGTGAGACTGCCAGTAAGTATTGGGGGAGACTGCCAGTAAGTATTGGGTGAGACTGACAGTAAGTATTGGGTGAGACTGCCAGTAAGTATTGGGTGAGACTGCCAATAAGTATTGGGTGAGACTGCCAGTAAGTATTGGGTGAGACTGCCAGTAAGTATTGGGTGAGACTGCCAGTAAGTATTGGGTGAGGCTGCCAGTAAGTATTGGGTGAGGCTGCCAGTAAGTATTGGGTGAGACTGCCAATAAGTATTGGGTGAGGCTGCCAGTAAGTATTGGGTGAGGCTGCCAGTAAGTATTGGGTGAGGCTGCCAGTAAGTATTGGGTGAAACTAACAGTAAGTATTGGGTGAGACTGCCAGTAAGTAGTATTGGGTGAGACTGCCAGTAAGTATTGGGTGAAAATAACAGTAAGTATTGGGTGAGGCAGTAGTAAGTATTGGTTGAGACTGCCAGTAAGTATTGGGTGAGACTGCCAGTAAGTATTGGGTGAGGCTGACAGTAAGTATTGGGTGAGACTGCCAGTAAGTATTGGGTGAGACTGACAGTAAGTATTGGGTGAGGCTGCCAGTAAGTATTGGGTGAGACTGCCAGTAAGTATTGGGTGAGACTGACAGTAAGTATTGGGTGAGGCTGCCAAGTATTGGGTGAGACTGCCAGTAAGTATTGGGTGAGACTGCCAGTAAGTATTGGGTGAGACTGCCAGTAAGTATTGGGTGAGACTGCCAGTAAGTATTGGGTGAGACTGCCAGTAAGTATTGGGTGAGACTGACAGTAAGTATTGGGAGAGGCTGCCAGTAAGTATTGGGTGAGACTGCCAGTAAGTATTGGGTGAGGCTGCCAGTAAGTATTGGGAGAGACTGCCAGTAAGTATTGGGTGAGACTGCCAGTAAGTATTGGGTGAGACTGACAGTAAGTATTGGGTGAGACTGCCAGTAAGTATTGGGTGAGACTGCCAGTAAGTATTGGGTGAGACTGCCAGTAAGTATTGGGTGAGACTGCTAGTAAGTATTGGGTGAGACTGCCAGTAAGTATTGGGTGAGACTGCCAGTAAGTATTGGGTGAGACTGCCTGTAAGTATTGGGTGAGACTGACAGTAAGTATTGGGTGAGACTGCCTGTAAGTATTGGGTGAGACTGCCAGTAAGTATTGGGTGAGGCTGACAGTAAGTATTGGGTGAGACTGCCTGTAAGTATTGGGTGAGACTGACAGTAAGTATTGGGTGAGACTGCCAGTAAGTATTGGGTGAGACTGCCAGTAAGTATTGGGTGAGACTGCCTGTAAGTATTGGGTGAGACTGCCAGTAAGTATTGGGTGAGACTGCCTGTAAGTATTGGGTGAGACTGCCAGTAAGTATTGGGTGAGACTGACAGTAAGTATTGGGTGAGACTGCCTGTAAGTATTGGGTGAGACTGACAGTAAGTATTGGGTGAGACTGCCTGTAAGTATTGGGTGAGACTGACAGTAAGTATTGGGTGAGACTGCCAGTAAGTATTGGGTGAGACTGCCAGTAAGTATTGGGTGAGACTGCCTGTAAGTATTGGGTGAGACTGCCAGTAAGTATTGGGTGAGGCTGACAGTAAGTATTGGGTGAGGCTGCCAGTAAGTATTGGGTGAGGCTGACAGTAAGTATTGGGTGAGGCTGCCAGTAAGTATTGGGTGAGACTGCCAGTAAGTATTGGGTGAGACTGCCAGTAAGTATTGGGTGAGACTGCCAGTAAGTATTGGGTGAGACTGCCAGTAAGTATTGGGTGAGACTGCCAGTAAGTATTGGGTGAGACTGCCAGTAAGTATTGGGTGAGACTGACAGTAAGTATTGGGTGAGGCTGCCAGTAAGTAGTATTGGGTGAGACTGCCAGTAAGTATTGGGTGAGACTGCCAGTAAGTATTGGGTGAGACTGCCAGTAAGTATTAGGTGAGACTGCCAGTAAGTATTGGGTGAGACTGCCTGTAAGTATTGGGTGAGGCTGCCAGTAAGTATTGGGTGAGACTGCCAGTAAGTATTGGGTGAGACTGCCAGTAAGTATTGGGTGAGACTGCCAGTAAGTATTGGGTGAGACTGCCAGTAAGTATTGGGTGAGACTGCCAGTAAGTATTGGGTGAGACTGCCAGTAAGTATTGGGTGAGACTGCCTGTAAGTATTGGGTGAGACTGCCAGTAAGTATTGGGTGAGACTGCCAGTAAGTATTGGGTGAGACTGCCAGTAAGTATTGGGTGAGACTGACAGTAAGTATTGGGTGAGACTGCCAGTAAGTATTGGGTGAGACTGCCAGTAAGTATTGGGTGAGACTGCCAGTAAGTATTGGGTGAGACTGCCAGTAAGTATTGGGTGAGGCTGCCAGTAAGTATTGGGTGAGACTGACAGTAAGTATTGGGTGAGGCTGCCAGTAAGTATTGGGTGAGACTGCCAGTAAGTATTGGGTGAGGCTGCCAGTAAGTATTGGGTGAGACTGACAGTAAGTATTGGGTGAGGCTGCCAGTAAGTATTGGGTGAGACTGACAGTAAGTATTGGGTGAGGCTGCCAGTAAGTATTGGGTGAGACTGCCAGTAAGTATTGGGTGAGACTGCCAGTAAGTATTGGGTGAGACTGCCTGTAAGTATTGGGTGAGACTGCCAGTAAGTATTGGGTGAGACTGCCAGTAAGTATTGGGTGAGACTGCCAGTAAGTATTGGGTGAGACTGACAGTAAGTATTGGGTGAGGCTGCCAGTAAGTATTGGGTGAGACTGCCAGTAAGTATTGGGTTAGACTGCCAGTAAGTATTGGGTGAGACTGCCAGTAAGTATTGGGGGAGACTGCCAGTAAGTATTGGGTGAGACTGACAGTAAGTATTGGGTGAGACTGCCAGTAAGTATTGGGTGAGACTGCCTGTAAGTATTGGGTGAGACTGCCTGTAAGTATTGGGTGAGACTGCCAGTAAGTATTGGTTGAGACTGCCAGTAAGTATTGGGTGAGACTGCCAGTAAGTATTGGGGGAGACTGCCAGTAAGTATTGGGTGAGACTGCCAGTAAGTATTGGGTGAGACTGCCAGTAAGTATTGGGTGAGACTGCCAGTAAGTATTGGGTGAGACTGCCAGTAAGTATTGGGTGAGACTGCCAGTAAGTATTGGGTGAGACTGCCAGTAAGTATTGGGTGAGGCTGCCAGTAAGTATTGGGTGAGGCTGCCAGTAAGTATTGGGTGAGGCTGCCAGTAAGTATTGGGGGAGACTGCCAGTAAGTATTGGGTGAGACTGCCTGTAAGTATTGGGTGAGACTGCCAGTAAGTATTGGGTGAGACTGCCAGTAAGTATTGGGTGAGACTGCCAGTAAGTATTGGGTGAGACTGCCAGTAAGTATTGGGTGAGACTGCCAGTAAGTATTGGGTGAGACTGCCAGTAAGTATTGGGTGAGACTGCTAGTAAGTATTGGGTGAGACTGACAGTAAGTATTGGGTGAGACTGACAGTAAGTATTGGGCGAGACTGCCAGTAAGTATTGGGTGAGACTGCCAGTAAGTATTGGGTGAGACTGCCAGTAAGTATTGGGTGAGACTGCCAGTAAGTATTGGGTGAGACTGCCAGTAAGTATTGGGTGAGACTGCCAGTAAGTATTGGGTGAGACTGCCAGTAAGTATTGGGTGAGACTGCCAGTAAGTATTGGGTGAGACTGCCAGTAAGTATTGGGTGAGACAGCCAGTAAGTATTGGGTGAGACTGCCAGTAAGTATTGGGTGAGACTGCCAGTAAGTATTGGGTGAGACTGCCAGTAAGTATTGGGTGAGACTGCCAGTAAGTATTGGGTGAGACTGCCTGTAAGTATTGGGTGAGGCTGCCAGTAAGTATTGGGTGAGACTGACAGTAAGTATTGGGTGAGACTGCCAGTAAGTATTGGGTGAGACTGCTAGTAAGTATTGGGTGAGACTGCCAGTAAGTATTGGGTGAGACTGCCAGTAAGTATTGGGTGAGACTGCCTGTAAGTATTGGGTGAGACTGACAGTAAGTATTGGGTGAGACTGCCTGTAAGTATTGGGTGAGACTGCCAGTAAGTATTGGGTGAGGCTGACAGTAAGTATTGGGTGAGACTGCCTGTAAGTATTGGGTGAGACTGACAGTAAGTATTGGGTGAGACTGCCAGTAGGTATTGGGTGAGACTGCCAGTAAGTATTGGGTGAGACTGCCTGTAAGTATTGGGTGAGACTGCCAGTAAGTATTGGGTGAGACTGCCTGTAAGTATTGGGTGAGACTGCCAGTAAGTATTGGGTGAGGCTGACAGTAAGTATTGGGTGAGACTGCCTGTAAGTATTGGGTGAGACTGACAGTAAGTATTGGGTGAGACTGCCTGTAAGTATTGGGTGAGACTGACAGTAAGTATTGGGTGAGACTGCCAGTAAGTATTGGGTGAGACTGCCAGTAAGTATTGGGTGAGACTGCCTGTAAGTATTGGGTGAGACTGCCAGTAAGTATTGGGTGAGGCTGCCAGTAAGTATTGGGTGAGGCTGACAGTAAGTATTGGGTGAGGCTGCCAGTAAGTATTGGGTGAGACTGCCAGTAAGTATTGGGTGAGACTGCCAGTAAGTATTGGGTGAGACTGCCAGTAAGTATTGGGTGAGACTGCCAGTAAGTATTGGGTGAGACTGCCAGTAAGTATTGGGTGAGACTGCCAGTAAGTATTGGGTGAGACTGACAGTAAGTATTGGGTGAGGCTGCCAGTAAGTATTGGGTGAGACTGCCAGTAAGTATTGGGTGAGACTGCCAGTAAGTATTGGGTGAGACTGCCAGTAAGTATTAGGTGAGACTGCCAGTAAGTATTGGGTGAGACTGCCTGTAAGTATTGGGTGAGGCTGCCAGTAAGTATTGGGTGAGACTGCCAGTAAGTATTGGGTGAGACTGCCAGTAAGTATTGGGTGAGACTGCCAGTAAGTATTGGGTGAGACTGCCAGTAAGTATTGGGTGAGACTGCCAGTAAGTATTGGGTGAGACTGCCAGTAAGTATTGGGTGAGACTGCCAGTAAGTATTGGGTGAGACTGCCTGTAAGTATTGGGTGAGACTGCCAGTAAGTATTGGGTGAGACTGCCAGTAAGTATTGGGTGAGACTGCCAGTAAGTATTGGGTGAGACTGACAGTAAGTATTGGGTGAGACTGCCAGTAAGTATTGGGTGAGACTGCCAGTAAGTATTGGGTGAGACTGCCAGTAAGTATTGGGTGAGACTGCCAGTAAGTATTGGGTGAGGCTGCCAGTAAGTATTGGGTGAGACTGACAGTAAGTATTGGGTGAGGCTGCCAGTAAGTATTGGGTGAGACTGCCAGTAAGTATTGGGTGAGGCTGCCAGTAAGTATTGGGTGAGACTGACAGTAAGTATTGGGTGAGGCTGCCAGTAAGTATTGGGTGAGACTGACAGTAAGTATTGGGTGAGGCTGCCAGTAAGTATTGGGTGAGACTGCCAGTAAGTATTGGGTGAGACTGCCAGTAAGTATTGGGTGAGACTGCCTGTAAGTATTGGGTGAGACTGCCAGTAAGTATTGGGGGAGACTGCCAGTAAGTATTGGGTGAGACTGCCAGTAAGTATTGGGTGAGACTGCCAGTAAGTATTGGGTGAGACTGACAGTAAGTATTGGGTGAGGCTGCCAGTAAGTATTGGGTGAGACTGCCAGTAAGTATTGGGTGAGACTGCCAGTAAGTATTGGGTGAGACTGCCAGTAAGTATTGGGGGAGACTGCCAGTAAGTATTGGGTGAGACTGACAGTAAGTATTGGGTGAGACTGCCAGTAAGTATTGGGTGAGACTGCCTGTAAGTATTGGGTGAGACTGCCTGTAAGTATTGGGTGAGACTGCCAGTAAGTATTGGGGGAGACTGCCAGTAAGTATTGGGTGAGACTGCCAGTAAGTATTGGGGGAGACTGCCAGTAAGTATTGGGTGAGACTGACAGTAAGTATTGGGTGAGACTGCCAGTAAGTATTGGGTGAGACTGCCAATAAGTATTGGGTGAGACTGCCAGTAAGTATTGGGTGAGACTGCCAGTAAGTATTGGGTGAGACTGCCAGTAAGTATTGGGTGAGGCTGCCAGTAAGTATTGGGTGAGGCTGCCAGTAAGTATTGGGTGAGACTGCCAATAAGTATTGGGTGAGGCTGCCAGTAAGTATTGGGTGAGGCTGCCAGTAAGTATTGGGTGAGGCTGCCAGTAAGTATTGGGTGAAACTAACAGTAAGTATTGGGTGAGACTGCCAGTAAGTAGTATTGGGTGAGACTGCCAGTAAGTATTGGGTGAAAATAACAGTAAGTATTGGGTGAGGCAGTAGTAAGTATTGGTTGAGACTGCCAGTAAGTATTGGGTGAGACTGCCAGTAAGTATTGGGTGAGGCTGACAGTAAGTATTGGGTGAGACTGCCAGTAAGTATTGGGTGAGACTGACAGTAAGTATTGGGTGAGGCTGCCAGTAAGTATTGGGTGAGACTGCCAGTAAGTATTGGGTGAGACTGACAGTAAGTATTGGGTGAGGCTGCCAAGTATTGGGTGAGACTGCCAGTAAGTATTGGGTGAGACTGCCAGTAAGTATTGGGTGAGACTGCCAGTAAGTATTGGGTGAGACTGCCAGTAAGTATTGGGTGAGACTGACAGTAAGTATTGGGAGAGGCTGCCAGTAAGTATTGGGTGAGACTGCCAGTAAGTATTGGGTGAGGCTGCCAGTAAGTATTGGGAGAGACTGCCAGTAAGTATTGGGTGAGACTGCCAGTAAGTATTGGGTGAGACTGACAGTAAGTATTGGGTGAGACTGCCAGTAAGTATTGGGTGAGACTGCCAGTAAGTATTGGGTGAGACTGCCAGTAAGTATTGGGTGAGACTGCCAGTAAGTATTGGGTGAGGCTGCCAGTAAGTATTGGGTGAGACTGCCAGTAAGTATTGGGTGAGACTGCCTGTAAGTATTGGGTGAGACTGCCAGTAAGTATTGGGTGAGACTGCCAGTAAGTATTGGGTGAGGCTGCCAGTAAGTATTGGGTGAGACTGCCAGTAAGTATTGGGAGAGGCTGCCAGTAAGTATTGGGTGAGACTGCCAGTAAGTATTGGGTGAGGCTGCCAGTAAGTATTGGGAGAGACTGACAGTAAGTATTGGGTGAGACTGCCAGTAAGTATTGGGTGAGACTGCCAGTAAGTATTGGGTGAGACTGACAGTAAGTATTGGGTGAGGCTGCCAGTAAGTATTGGGTGAGACTGCCAGTAAGTATTGGGTGAGACTGCCAGTAAGTATTGGGTGAGACTGCCTGTAAGTATTGGGTGAGACTGCCAGTAAGTATTGGGTGAGACTGCCAGTAAGTATTGGGTGAGACTGCCAGTAAGTATTGGGTGAGACTGCCAGTAAGTATTGGGTGAGACTGCCAGTAAGTATTGGGTGAGACTGCCAGTAAGTATTGGGTGAGGCTGCCAGTAAGTATTGGGTGAGACTGACATTAAGTATTGGGTGAGACTGACAGTAAGTATTGGGTGAGACTGCCAGTAAGTATTGGGTGAGACTGCCAGTAAGTATTGGGTGAGGCTGCCAGTAAGTATTGGGTGAGACTGTCCCTGTACATAGAAGGTCACGCATATTTATTTGCTTAAGTTCATGCCCAGTAAAGCAAGATCCATTATAACTGCTCAACATTGATCACGTAATTTTAGAAGAGAGAGAGGGAGAATAAAACTAACAAAGCACACATGCACACACACACACACACACACACATTGCAATAACAAAAGTTGATTCCAGAGTCTATGGGATCCTCTAGTGATAACAACTAGTTCATCCCCCCATATGAACTTAAACCACAATGCAACCAGAAAAACATTATGGGAATTTGGTCTTGAGCATGACTGATCCCCCCCCCCCCCCCCCCAATTGTTGGTTATTAACCCCACCCTCCCCTCGCCTATTTCGCAGAATTGACTTCAAAGTGTGATCAATATATTTTGCCATGACTGCCCTCGATTAGCCCATTCCACACTCTTACATAAGATCATAAAAAGGCCAGCATACATAATATTGTGCTTAAGAGCTATCTATCTGTCTATCTACATGTATATAATTATATACACATACACAGAGACAACAACAATGCTATCTATCTGTCTATCTACATGTATATAATTATATACACACACACAGAGACAACAACAATGCTATCTATCTGTCTATCTACATGTATATAATTATATACACATGCACAGAGACAACAACAATGCTATCTATCTGTCTATCTACAGTACATGTATATAATTATATACACATACACAGAGACAACAACAATGCTATCTATCTGTCTATCTACATGTATATAATTATATACACATGCACAGAGACAACAACAATGCTATCTATCTGTCTATCTACATGTATATAATTATATACACACACACACAGACAACAACAATGCTATCTATCTGTCTATCTACATGTATATAATTATATACACACACACAGAGACAACAACAATGCTATCTATCTGTCTATCTACATGTATATAATTATATACACATGCACAGAGACAACAACAATGCTATCTATCTGTCTATCTACAGTACATGTATATAATTATATACACATACACAGAGACAACAACAATGCTATCTATCTGTCTATCTACATGTATATAATTATATACACACACACAGACAACAACAATGCTATCTATCTGTCTATCTACATGTATATAATTATATACACACACACAGAGACAACAACAATGCTATCTATCTGTCTATCTACATGTATATAATTATATACACACACACAGAGACAACAACAATGCTATCTATCTGTCTATCTACATGTATATAATTATATACACACACACACAGACAACAACAATGCTATCTATCTGTCTATCTACATGTATATAATTATATACACACACACAGAGACAACAACAATGCTATCTATCTGTCTATCTACATGTATATAATTATATACACATGTACAGAGACAACAACAATGCTATCTATCTGTCTATCTACATGCATATAATTATATACACACACACACAGACAACAACAATGCTATCTATCTGTCTATCTACATGTATATAATTATATACACACACACAGAGACAACAACAATGCTATCTATCTGTCTATCTACATGTATATAATTATATACACACACACACAGACAACAATAATGCTATCTATCTGTCTATCTACATGTATATAATTATATACACACACACAGAGACAACAACAATGCTATCTATCTGTCTATCTACATGTATATAATTATATACACATGCACAGAGACAACAACAATGCTATCTATCTGTCTATCTACATGTATATAATTATATACACACACACAGACAACAACAATGCTATCTATCTGTCTATCTACATGTATATAATTATATATACACACACAGAGACAACAACAATGCTATCTATCTGTCTATCTACATGTATATAATTATATACACATGCACAGAGACAACAACAATGCTATCTATCTGTCTATCTACATGTATATAATTATATACACACACACAGAGACAACAACAATGCTATCTATCTGTCTATCTACATGTATATAATTATATACACACGCACAGAGACAACAACAATGCTATCTATCTGTCTATCTACATGTATATAATTATATACACACACACAGAGACAACAACAATGCTATCTATCTGTCTATCTACATGTATATAATTATATATACACACACAGAGACAACAACAATGTTATCTATCTGTCTATCTACATGTATATAATTATATACACACACATACACAGAGACAACAACAATGCTATCTATCTGTCTATCTACATGTATATAATTATATACACACACACACAGACAACAACAATGCTATCTATCTGTCTATCTACATGTATATAATTATATACACATGCACAGAGACAACAACAATGCTATCTATCTGTCTATCTACATGCAACAACAATAATTAAATTAACAAACAAGTCTTGCCCTGTGCTACCAATGTTTACCATAACCAGTTAGATACCCTTTATCATTTAAAATGGTGTACATCATTGGGCTACTGTTTTGATTGGTCAGCATTCATTACCTCATGTAGCACTTGGAGGTGAGAATGATTTCAGAGTACATGAGGTAGGGAGGGTGTGGCTTGATGTGGAATAAACAGGATGACGGGTGGATGAATACTTCCTGTCGTGTAGACATCTAGGGGTGTGAGGGAGGAGAGGGAGTGTCAAGGAGGACGGCACAAAGCAGAGGGATGGTGAGCATTGAGAGTGGGAAGGAGGTACGTGGGACTAGCTAGGGAGGCACGTAGAGGAAGGTGTGGCTAGGGCTAGGGAGACATGCAGAGGAAGGTGTGGCTAGGGCTAGGGAGACATGCAGAGGAAGGTGTGGCTAGGGCTAGGGAGACATGTAGAGGAGGACCAACACTAATAGTGTCCAGCAATAACTAATGAACCTTCAGGGCCAACATTATGTCCATGACGAGTGTTTCTTAAGATTTTATGTTAAGGGGAGGGGGAATTGCACCACACCCTCCTCCCCCTGGAAGAAACAACAATACATACATAATGCCCCCACCACTTACTGTACGGTACTTGCCCTCCCCCACATGCTCGGCCACATTACCAAACAGCCCCCTCAACAAAGACTTCCTCAAACTCTCGCTGCACTCCACACCCCCTGAGGTTACTTCAACGCCCACACGGTCACACAACTCGTGAAGCTGCCTGCGGACGTCGGTGATTATCCTCATGTTGCGTATATGGATGAAGTTCTCCTTACACCAACTCTGAGAAGACATATTTCATCAGCACATAAAGCAACATACTTTATCAACAACAACAGCAACAACAACAATAGTTGTTGACTTGTGTTATAGGTCATTAAGCTTTAACCCCTAAACATAAATTTAAAAAAATATTTGGTTTAACCTCCTACCAATTTCAGTAAAGATATGTCCAGCCATTATCATACATGTACATAACACATAATTTGTGCTCTTGATCATTGGCCTTGGACTTTAACTTTGAAAAATCACATAAATTGTTACTTGATGCCTACACACTTCATCTGTTTACCAAGTCCTGTGTTTGCAAGTTAGGTACAGACAGGTGCCTGGCTACACACAGGACTGACTCAAGCTACATGTACAGACATGTGCCTGGCTACACAGAGGACTGACTCAAGCTTGTAGGTACAGACAGGTGCCTGGCTACACACAGGACTGACTCAAGCTAGGTACAGACAGGTGCCTGGCTACACACAGGACTGACTCAAGCTACATGTACAGACATGTGCCTGGCTACACAGAGGACTGACTCAAGCTTGTAGGTACAGACAGGTGCCTGGCTACACAGAGGACTGACTTAAGCTAGGTACAGACAGGTGCCTGGCTACACACAGGACTGACTCAAGCTAGGTACAGAGAGGTGCCTGGCTACACACAGGACTGACTCAAGCTAGGTACAGACAGGTGTCTGGCTATCCAAAGGACTGACTCAAGCTAGGTACAGACAGGTGCCTGGCTACACACAGGACTGACTCAAGCTAGGTACAGACAGGTGCCTGGCTACACACAGGACTGACTCAAGCAAGGTACAGACAGGTGCCTGGTGCCTGGCTACACACAGGACTGACTCAAGCTAGGTACAGACAGGTGCCTGGCTACACACAGGACTGACTCAAGCTAGGTACAGACAGGTGCCTGGCTACGCACAGGACTGACTCAAGCTAGGTACAGACAGGTGCCTGGCTACACACAGGACTGACTCAAGCTAGGTACAGACAGGTGCCTGGCTACACACAGGACTGACTCAAGCTAGGTACAGACAGGTGCCTGGCTACACAGAGGACTGACTCAAGCTAGGTACAGACAGGTGCCTGGCTACACACAGGACTGACTCAAGCTAGGTACAGACGGGTGCCTGGCTAGTCACAGGACTGACTCAAGCTACATGTAGGTACAGACAGGTGCCTGGCTACACACAGGACTGACTCAAGCAAGGTACAGACAGGTGCCTGGCAACCCACAGAACTGACTCAAGCAAGGTACAGACAGGTGCCTGGCTACACACAGGACTGACTCAAGCAAGGCACAGACAGGTGCCTGGATACCCACAGGACTGACTGAAGCTACAATGTAGGTACAGACAGGTGCCTGGCTACACACAGGACTGACTCAAGCAAGGTACAGACAGGTGCCTGGCTACCCACAGGACTGACTCAACCAAGGTACAGACAGGTGCCTGGCTAGTCACAGGAGACTGACTCAAGCTAGGTACAGGCAGGTGCCTGGCTAGCCACAGGATCGACGACTGCTGCTGAGCATGATGTGGCAGGAGGCAGTGGACATTGATGAGGTGCTACCTTTTGGCTTGTGCTTGTCCCCCCTATTGTTTACGGTAGTCTGATGCATTGCAATGTATAACAAGCAATGGTGGAGTATTGTAGCTGGCAGTGATTTTATAACCATGGGCAGGGCAGAGACCAGCAAGGATCAGGAAATCTCGTTTCAATTATAGATACATGTGATGAAGCAGGTATGCCAGTAGAGCTGGAGGCTCCAAACCTGAGTGAACATATATAATTCCTTGGGCTGGAGCAGGACACTTGGGCAATGAAGAGCAGGACACGTTGGCAATGAAGAGCAGGACACATGGGCAATGAAGAGCAGGACACATGGTCAATGAAGAGCAGGACATGTGGGCAATGAAGAGCAGGACATGTGGGCAATGAATAGCAGGACACATGGACAATGAAGAGCAGGACATGCGGGCAATGAAGAGCAGGACATGTGGGCAATGAAGAGCAGGACACTTGGGCAATGAAGAGCAGGACACTTGGGCAATGAAGAGCAGGACATGTGGGCAATGAAGAGCAGGACACTTGGGCAATGAAGAGCAGGACATGTGGGAAATGAAGAGCAGGACATGTAGGCAATGAAGAGCAGGACACTTGGGAAATGAAGAGCAGGACATGTGGGCAATGAATAGCAGGACACATGGACAATGAAGAGCAGGACACGTGGGCAATGAAGAGCAGGACACGTGAGCAATGAAGAGCAGGACATGTAGGCAATGAAGAGCAGGACATGTGGGCAATGAAGAGCAGGACACGTGAGCAATGAAGAGCAGGACATGTGGGCAATGAAGAGCAGGACACGTGAGCAATGAAGAGCAGGACACGTGAGCAATGAAGAGCAGGACATGTAGGCAATGAAGAGCAGGACATGTGGGCAATGAAGAGCAGGACACTTGGGCAATGAAGAGCAGGACACGTGAGCAATGAAGAGCAGGACAAGTGGGCAATGAAGAGCAGGACATGTTGGCAATGGAAAAACACCTAGCAAAGGACAAATTGCTAAGGAGATTGGCACTGACGAGGGAAGGAAAGGATTGCAAGAAAAGAGAGCTCCCATTGCTCGTTGGAAGTCTTGAGCACGCCTGCAAATCAGCAAGATAAGGTCGATCCTTCTTGTGGAATATACTTACATGCAGCAACATTACTAAAGCAACTGGAACAGTTCGTATGGTTAGTGCAGCCTCCAGACCAGACATGGAGTGCTGGCACTCATTTGCAGTCCAATGGAATGGGATGGCCACGATGATCCCATGATGAAAAACAGTAAAATCGGAACAGCAAGAACAACCATCACCACAGATGCTTCATGGGGTTGTGGAGTGGGAGGTGGGAGTGGTTTCAGCTGGCACGGACGGAACCGACTAAACATCTTGTCATCATCGGAAGGGACTAGTCCCCAACTGTGATAGCTGCAGCCACATGGCGAAGCAAATGGAGGAGAAAGATGATCCAAGTGAGGTGTGATGATGCAGCAGTGGTCTCAATAGTCAACAAAAAAAACTAGCCGGGACGAGGTGATTAGATGCCAGGTGTTTCTGAGGCTAAATGGAAGTTTGGGCTACACACAGTTCACATACATACCTGGGGTACAAACCACACTAGCTGATGCCCTGTTCAAGGGCAATGGGCTACTCTTCCACACACACAGTATTCCCACAGGCCGATCTAGTTCAAGCAGCCATCCTTGAGGTTGTCATAGCAACCATCCCAGGGGAGGTCATGGCAGCCACTCCAGTGGAGGTCATAGCAGCCATTCCAGGGGAGGTCATAGTCTCCATCCCAGGGGTGGTCATAGCAGCCATCCCAGGGGAGGTCATAGCAGCCACTCCAGGGGAGGTCATAGTCTCCATCCCAGGGGAGGTCATGGCAGCCACTCCAGGGGAGGTCATAGCAGGGGTGGTCACACATATAGACATGTAGAAGCCATCCCAGGTGTCAGAGATGGCCCTGAACAAGTCTGAAATGTTGAACCCAAGAACTCACATGTACTTGAACAAGCCACCAGCCACAACTACAAAGGGGGGGGCTGGCTACAGAGTGACCAAGTAAGTTGGGAGAGCGATAGAAGAAGCTTCGAATTGTGCATAACATGCTATGAATGTTCCGTGTTCCAGAATCGAGACATCGCAGAAGACGTGAGTGACGCAGCAGGATAAGGACACCAAACACTCTGGAATAGAAGACCAAGCCTCCCTGAACTCTCAAACATTACCTTAGATGGAATTGTTGAAGACTTGGAGAATGAATGGTCCAGGGACCTAGGAAAGACCAAGACTGAGGGGGGCAAGAGGGTTGACAGTTGAGATGAAGTTATTGTGAGAGATAGTCTGAGTAGCAAGGGCATTAGTTATCTGACATTGTATTGGTAGGTACAAGTGTATCTGGATTCTAATATTCTCATTGCTTGGCTTGTCTAGCTGAACTATATTATCCGTATATCGTTCAATTGATTCGGATATCTTTTTAATAAATTAATTTACCTTGTCAACTCAGGAAAGGGGGGAGACTATTTACAGTAGTTGTCCATTGGTCAAACTAGATCGAGAGCTTGGCGTCATCGGGGAAGCGTCCTGTATATCCGTAGCTAGGAACTAAGCGTAGGCTTGTGAATATTAGCAAGGCTAATTAGTTCAATTGCCCAACACCAGGAGTGGTCATAGCAGCCATCCCATAGGTTGTCATAGCAGCCGTCCCTGGGGTTGTCATAGCAGCCATCCCAGGAGTGGTCATAGCAGCCATCCCAGGGGTTGTCATAGCCTCCATCCCAGGGGTTGTCATAGCAGCCATCCCAGGGGTGGTCATAGCAGCCATCCCAGGGGAGGTCATAGCAGCCATCCCAGGGGAGGTCATAGCAGCCACTCCAGTGGAGGTCATAGCAGCCATCCCAGGGGAGGTCATAGCAGCCATCCCAGGGGTGGTCATAGCAGCCATCCCAGGGGAGGTCATAGCAGCCATCCCAGGGGAGGTCATAGCAGCCACTCCAGGGGAGGTCATAGCAGCCATCCCAGGGGTTGTCATAGCAGCCATCCCAGGGGTGGTCATAGCAGCCATCCCAGGGGAGGTCATAGCAGCCATCCCAGGGGAGGTCATAGCAGCCACTCCAGGGGAGGTCATAGCAGCCATCCCAGGAGTGGTCATAGCAGCCATCCCAGGGGTTGTCATAGCAGCCATCCCAGGGGAGGTCATAGCAACCATCCCAGGAGTTGTCATAGCAGCCACCCCAGGGGTTGTCATAGCAGCCATCCCAGGGGAGGTCATAGCAGCCATCCCAGGGGAGGTCATAGCAGCCATCCCAGGGGAGGTCATAGCAGCCATCCCAGGGGAGGTCATAGCAGCCATCCCAGGGGTGGTCATAGCAGCCATTCCAGGGGAGGTCATAGCAGGGGTTGTCATAGCAGCCATCCCAGAGGTTGTCATAGCAGCCATCCCAGGGGAGGTCATAGCAGCGGTTGTCATAGCAGCCATCCCAGGGGAGGTCATAGCAGCCATCCCAGGGGTTGTCATAGCAGCCATCCCAGGGGTTGTCATAGCAGCCATCCCAGGGGTTGTCATAGCAGCCATCCCAGGGGAGGTCATAGCAACCATCCCAGGGGTTGTCATAGCAGCCACCCCAGGGGTTGTCATAGCAGCCATCCCAGGGGAGGTCATAGCAGCCATCCCATGGGAGGTCATAGATGCACAGTTGATTAACAAGTCTGACTCCACCACCTCAAGGAAGTGGACAAGAGCAGTGGAACGCTATTTTCAAAATAAGGTGAGCACCCTCAACTAAGAGATCTTATACGACATATGGCAAAATGACGATACAAGAAATTCTGCACCACTTTGATAAGAATCCACTGCCCGAGTCAGAACAACAATTATGTCAGTTTTGAGCTATATTAGCTAAGGATGCCATACATGTATATTTGATACCTGTCAGCTGCCAGGCATATATGTACATATTGAGGAGGGCTAGGCTGAACCCAAGGTAAGCAATGTGGCCCACCTTCAGCATGTTTGAAAGGTGTAAAGATGCCCCAAGAAAAACACGGTACCCCACGGAAAGCGAGGCCTCCAATCACAGGATGGAGCTAAAACAACCAAGGAGGTTTGGGAGAGGCTAGGTGTTGGCTACGACAAGACAATGATATGGTAAGCAGCAAAGGCATGTTTCTTCGGGTTCCTGAGAGTGGGAGGTGTGTATTCCATCAGACAACAGGTTGGACAAAAGAACACAGCTGACGTCAGCAGGCGTTTCAGTTGCCAACTAATGGACCTGTTTAGGCAAAGCCACGGTGTGATAGGGAGGTCGGATGGCCTGTTATGCCCAGTGGTTGCACTGCTGGCATACTTGGCGATAAGGTTAAGGGCCCCTTTCTTTTGTTTTTGCGAACAGAAAGACACCATTACCAGATAAAAGTTTGTGGATCTGATGAGGGGCCCCTGGTCCTGACTGGAATCAACCACCCCCCACACGAGCGAGGCATTAGGATAGCAGAAAGAGGCACGTGCAACCCACAGCCTGGGCAGGCCAGGAGCCAACAGGACCTGGTAGCTTACGAGCAGTTCTACAAGGACTTCTTGATAATCAACTTGAAATTTACTTACTTAACATTTTGGCAAAGATGCTCTAGCCTTCATCAGATGCCAAGACTCGTGTGAGGTCGATATATACTGGTAGCTAGCTATGCACCACCTGATGCAAACCACACCCAGGCACACGTGAGATGCATGTGACTGGATGTGGCAGCAATGAAAGGGAGGACGGGGGGAGGGGAGGGGAGGGGGGAAATAAATTTCAAATGAAGAAAACATGCCAATTACTTTTTAAAATTAACAATCCACTTAATAAGTGCTCATAATATTAACTATTAGTTAGTTATAGTTAGTTAATTAGTTGGTACTTAGGTAGTAGTTATTACTTAGTTAATTCTTAGTTATAATTAGTAGTTAGTTAGTTAGTAGTCAGTACAGTAGTTAGTTAAGTTAAGAGGTTGTCAATAAAAAATCTCTAGCATGTTTTCTTTGTCATGTTGTTTATCTTCTCCCTCTTTCATTGCTGCCAGATCTTCCTCCTTCATTGCTGCCAGATCTTCTCCCTCCTTCATTGCTGCCAGATCTTCTCTCTTCTTTGTTGTGCCAGATCTTCTCCCTCCTTCATTGCTGCCAGATCTTCTCGCTCCTTCATTGCCGGCAGATCTTCTCCCTCCTTCATTGCTGCCAGATCTTCTCCCTCCTTCATTGCTGCCAGATCTTCTCCCTCCTTCATTGCTGCCAGATCTTCTCCCTCCTTCATTGCCGGCAGATCTTCTCCCTCCTTCATTGCTGCCAGATCATCTTCCTCCTTCGTTGCTGCCAGATCTTCTCCCTCCTTAATTGCTGCCAGATCTTCTCCTTCCTTCATTGCTGCCAGATCTTCTCCCTCCTTCATTGCTGCCAGATCTACTCCCTCCTTCATTGCTGCCAGATCTTCTCCTTCCTTCATTGCTGCCAGATCTTCTCCCTCCTTCATTGATGCCAGATCTTCTCCCTCCTTCATTGCTGCCAGGTCTTCTCCCTCCTGCCATATCCGGTTCATGTGCTGGGCACGTGCGCCAGGGTGGGTGTGGTTATCATAACGTGGTGGATAGCCAGCTATGTATCAACCTCATGCGAGTCTCGCCATTCCTGATGAAAGCTAGAACATCTAACCGAAGCATCGCATGAGTAAATTTAAGTAAATTATTACATTGTCTACACTCTGTACCACACACGTCAACTGAGAGTTCGTTGAGAGTAAATGAGGCATAGTAATGTTATGCACTATCAACCGACCTGCGCCATCGATAGATCGCGCAAAGTCGTGCGAACTGAAGCACAGCAGATACAAGCAAGTCCTGGATTACGTGCAGCGCCATTATTTCGGATGTGGATTTATTCAAGAATACTGCAAACATTGCCCAGTATGCCAACTGAGTCAGCCGCAAGTTACAAGACCACCTCTTCGACCCTTGATCCAGCCCTGGCCATAGCCCAATTGGTTATTTAATTCTAATTTTATAATTAATTTTTCCACAGATATTAAATATGGGCATTGGACATTCGCTCGTATGACGGTCTGTGTCCAAATAAATTCCCAAATTTCTCCATAGATTGCGTTGCATCGGTCGATGGATGAGACCTTGCGCGATCTACCGATTACTGCACTAACGAAGGATCCATAGATAGCGCAGCATGATCTATCAATGGCGTAGGTCGGTCGATAGCGCATAATGTAACAATGATGGTAGTACCAATAATGATAACTGTATTAAATGACAATAAACTAATAATAGATAGATAGATAAGGGTAACAATGATGGCGGCATTTGTTTGGGGAGGATTGGTTTGGGCAGTTGTCAGCCATTAGACTGATGGGTGACAGCCGGCAGACTCCAGGATACACATCTCGTCTAATTATGGTCATTTTTTTTGCTCCCAGTTCTAAAAGCAACAACAACAGCAACAACTTCCTTACTCTGTTTCCCTTGTTATTCTTATAGGCTCTGTAGATGTTGAGAAGAGTCAGGTGATCCCCATCCTCGGAGAGAAACTTCCTGTGAGCGGCGTTCACCGCATCCTTCTTGTTGCGAGGAGTAAAGGTCACAGAGTCCACACTCAGCATGGACACCACGGAAATGACCTCGTGAGTGCAGCCGAACTCCTGGGATGACAAGATTGCTTTCGCCAGTGTGGGCTCCAGGGGGAAATGGGATAATTTCCAGCCCAATGAGGTGAGCTGAAGACCAAAATCCTCCTCCATTTCTTCATTCATTATACTCACACCATTTCCCCCTCTGCCTTGTGTCTTGCCCTCACTTGCTCCACCTCTTCCCTCATCCTCTACCCTTTGCTCGATGGCTCCCAAGAAGAAGAGGTCCTTTATGGCTCGGACAACCGAGTCCTTGGGGGGAGACACCATGAAGTCAAAGTTCAAGATGTTGGTCACGCCCAGGGCGAGAAGTTGAAGGATAACAGACAGCAGAGAGCATCGGAGGATCTCGGGCACCGTGTCCTCAATGAGCTCTGAATGTGGGCGTGACATGATAGAGATACACAAGCATCTCATTATTTACACAAACATCACAAACATTAGCATTAGTAAGCTCCGCCCACCTCACTCAGCTTTGACTTCAAGCACGAAGCTTGTCGAATGGTTGCACATTATTGAAATCTGATGTAATGTAATGTACCACAAGGGCTGGAAATATCGAGGGGTCTATTTTCCCTGTTGCCATTTCCTGTGTAGGAAGTCCATCTCCTCTGCCAGATGGTACTATGAGCACACACAAGGAGAAGCTCATCGGATTATATTCATCGTCATTATTTTGTTACTCCATGAGGCCTAACAGCTAGCTACCCAAGCAGCAGCAAGAAGAGTTATGGAGACGAGAGTCCCCCAGACACTAAGCTTGTTTATTGCTGAGAAGACATTTCCAACCCCCCTTTATACTGATCGGCAAGTACGACCAACTTTTTTGAAATGGGCAAAACAAATAAATTTTAGAAAAAAGCTAAACCAAAAAAAGCTAACAAAAACTAAATTAACGAGGCATCAGAGATGGCAAACCTCTGCCAAGCATCAGAGATGGCAAACCACTGCCAAGAATCAGAGACTTCAAACCTCCGCCAAGCATCAGAGATGGCAAATCTCTGCCAAGCATTAGAGACTGCAAACCTCCACCAAGCATCAGAGACTTCAAACCTCTGCCAAGCATCAGAGACTGCAAACCTCCACCAAGCATTAGAGACTGCAAACCTCCGCCAAGAATCAGAGACTTCAAACCTCTGCCAAGCATCAGATACTGCAAACCTCTGCCAAGCATCAGAGATTGCAAATCCCCGCCAAGCATCAGATATGGCAAACCTCCGCCAAGCATCAGAGACTTCAAACCTCTGCCAAGCATCAGAGACTTCAAACCTCTGCCAAGCATCAGAGACTGCAAACCTCTGCCAAGCATCAGAGATTGCAAATCCCCGCCAAGCATCAGATATGGCAAACCTCCGCCAAGCATCAGAGACTTCAAACCTCTGCCAAGCATCAGAGATTGCAAACCTCCACCAAGCATCAGAGATGGCAAACCTCTGCCAAGCATCAGAGACTGCAAACCTCTGCCAAGCATCAGAGACTGCAAACCTCCGCCAAGCATCAGAGATGGCAAACCTCTGCCAAGCATCAGAGATTGCAAATCTCAGCCAAGCATCAGAGATGGCAAACCTCTCAGAGACTGCAAACCTCTGCCAAGTATCAGAGATGGCAAACCTCTGCCAAGCATCAGAGACTGCAAACCTCTGCCAAGCATCAGAGATGGCAAACCTCTGCCAAGCATCAGAGATGGCAAACCTCTGCCAAGCATCAGAGACTGCAAACCTCTGCCAAGCATCAGAGATTGCAAATCCCCGCCAAGCATCAGAGACTGCAAACCTCCTCCACACCCAACAATTTTTCTCATTCTGAATAAAGCTATATTGGATTGATTAGCCAACAGAGAAAGTGGCTCCCGGAGGGCCTCACTGCCAAGCTGCTAGCATTGTAATGTACAGTGCAGCTAGTGTAGTTTGTTAATTTGTGAGCCTGTTGTCAACACAGAAGACGGATGTGCAAGCATATTCTTACACAAAATGTCCGGCAATTCCAAGTGCCGGAATATTTCTGTCAATGGTGGCTTATGGCAACGTGGATCCACCAAAATCCAGGTCCTCGACCCACGCCTAGCCCTAGACACACGCCTAGCCCTAGACCCACGCCTAGCCCTAGAGCATGCCTAGCCTAGACCCACGCCCAGCCCTAGACCCACGCCTAGCCCTAGACCCACGCCCAGCCCTAGACCCATGCCTAGCCCTAGACCCACGCCCAGCCCTAGACCCACGCCTAGCCCTAGACCCATGCCTCCACCCATAAAGTTTCGTGATAAATCCATCTGTAAATTGTTGTGTAGTCCTGCTAGCAGAGAGACAGAGAGACCAACCAGTGTGGAAACATGACCTCCTTGGCAGAGGCAGAGGGAATGAACAAACAAACAAACAAACAATCATAATATAACTAACACATGCACTAAGCAAAACAACCTTCAGCGTCTTAGCTTGTTAAACATGCATACCAATAACTTGCATGAATACTGACCACACTTATTGCAGGCCATATACTCACAACCTGCAATTACTTGGATGTCCTACATGTGGCAACCACATCCATTGATTATCGTCTTACGTACCTTCAAAGTGTTGCTGAGTGTAGAGTCTATAGCAATGCCCGGCTGCTACTCTTCCTGCCCGTCCTGCTCGTTGCCGGGCCTGAAATTAACAACACAGGAACACATCAAGCATGGCATTCTATCGCCAAGGCAACTGGTTGAGCATTAATTCCTATTAATGCACACCTGAGCCTTAGAGACGGGAACCACTGTCAGCAGGTCTAGTTCGTCGTGGGCGCTGTAGCCCCGAGCCTTCACCTTGCCGCTATCCACCACGTACCTCACGCCGGGGATAGTAATAGACGTCTCTGCTATGTTCGTAGACAGGATGATCTTCCGGGACCCTTGTGGGCTTGGCTGGAAAACACGGTTCTGCTGAGAGGAAGGGAGCGCTGCAAAGAGGGGACATACGAGCACGTCTAGCCAGTGTGGCGGGAAGAGCTCGGAGCATTGCAGCAGGAGATCTTGGACCGACTCAATCTCATCTCTTCCAGTGAGGAAGACCAAGATGTCACCCATAGAGTCGCCAGTGTCTTTATCAACCTAGTTATATATATTAGTTGCCATTTGGCTAAGCTGTAGTATCGATTAATTCATCCTTGCACTGAAGGCATACTTTGCCCTAGCCCTAGATGGCATATCACAAACAATTCATATCCTGGTGGAAGCAATCTATAGGGCCAGGGCTAGGGCCAGGGCTAGGGCCAGGGCTAGGGCCAGGGCTAGGGCCAGGACTAGGGCCAGGACTAGGGCCAGGGCCAGGACTAGGGCCAGGACTAGGGCCAGGGCTAAGAGACTAGGATTAGGGCCAGGGCTATTAGGGCCAGGGCTAGGGCTAGGGCCAGGGCTAGGGCTAGGGCTAGGGCTAGGGCCAGGGCTAGGGCCAGGGCTAGGGCCAGGGTTAGGGCCATGGCTAAGACTAGGATTAGGGCCAGACTAGGACCAGGGCTAGGACCAGGGCTAAGATTAGGATTAGGGCCAGGATTAGGGCCAGGATTAGGGCCAGGGCTAGGGCCAGGGCCAGGGCTAAGACTAGGATTAGGGCCAGGACTAGGGCCACTAGGACCAGGGCTAGGACCAGGGCTAAGATTAGGATTAGGGCCAGGGCTAGGACCAGGGCTAAGATTAGGATTAGGGCCAGGGCTAGGGCCAGGGCTAAGACTAGGATTAGGGCCAGGACTAGGGCCAGGACTAGGACCAGGGCCAGGACCAGGACCAGGGCCAGGACCAGGGCCAGGACCAGGGCCAGACTAGGGCCAGACTAGGGCCAGGACTAGGGCCAGGGCTAGGGCCAGGGCCAGGGCCAGGGTTAGGGTTAGGGCTAGGGCCAGGGTTAGGGCCAGGGTTAGGGCCAGGGTTAGGGCCAGGGTTAGGGCCAGGGCTAAGACTAGGATTAGGGCCAGGGATTAGGGCCAGGACTAGGGCCAGGACTAGGGCCAGGGCTAGGGCCAGGGCTAAGACTAGGGCCAGGGCTAGGGCCAGGGCTAAGACTAGGATTAGGGCCAGGGATTAGGGCCAGGACTAGGGCCAGGACTAGGGCCAGGACTAGGGCCAGGACTAGGGCCAGGACTAGGGCCAGGACTAGGGCCAGGGCTAGGGCCAGGACTAGGGCCAGGGCTAGGGCCAGGACTAGGGCCAGGGCTAGGGCCAGGGCAAGCACTAGGCTAGGACTAGGGCCAGGGTTAGGGCCAGGGCCAGGGCTAAGACTAGGGCAGGAACTAGGATTAGGGGCGAGCCTTGGGCTAGGGCCAGGGCTAAGGCTAGGAGCTCATCGTATTCAACTATCCTTTACCTGTTCTTCATGAAGTTGAAGGATGGTGGTAATAGCGCTGCTGGTGTACTCCTCCTGGGGGGTCAGAGTGTAGTGGAGAGTAACAGGAAACTGCCTCCCCTGGATGTACAAGATTTTGGCTCCGTTGAAGTACGAGGAGAAGTCCTCCGCTGCCAGCGTGGCTGACATGACGATGATCCTGAGCTTGCGCAGCTGCTTCTTCGCTCTGGCAGCATGAGCAGATTTCACGATGCCAAAGAGTAGATCGGTGTGGACGGTTCGTTCATGGGCTTCATCTAGAACCACCACATTATATCTGAGGGAGGTGGTGATGGTGGGAGAGTCATTGGGAGTCCAGAAGGAGGTGTGTCAAATAACATACAGTAGTAGGTGGGAAGATGATGAGAAAAGAGAAATAGAATAGAAAGCAAGAGAGAGAAACAAGAGTGGAGAGAGAAGGGAGGGAGAGGACGGAGGAATAGGGAGAGAGGAAGAGGTAGGAGGAGGAGGAGGGAAGGGGGGAGGGGTAAGGGACGAGGGAAGGGGAGAGGAGGAGAGAAGAGGGTGGGGCCAGGGCTGAGGTGGACAGCATGCAAGGCTAGGGAGGGGAACAAATCAAATCTAGAGACAATGACAGAGGTGTGAAGATGGCTGCCAGGAGAGAGAGAGGATGAAGACTCACTTCATGAGCTGAGGGTCCAAGATGGCCTCTCTCAGCAGCATCCCGTCTGTCATGAACTTGAGTTTGGTAGAGAGGGAGGAGCAGTCATCGAACCTCACGCTGTACCCCACCTCCCCCCCCAGCTCTACACCTCTCTCCTCCGCCACACGCTGTGCGACACTCGTAGCCGCTACCCGGCGAGGCTGGGTGACGGCAATTCCTCCACCCTTCTTTACAAAGCCAGTCTCCAACAGGTACTACACGCACATTTATAGAGCAGACACACAAACACTAGCCGAGATACTAGCATCCATTGCAGTGGGAGTGCTTTCAAGTGGGTGTGGAGGTCCCCAGTTTGATCCTTGATGGAATCATTCATTTTTTCGAATCCCTCCCTCCCCTCCCCAATCTACGGCTTACTATTTTGTCTGTTTCCTCAGAAACTTGTGGTGGGAACATGGAAAAAAGTATGTAATGTTGGCAAGACGATTTAAAGGGGTGGGAAAGGGAATGATTCCAGTCAGGATTGAACTGGGGGGACCTTGAGTACATTCATATAATGTCCTTCAATAGAAAGCACAATTAACACTTCTTGTGCCATAAAATGCCATGTGTGCTTAAGAGCATAGAAGCGTGCCAAGAGGAATGTCCTTCAGAGGATATGAATACTGGTTGGTGGTGACTATCAGAAGAATTAGCAATACAAGCATAGGGAATATCCATGGGTTGTCCCATCGACTTAATTCTACCTCTGTTAGTATGTAGCTGGTCCTAGTCATGCGAATTTATAAGCATCAATTGCTCAATAAATATTATAGCTACACCTTCTGATTCTTCTTCTGCGCTGAATCTACAACATACAGTAGACCAAATAGGACCCAACCCTGTTTGAAATTTCTGGATATGTGAAGTACACTGTAGTTGCTATATACATGTAGAGTTAAACATGATCATGTTCAGGAAATGCGTATAGACATTATAAGTTTGCATGTCTCTTAACAGCTAAAGTGGAAGATGTACAAGAAGGAGGTTAGGCCAAGTCTTGGTCTTTTCGAAAAGAAGCAAATACCACTGCAACTGCACTAACAGACTACAGCAGCATTGTTTAGTGCTAATGACATGAGTATTAGCTGATTGCTGCAAAGTCAGGGACTTACCCCCCCCTGTGCAGTACATGTACATGTATGTATGTGTGTGTGTGTGGTATATGTATATATACATGTAAGGCTGTTAAGATGAATTATCCTGCTGCAGCAGTGGGTGGCTCCAGCACATGGCAATCAGATGCAGTATTCATTAAAAGATCTAACACAAGGTGTCTAGTATGCTATGGAAGGTGTGCGTGTTGAATCAAGCCATAAAGTATTCACATACTATGGAAGGTGTGCATGTGATGAGAGTCATAAAGTATTAATCGCACACTCTCTTAGTTTATTAAGTTTGTAGTTTGCCTGTTGCTTTTGAGATGGGCCAACATTCAGCATGCTACTGGGAGTGGAGTGCAGCTTTCTATTTGTGCAGAGAGGAAGCTTATAATGACCAAGAAGCATCTCTTAGTAACTTTAAGTCTATAGAGGAGCCAAACCCTGTGATTGCTAACATAGTGAATACAATTGGCAAGGTCAAACAAAGGTGAGATGAATTTTTTGCAAATATTTTTCACGATTTGACCAAGTATCAAGATGGCTTCTTCAACAACAAGGGAACTCATTGCTGTCCTTAGTCTGATTAGTCTGATACTTACATATCCAACAGCAAGAGGCTGTAATACCTATATTATAAGGCAAGCAGTGTTTGCTAGAGTACCAGAACCCAAGATAGAGGGTCAAAATATTGGGTATGCATGGTTGCAATTAGAAGCTCACCTGAGGTATCTGTGTCGTCTTTCCACTTCCTGTCTCACCCACTACCACAGAGCAGTCGTGTGCTCTGAACTCCCGGAGTAAAGCCCCACGCGCAGTAAAGATGGGTAATGAGCATCGTTGTCGATGGAGGCTTCCTGTGCTCCGCCTGCTGTCGCTAGGAGTAGTCATCTTGTACTGGTTAATGTACGGAAGAACATTTTCTGACCACGGAAATTTTTGTGCGCAAGAAAACTTGGCAGCTAGCTATAATGCTGAACGCTTACCGTAACACAACGCTCTGCTTAACCTCTAGTCTCTTTCTCGACCCTTTACCAGCAAGGAGCCTCTTCTGTGTGTGTGGCACGTGTTTGCGTTATGCTCGTCGTCTAGGGGGTCTCAGGATCACATGATGGTAATCTGCTGTGACTCGATTCCAAGCATCTAGGCCAGTATGAAATGAAGGGTAGTAGTTAGTTGTGTGCAAGTTACAGGAAGAATCTGGTCAAAGAGATCACATGTGCAACTTGCAGATGCCAGAAAATTAGAGGGTGCAAACATTACCGCATTTCTGATTCCCAGGCCACCAGATTTCACAGGATTGGATGCCTGAGACCAAGCAAGTGTTGGTTTGAATATTAGTCGTGGAAAAAACGGAGTGGATAGTACATAATGAGTTTAAGATTAAAGATACTACTACTACTACAACAACTACTACTGCTATACATTATAGCATGCATGATATTAGAGCATGCTATCGTGTATGAGATTAGTAGTAGTAGCAGCAATAGTTGTAGTAGTAGGCCAGAAAAAATTGTTGGGTGCTTGTTTTTCACAGACTGCAAGTACACCTCCCATATCCTGTGGTAGATATTGATCATAGTCACTTTCGACCTCTTGTGGTGGATTTGTTAATTAATGCCGACGATTGCAAATATGTCTTGGATTATTTCTTCCTGGCACATATATTATGCAGAACCCAATTCGTATTTAAAAAAAGAAAAGAAGTAATGAACTTCCTGACTATATGCCATTTATTGAGGTTCACTGTGTATATAGATTTAGGTACAGTATTTGCAAATGAACCTTGTTGTCTTGCACTTTGGACAGTCTGAGATAAATTCGTCCGAAAGCACATTTGAATGGTTAGAATCTGAACAAATGTTCATAACGATAGAAATGGAGACAAGCACTTCTTTGACATAAAAATGAATTTTCCCAAAAGGGTGTTTGGAATATCGTACACAGATAAGCAATTTTCAATGTTTATGAAGGGATCTTGTGTCTACAGCCACACCAATACTGAAATCTCAAATGTCTTCCTGTGAAATCTTCTTGGGTTGTAAGGTTGGTATTAGGGTGGGTTTGCACCCTACCTCAGGCCCAGGTGTTTTGATGCCAATCCTACCCGAAGACAAGCACGACCGGTATATCAAGCACGACCGGTATATCAAGCACGACCGGTAGGTATACAAGGTACAGAATTCTTGTAAGAGGAGTAATGTTTTGTGTCCTGGACATCAATGGACAAACGGGTCAAGTGACATGTGAATAAACATGATCGATGGAAACCACCTTTGATGATGTTGAACTCACTTACTCAGTCTTTTATGAATTCATTCTGCGATTATATATTCGTAACAATGCTCTGAACTTTGAGTCATTAGTTTGTGCCATGCACAGTGATGGAAGAAATGATTGAAAACTCTGCATCTTCACCCATAAGGGACAACAGGACCTGGGTTGAGACTGTCACAGATACTGTGACGCCAATAGGTCCGAAACCAAACATCCTCAATTTGACTCTGGCAATAAGTGTGATAAGTCTGTGTATTATATTGGCTGACTGCCATGGCAATGTAATCAACTCCTTCATGAATGATGATGACACCTCATAATTGTGCTTAGGTGTCATGTGTCCATGATGAACTCTGGTCAGATGCCTCTGCTGTCTCTGTTGTTGACCTGACTGTGAGTTGGATATTTTGGCCATGGCAAAAGTGAGAGGATTGTGATCCATAAAAGTGATGATTGATCCAGGAAGCATTGAAAGTGCTCCATTTCCTCTTGGGAGGATTCAGGCTTGCTGAATAATGCTATATAGTAGTTTCCAAATTTCATGCATCAGCTGCTGAGAAATGCACCCAGTGTCAACTGAGAGCTGTTGACTGTGAGTGATGTAGGCACATTGTTCTGTGTTTGCATTGTAGCTCTGGCGCGTGCTGGCTTGGTGTCCTGAAATATTTAACCAAGTGTTATTGCACTCTAGAACTTGGGCTTCTTGCTAATGAGGAAATATCGGGTGACATTATTTGAACAGAGACAAGAATGAGATATATAGTGATAAAAATATGCCCAGAACAAGTCATCATCTTACAATGGGGTACCCGTAAATCTCTATTTCTACAGTGGATAAGAGCAAAAAGTTGTAACCAAATATCGACCAGCACCAATAATCAACCAGTTTTACAATCTAAGCATACCTGAAAGATTGCAAAGGAAACCTAGAAACTACTATCAGTATTTTCATTACCTTGGCTAGCTGGTTGGTTCCAAGTCATACGATTATTTTCTACCGACTTCAAATTCTTCGTTGATTTCTCTTTCAATCGGCTTCTTTTTTCCTTTACTTTTTTGCCAAATGTTTCAACCAAAAGGTCAAGTATTTCGTTGGTAAAAAAACAAAGAGCAGAAATCAACAAAGTAGTTATAAGTCATTGTCTAAATTGATATGTCATAGAGAAAGAGGCTATCAAGACGCAAATCTCACACAGTAACCGCCATCTACGTCTCATAACTCTCACTCCAGGCCATCAGTGAAGGTAAAGCGTAATCAACAAATGGAAGCGGCCGTTGCTGAAGGTCAGGGGTTCAATAAGGCAGTAGAGATCATGGAATACCTCCTATTACTACAAGGAATTGACTGAGTGGCCAAGTAATTGTTGGCACCAAACCAGAGCCTAAGTCACACCAATGTCCCAGGGAACAGAACTATGCACCTTTAAAAGGAACACAGAGTGCAAAGCATAAGATATGGCAAGACTACACGATGTTGTGCATATTGCAGAGTCGGTTTCCAGAGAAAAAGTGTTGTCGAAGAAGGACTGTATCAGCCATGGGTGGTGGAGTTGATTCCTGCAATGTCAGGGTGACTTATCCTTGAGAAGAGGAGGCAGCAATGGGTACGTTCAAATGAATATACGACAACAATGAATGAGTACTTTATACTTAAAGAGGTTCTTGATGAGCACCATCTCGCTTATTCAGCTCAGATATATAATGTAGACGAGAGTGGTGTGCCTTTTGAATGCATTTTAAAACTAACTTTGTGACGTGATGGTATATACTTCAGCTAAGTCAGAGAAAAAGAATTTTTTGTGTGCTATGGCAGACACATTTGACCAATATCATTCCATATCGCTAAGCTCTGTTTGTATTTAATTACCTCCGACATCATCCACTATGTTAACCATCTCAGGACATTGCATTAACCATCTCAGGAGACTGCATTGATTCTACACATACTTACTGCACACACAGAAAGTCTTGCCTTGTCAACTAGATCCACACTGAAATCGTAGTTTTCTGTATAGTGATATATTATAATTTAGTGCCATAGGGTATTAAACTATTGTAGAGCTAGCATTATAAAAACACAACCATGGCTTATAATTCTCACATTTTGCTCATTAGGAGATAAGAACTGTTTCTTGGCAGCTTTGAACTGGAGAGCGAAAGAATTAACAAGCTTCCACACATCTTGTCTCAATTGTACTAGCTATAGTTATACGTATACATATATAATTATAATAAGTTGAGTTTGCATACATAGTAAGTTGATCAATTCAGGTTTATTAATATGCATACAGAAATGACATTGACATGACTGCAATTGCTTTGAAGGTGGATCACCATCACACTTTGTGGTATATATATAGAAGAAGAGTTCTGAGTAGTTGTAGATTGAGAAGAGGCTTGAGACAAGTTGGGATAAAAATATTCTTTAAGGAACACGCTCAGATGATGAATTGGCAAGCTTGTACACATCTTTACCAAGATGTTGATCACATGTAGCCCTAGCCATCTCTTCTCAAACTTTCCACCTTTACGGCTGTCCCTTGGGAGTTTCTCAACCATATCTTTGTACTGCATCTCAGGACCTATACAATGACATTTTATAATTGTACATAGATTCAATATTATAATATATATAACCACCTTTTTTGCAGAACCACTTATAATAATCGTCTTACTTGTGCCAGATCAGTATTGGATTTAGCTGCATAGTGATGCTAGTTCTAACCGATTTCATTAATGCAATGGTACTAGTATCATCAGACCCATCAGTTTCTTCTAGTGACCTTTCATCTCCTACCTCAATAGGAAGCACTGGCTTTCTACACAGAAACCAACAACAAATGTAACAATGGAAACTAAATTAAAATGACTTGTAAATATTGCTACAACTCACACCTGCAGAACATTATTTCAAATGACCAAAACTTTGCAGATTTCTGTACTGAATTGCAATATGCAAATAAAATTCCATCAATGTGTTGATCTTAATCATTCTGCTCACAGTTCAATTGCTTTACAGTGGCGGAGAAAACAGGGGGGCAGGGGGGCTCTGCCCCCCCAATTTTTATACTGGGGCCCATTTTTTGTCAATGTTTAGTTTGATCATTCACGAACTGCCTTGTGTAATTACAGATATAACTATGCAAGTTATGTAGGCAGAGTAGACTGCAAAGAACATACACTAGATACACTAGATGTTCATGGTTTAATTAGTGCAATATACTGACTTGTGCATGTTATTATAATTTAACCATAATCATTGGTGCACTGAGGCTCCTACACTGACACTTGACTTGCACATATTATAATGCCAATTAACCAACTTGCAAGCTCAGCATCTAGACCACATGGGCATATAGCATTATAACCAGCTACATTATTATCTAGATACCAAGTTGATTTGTAGGCCCATACTGATAGCTACATTATGTCTAAGCGACAAGCCTCACTGAAAAGTTAGTCCTATCTTACCAACCCTGAAACTTCAAATCAGTGCATGTCACAATGTTGTAGAAGCAATATAGAGGCTTTTCAACCAGTTGATAAGCCAACACTAGCACTACTGGTATCTAAACAGAGAAATTTTCAACCAAAGTGGTATATTAGTATGTGCATTACACAAAAGAAAGTATTTTGTCTTTATTGTCAAAAAGCATGGTTTACCTTCATTCAGTAAAATGGGGAACAGTGCTTTTATTAAACCAGGATTCCAGAATTGGAAAAAGGCCTTGGAAAAGTTCAGAGGACATGCATACTCATAGAGAAGCAAAATTAAAATAGATAGCTCGTGGGATGCCAACAATTGCGAGCCAGCTGAGCTGCCACATGCAACAACTTAACCCGAAGAGAAGGACTGCTAATGCAGTTAAAAGGCATAAGATATCTTATTCGTCAAGCAATAGATATAAGAGGCCATACTGAATCAGATACAACAGCTTCTGCTGGTTTGGAGTGAGAATAATGAAGCTATAAAAAACTGGACCAAAGAAAACTGATTCACTAGTCATCAGTCAGTTAATGAGCAAATTTCTACTCTAGGGCAGACACTACTTCGAACTCTTTTAAAGAAAATGAAAAGACTGAACCAAATGAAAAGACTGAACCAGTATGGTTCTCAGTAATAGCTGATGAGGCAACCGATGTTATCAACAGTCAACAGCTCGATTTGTCCATCCGCTGGGTGAATACTGACTATGAAGTACGAGAAGAATCAATTGGCTTATTTAGGGTTCCTGACAATAGAGCAGAGACTCTTTTAGTAATCAAAGATCTACTGATTCGATGCAGCCTCCCATTATCATTATGTCAAGGACAGGCCTATGATGGAGCTGCCAACATGCAGGGAAGAAAATCTGGTGTGGCAACAAGGTTCTAAAAATGAATAACCTTCTGCAATTGCACTGCATTGTTGTGCACATTTACTGAATCTTTGCTTACAGGGTGTTGGAAGGAAGCTTGCATGTATCAGAGATGGTCTTGAAACAGTGAAGGAAATAAGCAAGCTATCTCTGAAACGACATCTCTTTTCATTGAAGTTACAGGAGACAAGTGGAGGTATTAGTCTGAAGCCATTATGTCCTACCAGATGGACAGCAAGAAAATAGAAGCCATTCTCAAATACTACACTCTATTGTTAGAGGCATTGGAGGAAATTAATTCAACAACACATGATGAATATGGTTTAAAGGCTGCTGGCTTGATGCCCTTTTTTGTTAAAATTCAGCACTTTATTTGGTCTCCAACTCAGTCACTTTTTATTTAGTGCAACAGAGCAAGTTTCTTTCACTTTGCAAAAAGAAGACATAGCCTTGCATGAAGCACTCTCTGCTGTTGATGCTGCTAAGATATTCTTCAAACGAAACAGGACAGATTAAAATTTGGACAGGTTTTATGACAAGAGTGTCACTATTGCTGAAAAGTTCAATATTGGCCAAACAGAATTACCTCGTTACAGAAGGCATCCTCCACGTTTTGAAAGTGGGAGTGGACCACACCTTTTTATGTCTGCAAAGGCAAGCTTTCGGCAAATGTTCTTTGAAGCGTGTGACCTGCTCTATGGTGAGTTGGAAGACAGGTTTAGTAAACAACATATTCCATCAATCCTGGCAATTAAAAAAACTCTTGTGAGTGCATGATTATGAAGACAATATGGAAGAGCTCAAGAAATCTTTCTACAAAGATGATGTCAATATGTCAGACTTAGCCAGACACCTCCAACTCTTACAAGATGTTGTCAAGCAAGGTAGCCTTGAAGTGAAGAAAGTCACTTCTGTACAGACGATCTGTGATGTAATGAACAAGAAAAGCATTTTCAAAACAATGCTACCAACTGTACATCAGCTCCTTCGTCTCTATCTAACAATCCCTGTTACATCTGCAACGGCTGAAAGAACCTTTTCTGCACTGAAGCATGTCTTAACGTACACAAGGTCTACGATGACTGAAGTAAGGCTTTTGCTTGCTTCTCCATGTCCACAAAGATTTAACTGGCTCACTTGACTTGGTTTCAGTCGCCAATGAATTTATTAATAATGATGAACGAAAGAAGTGTTTTGGAAGCTTTCCTTGATGTTTTATATTTACCTTTGTACACACAATCATGCAAAGAATACACCATTGAGTCCTTTAAATTAAATTTGTCAGTTGAGTGAGAATCCCCATGGGAGGAAGTATAATAATTGTTCCACCAATTAGCTAGTATATATGGCTAGACAAGGTGGGTGTAGTCCAGCCAAATTTCTGCATGCATATCTCAGCCCCCCCACTTTTCATCTGTCTCCTCCCCTGCTTTAGTAATGCTCTTTACATAGTTTGATTGAAACGCTCTATGAGACCATTACTTACTCTGAGGGTGATAAGCAGAAGTCACTTTGTGTTGAACCTTGGTTAACTGAAAAAGACGTCAGTTCACTTTGTTAATGAACTCCCATTTGATTGGAAATAATTGATTTTGGACACCCGAATCTAAATAAAAATGAACGGCTTCAATATGAACTCGTATATTTATAATCTCTATACTTTATAACCTTACTGACATATCATTGGCCAGAGTTTCTGCTTTCCTGTCCTTGATAGGCTCTGCCTCCGGCCACTTTTCAACAAGAGTAATAATATATTGGTAGCCATTCAGGGTAACTGGCAGTGGGCCAATTAAGTCAATACCAATCTGAAAAGATAATAATATATAATAATAGCTTCACTGTGTCAGTTAAAATACTACAATTTCATGACACTGTGACACACCTCTTGCTAAACTTTCAGGAATAGGATGTAGGATTAACGAATTTTGCATCATTGCATCTCTGACAAATTTTCACAACATCTGACATATTCACAAATGTCTGAAGTCATTGAAAATACAATTTTTCTCCATCATTTTATCTGGTCCCAAATGTCTTCCTGTATCATTTCTCTCAGTTCAGCTATTTTCCCCCTTGGATATAGAGCCACTTGCTGATGCTGAACTATTTGGATGTGCATGCTATAATTTTACTATGTTGTTCATAGTCATTTACAGAACTCACAATGCTACAGGCATATCCCAATGATTTTAACATTCAGGAAGAGGTAAGACCAAACTAATTCCACATCGTGTATTAACTTCTCCCAATAAAAGCATCAAAATTAATGCACATTATGTGAGCCTACCAGTACTGGTCTGGCAACTCTCCACCACCGTTTTGCTTACTTGCTGTCCTAACTGCTTTCTTCCACTCAGTCTTCCCATTTGCGGAGTAGTAGTTCCCTCTCTTCACTTCAAATAGTCCATTATTAGCAGAAGAACCAGCTTCCATACTAAGACTATATCAGCACGAGGACACTTCCTCAAACTCCTACGACCGCGAGGGGAACAACATATCCTTTGGGGGTTTGCGGGGAGGACAGAATATCCTCCGCTAGGTCAATAATTTGACGCTAGATACTTTCCGAGCGACGTCCTGTCGTACTCGAAATAATTTCTATCGGCCATCCTGTCATTTTGAAAGTACTGGTAAAACTTTCAACTTCAATTGCTAAGCAAATTTGAGACGTCATGAAGAAAAAACGCTTGCAGCAAGGTAGTTTACAGTTCAGGTAAAAATGAAGGGAAGAGAAGATGTTTTTACGCTGCTTATATGGATAGTAACCTTGTCTCCATTTGTTGTAACAGCTAAAGGTATGGATTATAGCTAGCTAGCTACAACTAGTTACCATGTGTGTATATGCTATATATAATATATATTTTTAATAGCGAAAAGCTTCAGCTACCTACCTAGCTAACTAAAGTGTGCGATAAAATTTTTCCAATTCCTTTGTCTGTTCGCGCAATTCTAGTCACCCACAACTGTAGTCGCTCCCACTATGGTAGCTTGCAACCCATGGGAAAATTGTAAGCCAGCATGAGTTCTGATTTTTCTGTCAGTATGACCAACGAAAAGTGACAAGTGTAGATACAATGCTGAGCCTTAATCACACGTAGCTACCTAAGTACTATATGTACGATTCATACTGCTAACTAAATACTTATGATAACATGGTTATGCTGTTCACTAGTCAGAGAGCTAAAGTTGGACCCAACTCTCACTGGAATAAAAATATTCTTAGTTTAGTAAATGACAATGAGGCACTGAATATTTTTTATGACTAAAGTTGAAGGTGAAAGGAATTAAAATTGTACATGTGTACCTATTCAATTGTTAACAAGCTAACAATCCAGCTACATGTGTTACACAGAGATACAGTTCATAACTGGAAGGGAGCAACAATTTCTCTGCAATCAAAAACACTTTTGATCATGGAAATACTTTCCCAGACTTAACTGTTCCCTCCCCCTTCCTCCCACCAGTTGTTTTCACTGAAGAACCTGGTCCTGGCCCTGTGCTTCTTCCTGTAGGGGGACAAATCATTTTCAACTGCTCTGTCAGTCCTGAAGACATGATCATTGGATGGCGTGTATTCGTACCAGATGTCAACATTTTGTATTTTACTGACAGCAAAAGTAATAATGCTTCACTTGCATTACTTGGCATCACAGTTAGAAAGGATGGTTCACTTTCATCCCAACTCATCATCAATGCTACACAGGAAAACCTCCTGACCTATGTACTGTGTGAGGCTAGGATTGGAATGGATGATAATACAGTAACTCAAAGTGGAGTGAACGTGACAGTTTATGGTTTGTCTGATTAATATAGTATAATGCCATTTAGTCATTTAGATATTTTTGGGTCTGAAGCAATGCAGTTTATAGCAGTGAATTTTAGACCATCATGCAACACAAATGGTCTGTGTTGTACTTCTTAGAATAATGGAAGCATAGAATGATCATAGGACATGTCTGTGTCTGCAATGTTTATGTGTTTGACAAAACTCGTGCAGCTTGTGATATGGAAACAATATTGTGAGTCATAGTTTTATGTTCATCAACATACTATCTTAGTCAGTGCATGTGTACTGTAGAGACCATTACATGAATAGGAAGACAGCATGGATGTTGCTGTGAACAAAGGTTTGACAAAACAATCATTTATGTGGCAGTATATATCAGTTTATTGTGTTATTAGGAATTCCTATTTATAGAACAGGTTCTATTTATAGTAACAATTAATGCAAATTGCCTGGTATTCTCTAGTTCATCACAACTCATACAACCATAAGAGGGCATAAATTGAGTACTATAATATACATAAAACTTTTAATTATTTGGGGTATGAACAAGTGCCTCATTAGATGGAGTAAACACCAGGGAATGTCTGCTCATCTCTGAGTGGATAATCAACAGTTCCTTTCAAATCTCTCTGGAATTTGCTCCATCATTTTTGAATATTGGTTATTTATGGTCGTATCAGTAACAAGTTATGAGTTAGTCAATCATCCTGCTACCATGAGACTAAACTACTCTATCCTATTTCCTCTCTGCTTCCTCTCTGCTGCACAGTAATAACAGATTAGTTAAGCTTAAATGCTTAAATGTTTTCCCTCATTATCTACTATACCACATGATCATGTTTGATTGATTAACTCTATAGGTCCTCCTGACATTCCCATTAATCTCTCCCTCAGTGTGAAGGATGATTTCCTCACAGTGATTTGGATGTCCTCCACTATTCCAAATGTGTCTCTGACCTTTGACTTGGTCCTCACCAACCTTAGAACTTCCAGTAGAAAAGAAGTGACAATTTATGGCACTCAGCGACATCAATTCACTGAGGAAGATGTTCAAGCCTGTGATGTGTTGGAAGTACTAGTGGCAGCCAGGAATAATGCTGGAGTTAGTAGCCAGGCAACTATCAATTCTACATTGCCAGTACTTCCAGATATAAACATGTTGAAACTCATACTGTCCGAGGACAACAATGGAGTCACATTAACAGTCACCTTCATGGTTTGTTATGCTAACTATAAATATATCATGATTGATTTTTAACATGGTCTTAAGGACAACATGAAAATAATTTTTAATGTCTACTATAACTGATGGAATTTGTAACATTTCCAGACACCTACACCATGTCTAGTAAACCCAGTGACAAGTTACACCTTAGCAGTCATTTTGGAGGATTCAGAACAGAAAATGACAGAGCAGACAACAAGATCACCCTTTGGTCCTGCTGTTAGTCTTGAAGTGGAAGGCTTGATGGAAAAAGCAACATACAGTTATAGTATTGCAGCCATTAATTCAATAAGTAGAGCTACAACAGCTACTGTTAGCTTCAGTAAGTGTTAGGGACATATAAGTATACCTCCTCTTGAAGTTTAATATTTACTGTTATAAATTCTGCAGCGACTTTTGATGTGCAGGGAGTGAGTGTGTGTCTGGTGGAGGGCAGCACATACTCCATCCACTGCAGCTTCATAGCTCAAGATAACAATGCCAATATGTGTAGCTATGTCTTGGTGGGTGTGGTGGAAGGTGCAGGAGATGTCAATGGCACTATTGACGAGACCAGCTTTGTGGATGAAGAAATTCCTAATATTCAAGATTACGGAAGGATTCTAGTCTACGATGAGGACAATGTACTTGCCATAAATGTAACTCTGGACTCAGAAAATATTGCATCTTGTTCAACAACATTAACTGGTATAATAAGTTTCTTACATTAACTTAAAGCAAACATGTTTTTAGAAGTGCATTGATATCTTGTCCGTAGATATTACAGAGACTACCACTAAAATCACAACTGCTATCATGACATCAAAAACGGTTTTCATCATTATTGGTGTGCTGGTATGCATGGCCTTCATTTGCTTAGTAGCAATCATTGCAGTCATTGTGGCTATGCATGGTAAGTGCTGCTATCTGTTATTGATTATGTAATGCATGCATGAGGCAAACCCACTATACAGGTTGCTCTCCTACCAAGGAGAAAGTTGAAAACTGTCATGTTGCAATAATGTAAGTTTTACTGTAATAAATATTGTTTAATGCTCTCAACAATCTCATTGCATACTTCTAGCAAAGATGTGAATAACCACGTGAGTCAGCTTCAAGTGAGTTGGTTGGACATATCTATATAGCCCATTTGTAGTTCATGTAAGCGTTTAAGAACTAATGTGAAATACCGTACAAATTGATTTAGTATTTATCCTCAAGTAGACAGTTTTCTTAACAACTGCACAACATCCAATAGCTCATGAAGTGTTTACATTCCACAGGTGACAGAGTTGTGCCCTTCATTAGATGCTGCATGTACATAACAGTGTTACAGAAACAATTTTTAGTGTTGCATGGCCAGACTCCACAAGGAAGTGGTTGGACACACTTCTGATTCAACCAGGCGGGATGAGCCTGGAAGAAGACAAACCACTAGTAGATTAGCCAAGTAGCTACTGACACCCTATCAAGATCAAGCTCAGCAATAAATAGTGGAGCATATCATCGAGTCCTCGTATAGAATGTACAGCTAGCGACATAAACCTGACCTAATCCAGGATGAAAGATAACCACAATATATTTGGGAGGGACAGGGAACCCAGGGAATCATCCCCTCCAATTCTATATAAATTTTGGCATTTATTATTTATATTATTGTTGTTGTTGTTGTTGCCCCTTGCCACGTATCTTCAAAGCAGGGAAAATAATTGAGTAGTTTGTCAGTGTATATGCTGTCCAATAAAAAAGCATCATGAGATTACCACTTTTTGCCCGCCTCTAGTAGAACCTCTATCTCCCCTCCAAAGACACAGGGGAAGTCTTTGAGGATTTATCATCCCTCAGTAATAATATAAAGTATTATTACAAGAAAAAAATATGTCCTCTTTTTCTCTAGATCCAGCGGAGTGCTATTTACTTCGGTCTAATTTTTCTCACTGTACTGAGATGGATTGACTTCAAACATTGTGAAGTTGTTTATGTGTGATTGTAATGACTGTGTGTTGCTAGTGGTTAGTACAGCTGTAGTAGTTTGTGGTCAGGCTTATCAGCAACCTGCAGGACTAGATCCTGCTGCGCAAGATGCACCTTTTGATGTGTGTTTATGGTTATGCAGGACTCTGCAAGAACATTGCTGTAATAAAAAGACCTGTTTTGTTCTTTCCATATTCTTAGTTAACTCTTAGTGCTAACTGAGTCTGTCCAACTGAGTTGTGTTCTGTGGTCATTGCTACAGTATATAACAATAATTTGACTACATTATTGGAGATTGATTGCGCTACCTTTGAAGCCCGGCAATCATCCATCACAGTGCTCAGAATAGAAGCCTAAGAGAAGAATGTTGATTTATAGTGAGAATTTTTAAACGACCCCGAGATGGAATCCAAGGCTATTATTGGCTTTGTGATGGACTGCTTGCATTGTGCGAGTTAATGTGTAGTTGATTGGTAATGTCGCCATGTTGCGTAATTTGTGAGGTACATGTATCGTCGAGAATGTGAAATGTAATGTGCAGGCTTACCCCTAAACAAAATGGCCGACAATGCCGACTGTTGTCCCATTTCTGGCAAGGTGGCTTCTAGCAACATCAATAGAATAACCTCTGACCAAATCTGAGGCCATCAATTGGTTCCGGGATGTTGAGTTATAGCTAGTTGATATAATATAGCATGGGAACATCTCACCCAAATATTACCTATTAATAGCTAGAGCTTATATATAGCATGGGAACATCTCACCCAGACATTAACTATTAATAGATAGCTTATATATAGCATGGTAACATAATAGTTAGAGCTTATATATAGCATGGGAACATCTCATCCAGTTAATAGCTAGCTTATATATAGCATGGGAACATCTCACCCAGACATATCTATTAATAGATATAGCATGGGAACATCTCATCCAGTTAATAGCTAGCTTATATATAGCATGGGAACATCTCACCCAGACATACCTATTAATAAATATAGCATGGGAATATCTCACCCAGACATACCTATTAATAGATATGGCATGGGAACATCTCACCCAGACATACCTATAAATAGATATAGCATGGTAACATCTCACCTAGACATTACCTATTAAGCTATTCTATTAGCATGGCAGAGCTAAAATGATAAACTTAGTCCTAAACAGCAACCATGTCTTAGCTTTTGGGGACTGTCTGCATGAGCAGGTTGCAAGAGGGGATACCTCCTTTATAGCAAACAACTAAAGTTACCTTCCTTTTTTAGGATGATAAGATGAAGGAGGAAGTGGGAGCAATTGAACTTCATCCAGATGAACTGCTACAGTCAGAACCTGTGTATAGCGCATTGTCTAATGACAGTTCGAGGAAGAAAGTAACACCCTCACGAGTCCAAGATGCATCGATTGGGACTTATTCTGAACTCAACGATATAAAGGTGACCACCTCTTAGATGTACTTAATTAAGATTTGTGTATCACAGTGTGGTCCTTAATAGAGGAGGTCTGTACTTAATGTTTGATATTGTGTAGCTGATATTCCATATAATTCAGCTTATATTCTATAAAATTCTGAATTGATATTATGCCAATTGAGAGTGAATATCTACAGTTCAATATGTTTTGATATGCCAGAAGATACTTTTGTTGTTCACAGAATATTCTCAGATGACGCAGTAGAATGAAATAATTTCTTAATAATCGATGAAATAATGATTCAGCTAGATGCTCGAGCCTTCACCAGGAATAATGAGATGCTGATGCACTAGCCTTCACCACCAGGAATAGTGATTTGCTGATGCACTAGCCTTCACCAGGAATAGTGATTTGCTGATGCACTAGCCTTCACCAGGAATAATGAGATGCTGATGCTCTGGCCTTCACTAGGAATAATGGGATGCTGATGCTCTAGGAATAATGAGATGCTGATGCACTAGCCTTCACCAGGAATAGTGATTTGCTGATGCACTAGCCTTCACCAGGAATAATGGGATGCTGATGCTCTGGCCTTCACCAGGAATAGTGATTTGCTGATACACTAGCCTTCACCAGGAATAATGAGATGTGATGCACTAGATTCGAGTCGATTATTGAGAAAGTTATTATATACTTATTTGCTATCAATTGACAACCTTCTGTCTTTGCATCCTCTTGGTCTCTCTGTTGTGTATATGACTTGTTGTAAACATGGGTGCATTATTTATACATACCACCTGGAATAGTCAAAACTCCTGTTTGCAGTATCATGGTAACCTTGTTACGACCAGAATGGCTCCATGTTGTGTCCATGGACCATATACATTCTGAAGAGTCTTCTGAATTGTGTATCTTAAAAGAGCTATGGTGCTTGTGTATCTTATATCACAGCCAGGATGTGCAGTCATGAGATTTGTGAAATAATAATATCTACAAACCTTAGGCCCAATATAAGTAGTCATAGCCTGTGTGCAGAGTGTTATTGCTTTTGATAAGTGAAACCAAGGAGATATTGGTGAGCATGGAGTGCAGCTCTCTGTTTGTGCAGAGGTGGAAGTTTTTGGTGATCAAGCAGCAGTTGAATGAATTTTGTTGCAATTTAGGGAGGAGCCTTGCAGAAAAGTGAGCAATTGCCTCAGTTATAGAGTTTGTAAGTTGGCAAGGACAGCAGAGATCACTAATTATTTCTCTCAAGCCTTGACTTAGTACAGGTCAGTATACAATGGCATTGGATAGTTCCTTCAAGTCCTGTGCAATGGCATTGGATAGTTCCTTAAGGACTTGAACACACTGGAATTGAGAGTTTGGAGGAAGTTACAATTATCTACATGCTTTTACTTGGTTGTAGAGCATCAACAAGATTGTGGCTAACTGTATGCTCCTTGTTTCTAACCTACCTGCCTTCTTGCTTACCTGTCTGCCTGTCTATCTATCTATCTTTCAGTCCTTCTGTCTATATATCTGTCTGTCTATATATGTGCATGTCTATCTATCTGTGTGTCTATAATCTGTATATCTATACATCTGTTATCTTGACAACAGTGCAGTTTACAAGCACTGGGATATAGAGCTAGCTGAGAGCAGAGTAAGCAGGCTAGTCGCTCTCTACTTATCGGATTTATGGACTGTTGCCAAGAGATGCTTCACCGCAAAAAGTGGGCAGGGAATTTTTTTAATCAGCTGTTCTTCTGTAGATAATGCAGCTGTTGTTTGGTTAGCCTTCCTTGTCTCTGTTTAGTAATAGAGAATACCAAATACTAGCACTAACTTAGCTAAAGCAAGAAGAGGCCCAAGAAGTGCTTCTACCCCTAAGCGAAACATCATTATACAACACGTAATACCAAGCCCAGTTAGTTTATGGAGATTGTGAATAACTATTTCCTAGCAACACCTTTATTGCAAGATTTCTCAGTAGAACGCATTGAAGCACTGAAGTGTGTGTCTGGAACAAATGCTTATACTGCTGTAAAATCATGTCAGTCTAGGTGTAGTTTAAACATCATGGTTAACTAGTTTATCATAAATCAGTTTTTTTCCAAAATTCGCTTTATGGTCGGTTTTCCCAAATCAGGTCACATACAGTACATTATGTGTGGCAGTTATAACAACTCTTGGAAGTTCACTATTTCTAATAATTTATGATACTTTGTGTTGGAGGCAATTGCTGAATATATAATTACAAGTCAAGTAGTATTTTCAGTTGCAATGTCATACTCTATTGGCCACACTCTGTTTACTTGTGTAATGGCTATTGCCTATATACCAATCACATATTCCCCCCTTCAGTTACTAACTGCTATCCATGTATATATATAGCAATTCAAAATAGGTTGGTGAGGCAAGAAATGTTCATTTGTTGTATATGCATTTCTCAGCAATCAACTTATTCCATGTTTTGGCAGCTCTAACCCTCATCAGGAATAATGAGATGCTAACACTCGCGCCATCCAGCAACTCATGATCTACGTATGTTTATATGTAGCTGATCATTCAGGAAAGTTGAAACATAGTAGGCATGAATTAATTTTTTTGAATTGCAAAGAGACTCTTCAAGATGATGTAACAATAGAATAGGTTTTCGACTTAGAAATTTACTTCTCCTGTAATCACTTTTAGAACGAAAGTTATTTGCTACTTACTTCCTAAACTAATACTTGTGGGCACATATGACCATGACAGCATTCCATTGTTCTTGGGATGTGGAGAAACTCATGTAAGTTGTGATTCTCCTCACAGAAGAAAAGGAATGCTCATTGCTTGCTAGCGTGCCACAAACAATAAGCAATCAACTTTGGTAACATGCCTCTGATATACCTTTGACATTTATTTTTTATTCACATTACTCTGTTTGGCATGGAATGATTCCGGCAGTGACAGAGCATCATTTATCAGTACAACTTCCCAATATAGTGAAAATACTTCTTTGGGATCATCTTTGTCTTGTTTCCTTGACCACCATTCAATGAAAAAATAATTGTTCAACTTACTATATATGAATTTGGTGTATTTCCTATTGGCACCGACTTGTCTGATATAGGATCACTTGCTTTCACTTTTGGCAGTAGATTCTTTTTGACTAGTACAAACAGTATGGAGTACTTGGCTTCTTGGTAGTGACCCCTCCTTGAGGTTCGAACATTAAACTTTTGCGAAAAGAAAATTTTAGTGTTTATTGTAGAGAGTTTGCCCTGCGGAAGGTAGAAGTGAGTAGGTAAAATGATGGTAGTCTCTTCCACTTCGGCTTCGCCAAGGAAGTGAGGTGGCAGTTGCACGTGGCTAGGGCTAGGGCTAGGGCTAGGGCTAGGGCTAGGGCTAGGGCTGTATGTTAGTAGATACACTTTTTCCCTTCTGTATTTTATCCAAAACTTCCCATTTTATTAGTGCAGCAGATGGTGCATGACTGCACCTGGTTCCAGCCCTAGGCAGCCTTGATAAACTATAATCGGTCAATTAGTATTACTCAATACATGGGTTGGTTAGAGCACTCGTTTGCCAGAGCAGCACTGTGATAAGTGACTAGAGAGCATCAGTGTGCACATCAACATTTCATGATAAAATTACCCTTTGCATTTTTACATGTCATGTTTAAGCCGGAAATGTTTAAAATAAAACCCTTGAGGGATCATGTTAATATAACGTGGTTACAATGTGTTTATATCACACACACCCCCCACCTCCCAGATGCCTATCTACCATGTGCTAGAGAGCAACCAAATTCCAGTGAGGCCCAGTGCAGCTGACCAGAATCTGCCCCTTCTCCCAGAAAGTTCCCACCTTTCCGGAGGAGACACACCTCCTCCTGTGACGAAGCCAGATGGAATGTTGATTTATTCTGAGATTGGTGCCATATCAGCAGGCAACCAAGCTTACTAATAAGCTGGCCAACAGCAACATAATTATTGTCATTGACTTTGTATATAATTATGGGGAAAAGTACATGTCCTTCTTTCTTTAATTTGTTTTCCCAGTGTTTGTAAAATAAAATGATTTTGTAGCAGAGTGAGGGCCTTAATAAAATGGTCTGCAGGAATTAATGCCTGATGCGGTAGAAGAAAGTTTACCGGTGTTATAGTCATGCTTAAACAGCTCTTTCTTTTACACTTTATTTGACAAAGTTGTATATTTGCCCCCTTTCTCCACCCCCTTCAAATATTTGGTCAATTACCTGGTTAATAAAATACAAAATCCTCTTGATGGTTCATACAGGATGGCCGGGAAAAACAGCTGAGGTTGGCAGGTCTGGGTTACAAAACTACTTCTGAGAACTTTCAATTATTTTTGCATCCTCTGAGCGTGATTTCTTGCTTGCTCTAAAACAATGTAAGCTACTTCTGAGCATGATTGCCTGCACACCGCTGCCAAGCTGCACGATGCTCACTTAGAAGCTGTCTAATATTCCTAGCCTTCACCATCTTTTGTATATCCACCCTACCCAAATATAGCGACCTTTCAGGTAGTACACTACCATCACAACCATGTAGTATCTTGTTATGTAATACCATCTTCAAGGAACAATCTTTTATCACGTCTTTTCCACAAAAATAGATAAGGATCATCAAAACAATAAACACACTTGGTTTGTGTGTGCATATAATATTGAACGTATGTCAGCCGATTTAACAACTGTATGTTTTTTTCTGAATGGTCAATTAGTTTTCCTGAGAAGCTTACTCTTGTGTGAAAGTAGAATGTGTAACAGCACACCCAACAACTTCGATCGATCCGTCTCTCTCTCTCTCATTCTCTCTGTGTGTGTGTGTGTGTGTGTCTCTCTGTCTCTGTCTGCATCTGTGTGTGTGAGTGCACGTGTGCATTTCTCTTTCAATCAGCCTTTGTTTTTATTGCCGATCTTTGAACCAAAATGCTAATATGTTCAGGGAGAAATTAAAACACACACAATGAATCTACACTTGCTGCAATGCGTTTGACACAAAAATGCACACTGATTTATGATTCTGAATACTGGAGTGTATAAGCAGAGCAACACATTAGACAGATGATGGGCATGGTTTCTCATGCAGACTCTTGAGAGTCGAGACCCAACAGTTGGATAGATCTAGTCTTTATTTTTTGATGTCTCTTCTCACATGATTTGGTGATGCACGCAAGTTTTCCCTTCCTGAAGCATGTTTATGCTCCTTGATTTGGGTCTCCAAACCTCCTCCTTGTCTCACCAATGTACACTTTCCCACATCTGCATATCTATCTTAGTATCCATGTACGTGTTTATATACATTAAAAATATGAATGGAATATATGCTACTCATCGGACTTTTGTAAGCAGGTAATGGTCGTCACGGGAAGAGGAAAGAAAAATGCGGGTGAATGAGAATTGGTTGTTTGTTAGGGGGAACTAAACCTAAATTCAACCCCAAAAAGTGTCCACTTTCAAGGGCTCATAACTTCTGAATCGTACCCCCTATGCCAGTGATGTTATCTTAGAGCTTAAAATAATATAAAAATATTGGGGTTAGGTAGGTTAGGTAAGGTAACTATCAGGAACTAAAGAAGAAGATAAAAGTTGAAAAAGGAAAGTTCTCTCTATACCTGTTACATACTGATTATAATTCATTGCTTTTCTTCTCATTTTCATACACACATTGCACTAGTTGAAAGACATTGTTGAAAAAGGGTGGTTCTGTTACATACAAAATGAAATAAAATGAAGCCCACCACCAAAAAACGAGGTTTAGGTCTCCCTATATATAGCTCAACATGCTTTCTAAGGATGAGTGAAATTGCCTTAATGGGTATTATAAAACAGGAAATGATTTCTGGTAAGTCAAGCGAACATTCAAGCTTCCACTTGTTTGGAATCTGTAGCTAAGGATACTTAGCTCTTCCCCATATCACAATCCAAGCATTACACATGATGACATCAATAACATTCAGATCAGTTCCATAATTATTTGGCTTTCTGCTATATATGCTGGGGCTAGGGAAATGGCTATTTCACGTATCCAATGCACGTGATGGGTATTGACATCTATAATGTACAAATTAGTATATAGTATTAGGCCTTCAGCCATGTTGGGGATAGGAGAATGGCAAGAGCAATACTAGGATTTTAAACTAAAATGATAGATTTCTATTTCTAAATTTTTTTACCCCCTCTCCAATAGATACAGTGTGTTTCAATTGCTGTGCATTAGCAGCAACAGCTCCTGGTTCATAAACTGCTACCCTCAAATAAATACAGTGAAGGTATCAGCACTGGTATTATCCTAATAAGTATCTTCCCTCATTACAATGGAAGCTCTTTTCATCCATCCTTAGAAGTTGAATAGGCACCAGGCGGGAAGGAATTCTAGCAGAAATCAAGGAATGATGTCTGCCTTGACATCTGTGGGAGTAGCAACTGGTTGTCCTAGTCTTGGCTAACTTCAGTGTAGATGACATTGTTGCTCATGCATAGACCTATGGAAGCAAGACACCAGACTCTGGAGAGGAGGCTGCTATTAAACAAGCTCTCAACTATGAATGGGAAAACAGTTTAACACACCTTACCTTCACCTCTAGGAAATCTCTGACAGTTTCTGACAGTATGAAAATGTGGACACTTGTGGTGACTTGTCATAACCGTCCTGCCAGACAGATGAAATGGACTTCACAGTTGGGTCAGTTTCTTCACCCATTCTTGAGTGTTATTTTGAAAATGACTATCCTGTGTGTACACAACACACTTGACTATCCTGTGTGTATACAACACACTTGACTATCCTGTGTCTATATAACACACTTGACTATCCTGTGTGTACACAACACACTTGACTATCCTGTGTGTATACAACACACTTGACTATCCTGTGTCTATACAACACACTTGACTATCCTGTGTGTATACAACACACTTGACTATCCTGTGTCTATATAACACACTTGACTATCCTGTGTGTACACAACACACTTGACTATCCTGTGTCTATATAACACACTTGACTATCCTGTGTGTATACAACACACTTGACTATCCTGTGTGTATACAACACACTTGACTATCCTGTGTCTATATAACACACTTGACTATCCTGTGTGTATATAACACACTTGACTATCCTGTGTGTACACAACACACTTGACTATCCTGTGTGTATACAACACACTTGACTATCCTGTGTCTATACAACACACTTGACTATCCTGTGTCTATATAACACACTTGACTATCCTGTGTGTACACAACACACTTGACTATCCTGTGTGTATACAACACACTTGACTATCCTGTGTGTACACAACACACTTGACTATCCTGTGTCTATATAACACACTTGACTATCCTGTGTGTATACAACACACTTGACTATCCTGTGTGTACACAACACACTTGACTATCCTTTGTCTATATAACACACTTGACTATCCTGTGTGTACACAACACACTTGACTATCCTGTGTCTATATAACACACTTGACTATCCTGTGTGTACACAACACACTTGACTATCCTGTGTCTATATAACACACTTGACTATCCTGTGTGTATACAACACACTTGACTATCCTGTGTGTATACAACACACTTGACTATCCTGTGTGTATACAACACACTTGACTATCCTGTGTCTATACAACACACTTGACTATCCTGTGTGTATACAACACACTTGACTATCCTGTGTGTATACAACACACTTGACTATCCTGTGTCTATACAACACACTTGACTATCCTGTGTGTATATAACACACTTGACTATCCTGTGTGTATACAACACACTTGACTATCCTGTGTCTATACAACACACTTGACTATCCTGTGTGTATACAACACACTTGACTATCCTGTGTCTATATAACACACTTGACTATCCTGTGTGTATACAACACACTTGACTATCCTGTGTCTATATAACACACTTGACTATCCTGTGTGTATACAACACACTTGACTATCCTGTGTCTATATAACACACTTGACTATCCTGTGTGTACACAACACACTTGACTATCCTGTGTCTATACAACACACTTGACTATCCTGTGTGTATATAACACACTTGACTATCCTGTGTGTATACAACACACTTGACTATCCTGTGTCTATATAACACACTTGACTATCCTGTGTGTATACAACACACTTGACTATCCTGTGTGTACACAACACACTTGACTATCCTGTGTGTATACAACACACTTGACTATCCTGTGTGTACACAACACACTTGACTATCCTGTGTGTATATAACACACTTGACTATCCTGTGTGTACACAACACACTTGACTATCCTGTGTCTATATAACACACTTGACTATCCTGTGTGTACACAACACACTTAGACACTACAAAGCTTGAGAGACAAGAACAAAAACAAGAACACAGGAAAGTATACAGCAACATGAGCCAACTGGTTTGAAAAGTGGCAGCAAGCTAAAGGAGTTAGGTCAAATAACCTTACATCTCACACGTTGATTTAGACATTAAATATTATGCTGAACTATGAACAGAAAAGGGACATGAATAATAGCCAGATACCTATGACAATGCTGAGAGTAATGCACAGATATGTACAATACACTACAGCATCCTCCACCGGAAGAATTTAAGTTCAAGAGAAGTGCTGATTGGAAAGGCTATGGCTCTGTGAGAAAGTGGTCAATGAGAGATAAAAAAGCTGATAGTCCAAGTGAAGATGACAAAGAAACAGTATGGCAATGTGGAATTCTTGGTCACCAAACAACAAAAAATTAGAATTATTCCTCCTTTTTTAAATCAAATAAGCCAGCATTTGGAACAAAGTGGTATCAGAAACATAATCAGATTAGAATTGGGGACTTGAAATTGGTTAGAAATCCAGAAAGGTTGAATAGGTTGAGTGGGCGGAAGGAATTACTAAAACTCGGCAGGGGGGACTGGACAGGAATGTCTTTCAGCATGTTTGCAACAGGTGCAGACAAGGAAGTGATTGGAACTCTAGAAACCCACCCAGAAGCTTTAAAACCATCTGGATTACTTTATCTCCCACCACTCCAGAAGATTGATATGTAGAAAGAAGTTTGGTATTCACAGCAAAGTTGGAGTTAACAAGATAAATGGCTCTTATTAAAGACATGACAATCTTTGTTAGGCTGGACAAAAGTAAGAAGCATTTTACCAACTACAGTGTATAAAAAAACAGTATGCAAATTACAGAATGCAGTGTTTTCCAAAATTGCCTCTATTATAGGTCACAAGAGCCAATAAACTCTGAGAGAGTATACTGAAACTGATATGGATGATCACTGGCAGATCAGTCATGCAATCAGTGGTGACCATATTTATTTCCAGTGTCACAAGTTGCAAACCTCTTCTATGTCAAACCAAATTAGCACTCAAGTTTCTAATGATTCCTACCAACCCATATAAATGACATCACCAAAACACAAATATGAATCAATACTCTATATCAATTCACCAATGAATGGATGACCAGGATTTATGTAAAAAACTCTCTATGCAGACAAATACTCTTGACAAGCAACATGCTCATAGTCATAAGCCTAGGATGCTGCTGCTGAACTAAACTTTGAAAGTTCTGGGCAACAAATGGTGAGAATCAGGGTATGTGATTGTAGCACGGATCAGTATGACGGTAAGCAGATTGAAACTTTGATGTGTAGTTACCTGCCCAGGCTTCGTCCTGTTCCACATTAAGGAACAAGACTGACCTTGCATCTGCTCTTCCACAAGTGAAGCTTGAGAGCGTGTAATATTAATGTTAACCTCTGGTGCCAGCTGAAGCAAATCATGATAGCCTTGTTCAAGTTCGCTAGGGCCATAGAGGTTGGTAAGAATAATGGCCATGTCAGGAGCAAGATATAGGGTCAGAGTAGGATGGCACCAAAGAAATAATTGCAGGTTTGGTCCAACAAGAAACTAAGGAACACAAGAAATTATAAAGCTCAGTTGTACGTCGATTGTAATCTTTTAGTTGTTTGGCTGGTGAGGGATGGAGATTGCAATTCACTCTCACTATGCCACCATGTTCCTTGTAGGATAATTTCTTATCTTGAAACTTCATATCTTTAATTTTAATGTATGGGGACATCTTTAACTCCAGAAGAAATAACCCAGTAAGGGTAATTGTCATGGAATCTCTCACACAACACCAGATTTCCACGGCAAGAACCAACATGTGAGTAGGTTTCTCCATTCCAGTCACGCACTTACAATGACTGGCCAATAGATTTTGAGGTTGTTCTCCCTTATTCTCACCGAGTGATGGACCTAATACTTAGCTGTGATAATCTGCGCAAAGTGATAGATAAACACCTTAGCACTGAGAATTCACTTGTTGTCCTCTGTTTTATGAATATCTCTCACCTTCCCTGATGTGAATTTCTGATAGCAGACCAGATTTTGTAGTTGAGATCATCTCCTGCGTAGGGACTAGGAGAGAAGACAAGATAATTCCAACAGAGATGCAGGTTGTTGCAAATTAATGCCAGGCCTATTACAACAGGTCTATTCAGCACTTCACCCCAACATCATCCCTACAACTATTATATTTTCCAGTTCATTTGAAACCAAGGTAAACAAAATCCTGCTTTAGTCATGTCAATGGTATAAGTAAGCCGCATAACTATATACTCACACATCTGGAAATCTGATCTCCTCACCAAAAACATTCTTTAGCTAGAGCATGTCCAAAAGTGTCACAAAATAATGATTTTCATGCAGCAATTACACAAGCATAATCTTAATTTACACTTTGTCCCTCATGTACAATCTAGAACTCCATGATATTAAATATGTGTGAGGCACACTCACTTTGTCTCTGTTCTGATGTAGTATTGTAGCCACTCGTGCATATTTCACGTCGTCATTCAAGGATGCAAAGATAGATTGATTGCGTATGAGCAAGAAGCTCACTAATGCACATTATGCTCCACAATCATTGCACATATTCTGGAGAGAAATTATTTCTAATAGTGATTGAGAAGCTGACTTGATTTTCAGGAGCCAGCAAAATACCCGGAGAAATGTGAGGAACACAATGTGAGGAACAGGAGTGGGAGGGCCCAGATGATAAGAGAGTGGAAGGCTGAGAGCCAGGTATTTTCCAGCACTACTTATTTATTTCAGATGTCTGTAAGAGAAAGATATGAGTGTGAATATTCCAGGAGAGCAGGAAAGTTCTGAACAGTGAGAGTAATGTTCTAGAGCAACAAAGCCAACTTACCAGGAGGCAGGAGGGGGAAGCCTGAGGAGTGACCCCCGACACCATCTTCTAGAGAGATTTAGACAAAAGTCAACAGTCCTGTTTGCCAGGAAATCTATGAGCACTGGCAATGTTAAGACATGTGAGTAATCAATAGATGAACCTAAGCATTGTGCTAGAGAATTGCCATTTTTGTACTATTTACTGATAAATGTCCAACTATTAAGCGGAATTCATGTTGGTTGAATCTACATGTATTCAGTTATTCTCCTGGGCACCGATAATGCTGATCCCGCCCTTATTGAGTTAGCTATGTGTCAAGTAATGAAATTAGAATCATTTCCTCGATTTGTCTAATTTTTTATTTCATAATTTTACCTGGTGGTTAGTTTTGGAGAAGAACAGTACCATCCACTTTGCATTTCCTTTGGAACATGTGATGAGCCAAGACCACTGAGTGAATCCAAGCTCTGTGGGAGTCAGCCAGAGAGAGAGCCATCCAATGTCCACCCAGCTCATTTATGGTTGAAAGTCAGCAATGACCTTTTGTCTTTATGAATTTCAGCCCATATGTTGTATAACTTGCGTGACATTCTATTTTATCATCCAATGCAAATACGGTGTATAGTGAGTCTGCTTAATTAACATTTGAAGTCAATTGCCAATATCAAGGTCTTTTTTAAAAGTTCTGTTTTACTTCTTTTCCCTTTCTTCCTCCACCACCCATTTGTCTAAACAATTCAATTACTGGAGAACATCAAGAATTAAACATTCTTAATTAATATCAAACACTCACTCCACTATTTTGCTGACACTGACCCTAACTAACATAAAACAAAATATCTTAACACTTTATGAAGCATTCAAGAGAGATCCATCTTTTGACACTAATCACCTGCATTGGTGTTACGGAGAAATAATTATAGGGGCTTGAACATTTTCCAATAGTTTGATGTCAGGTATATCTTTGGAGTCTTGAGACTTCATATTTACATACAGTCCATAACAGAAGATACTTTCCCAAGTGGTTAGTTTTGTTATAAAGAGTGTACTTATCATTATGCACAGGAGCAACATTTACTAAGACAAGGGAAAGGGAGACTTAATTCACTCAACAGCTAAGCCACGGCAAGCCGAATATTCACTGAAGTGTAACAATGTAAGCACCCAATATATACAACAATGTAGTAGGATTGTTAAAATGCCGTATTGTTATAGCTAATCAAACAAAAGAGTGTTCAGTATATTGCTTCATTATGTTGTGCCAAACAAAGATTCAGCAAATTCTACATAGTCCAATGCTCCTTGAATCATATGGCCTGACTCTCCTTTAAATGGTTTTATCTTCTTGATGCAATAGTCTGCCTTCTCCTTACCAAGAGCCTAAAAGAAGAGAGAGAAATGGCATTATTCATACTCAAAAGTGGATAAATCTGTTACTTTGTACTAAAGTCTATTACATATAATTTCCTGCTCAAACCACTCGTGATCCATATTACCATTGCATAATAATAAGAGCATGAAAGAAGAGAGACAAAAAATAGATAGAAAATATTACGAAGGGTAGAAATGAAGAAGCAAAGAGATGGAGGAATGAGAAAGACAATAGTTACAAAACAGTTTTTCAGACATTAAGCATTTTATTGGAAGTTCTACTTTCCTTCATTTCTTCCTTACTTCCTATTCACTCACCCTCTCTCTCACTATACCTTCTCTCTTCCTTCCTTTTTGTCATGACACTGAAGGGCCAAGACAGTATTGGAAGTATAATATAATTGAATATAAATTTTAGACAATTTGTACGACTACTCTCAGGTGACATCATATGCTTAAGAAACTGTTGTGGTCTACATGGGTACAGTCTTGGTTCCTTTCTTTTTAACAATTTACATTTTTATTCTTGCTTCAAGTTGCTTTTTTGTCTTGGTCCATCTTGTTTCTTCTGTATAATTTATTACAGTTGAGTGGTGGAGGATTCCACCAAGTCAAGGCTTCAGATCACGAGAGCTTTCAGATTCCTTTTTTAAACTTGTTTATTATTATTCTACATTTTTTCTTCTTTTTTTCCCTTTTTCCTTTCTTCTTCCAATAAACAGAAAAACTAACAAACATTAAAACAATATATCTTAATAGACTACTTATAATCACAACTAAAGCTGGTGCCCAGCACAGCTGCAGTATTACCTCGCTGAACGGCTACTGCTATCCGCTGGGAAAGGAAAAAGGAGGAGTGGGGATCATCCGTTTCCCATTTGAGACGGTTACCCAAATCCGAAAAGAAATGACTATAATAAAAAACGATCACTAGAGCATGAATGCTGCTGTTATCAATACGTTTTAGATTGAGTGAACTCATCCAACAATTGTATGCATCTCTGTTAGGCATGTAAAATGTCCTCGAATAATAATACGTGCAACTAGGCAACTCATGAGAATGCGTGCATTGTATTGGAGCAAATACAGTACATCAGGAGAGCCGAGCAGTAATATATACACAGACTGAGGAGATAAATGTAGATACAAAGAGTGCACATATTCAGCGCATGTAATAAAAAAGATAAGAAAACAAGACAGTACTCATGTAGGCCCCAAATAAGTTAGAGGACCCTTTACCATTTAAATAATGTATACTGTATCGGATCTCACAATCACCGCTCTGTATCGACCCTCATTCCTGCTGCCTAAAGAACACAGGACCAGACTCCTTGCCAGACTCCATACCCAGGGATCCCTCCCATATGCTACTCAGGATCCCAACAGGATTTCTCGCTGGTCGGGGTGGGCGCTGATTAAGGAAACAGACCAAGAAACTAATGTAGAAACCACTACATGTAATTAAATCTAACTTGATGAAGTTTATGCTCGAACATTTTACAGAAACATTTGTGTCTACCAACCCTTGTACTTTCCATTATTTATGTCCCTGTGCTAAGTGTTCTCAAAATCCACATCCACCTTTGTTTTCGTAGTTGATGTGTTTTCTTGTTCTTTTGTTCACTACAATATATTATATGCATTTTGTTATTAGTTTATTCTTTTTAATCAAAACATGGCAATCAGTTCTGGACTGATTGACCTTCAGTGTTTATGTTTATCTATGTTTATTCGTGTCATCCTTGAGCTATTTGTTTCAATTTGCTGTTCAAATATTCACTGTAAAGCATTAATAATAATACCTTGACCTCTTGTGTTGATGTGCAACATATGAGTGGTTTTTTGCTTGTGAGAACTAAGACTAATTCACTTCCTTCTTTCGCTCTCGGGTCTTATTCCTTATCCATCCCCAACACGCTACAGTGGTGACCCCGACGCCCAAGACTGAACGTTTTGGGATATACAACATCGTGCTTTTTCATCACAACGCCTACTCGATAATCAACGATATCATGACTGAGAAAAATGCTGTCTCTCTGGAGCTTCCTTCCTTCTGGACTTCGCAAGCAAACGTGTGGTTCACCCAGGCAGAGGCCCAGTTTAACATTAAGAATATCACCTCCAACGACATCAAGTACTATTACGTGGTGGCAGCACTCGATTAGGCCACTGCAGTAAGGTTACTGGATCTCTTGAGCAACCCCCCTACCAGGCTAATAGATACCTTGGGACTTAGCAAGAGGGAGCAGGTGGCTAAGTTGCTACACATCCGTCCCCTGGGCGACTCCAAACCATCTTGCTTCATGGATGACATGCTGGCCATGCTGGCCCTCCTCAGCGATCACAACGCCTGTTTCCTTTTCGAGCAGCTTTTCCTGGAGAGTTCCAGGGGATATCTGAGTTCAACTGGTGAACATAGACAGTAAAGGCCATAGGGAGCTGGCCAAACGCGCCGATACTTTGTGGTCAGCTCGATAGGTACGAGCGGGTGCTAGCGTGGTACATCGCCATCCTCAACTCGTATCAAAGCCCCAATCATCCGGATTATGTTTTTTCCATGAGAAGTTTGGAGATGCAGCCCGCAAGTGCCGTTCCCCCTGTAACTGGTCGGGAAATGCTCAGGTGGGTGGCCAGTAGTGGCCTCGACGGCCGGCCAGAACGACAGCCTACTTTTTGCTTGGAACCGTAACTCGGGCAAATGTTTCCTCGTAGACACCGGGGCAGAGGTGAGTGTCCACCCCACTATCGGCATCCACTCATCCATGTCCCATCCTCGTGGCTGCCAACAGCAGCACCAATCAAACATACGGCGTGCACACCTTTCCACTATGGTTTGGCAATCATACCTTCGAGTGGGAGTTCATCCTTGCAAACGTATCTCAGCCCCTGCTGGGCGCAGATTTCCTATGTGCCAACAATCTGTTAGTGGATGTCAAGGGTAAACGCCTGGTCGACGTGGAGACGTATCTCTCCATTTCTCTAGGCGTGACAGATGCTTCAGCCCCCCATTTTCATGCCATCACCTCCATATGCAGGTATGAGTCATTGCCCGCTCAGTTTCCAGACCTCACCATACCAACCTTCGCCAACCCCACAGTGCAACATGGAGTGGAGCATTTCATCCCCACGGAGTGTCCTCCGGTGTACGCTCGGGCCCGTCATCTACCTCTAAACAAACTCAAACTGGCTAAAACAGAATTTGACAGCATGGAAGCTATTGGTATCATTAGGCGCTCCTCCAGCCCTTGGTCCTCGCCGTTGCACATGGTCCCGAAGTCTTCTGGTGGTTGGCGCACATGTGGCGACTACCACCGCCTCAATAAGGCCACAGTTCCTGATCCCCATTCTACATATTCAAGACTTCTCAGTCCACCTTGCCGGAACTCGAGTTTTCTTCAAGGTTGATCTGGTTAAAGGCTACCACCAGATCCCTGTGGCGGTGCAGGACATTCCCAAGACGGCCATCATAACCCCATTCGGCCTGTTCGAGGTCATGCGCATGCCTTTTGGACTGAAGAATGCCGCGCACGAAGCCTTCCTGAGATTAATGGACACAGTCTGTCAAGGGTTGGAATTTTTTTCCACCTACTTGGATGACATCCTAGTGGCGAGCAGCAGTAAGGCAGAACAACAGCAGCATCTCTGGGTCCTGTTCCAGGGCCTCAGGGAGCATGGGCTTGTGGTAAATGTGGTCAAGTATAAATTCGGTCTTCCAAGAATTGACTTCCTGGGCCATTGCTGCATCACACAACACGGGGGGCTCCCACTTCCGGAAAAGGTGGAGGCGATCCGCAAATTCCCTCAACCGACCTCCATCAGGGGCCTGCTGGAGTTCGTGTGTATGGTGAATTTTTATCATCGGTTCATTGCAGCCGCCGCAAAAATTACGAACCCCCTCTCCTCTTCACCACCCTGTCAGGCAAGCCCAAGACCATCGAGTGGTCAGACCTCATGATCAGGGCTTTCGAGGACACCAAGCTGGTGCTCACGGGAGCTGCCATGCTCACCCATCCACGGCCCAATGCACCCACGTCATTAACAGTAGACGCCTCCGATGTGGCCCTCGGTGCAGTACTCCAGCAGCTGGTTAATGGCGCATGGTCGCCACTGGCGTTCTTCAGCAGGCAGCTCTGGCCCCAAGATAAAAATTACAGTGCATTCGACAGAGAACTCCTGGCAATTTACCTAGGTGTGCGACATTTCCGCTATTTCTTAGAGGGCAGACAGTTCGTCGTGTACACAGACCACAAGCCTCTCACATTCGCCATGGCGAAGGTTTCGGATTCCTGGTCCAGCAGACAGGAGCGCTATCTGGCTTACATATCGGAATTTACCACCGACATCCGACACATCTAAGGGAAAGATAATCACATGGCCGATGCATTGTCCCGCGCTGTTGTGGGCACCATTCAGACAGGGGTGGACTTCATTGCCATGGCCGATAGCCAATGACAGGATCCCGCCATCCAAGCCTACCGCACAGCCATCTCCGGACTCCGCCTTATCAGTCACTCAGTTGCTGGGCTCCAAACTCAATCATAGCACCTCCTACCATCCCCAGTCCAATGGTTTGGTGGAGAGGTTCCACCGTTACATGAAGTCCGCTCTGCATGCCAGGCTTACTGGACCTAACTGGCTAGATGAGCTACCATGGGTTATGCTCGGCATCCGCACGGCCCATAAGGAGGATTTGGGCACTTCTTCGGCCTAAGACCCAGGGAACCCTCCCATATGCTGCTCAGTATCCCAACAGGATTTCTCGCTGGTTGCTCGTCGGGGTGGGCGCTCATAGGGGAAAAGACCAAAAAACTAATGTATCTTGACCTCTGGTGTTGATGTGCAACATACGAGTGTTGTTTTTTGCTTGTGAGAACTAACTAAGACTACTTCTTTCACTCTCGGGTCTTATTCCTTATCGACCCCAACATGCTACAATACCAATCTTATTTTAAAAGTAGTATAATATTGGTGTAAATGATTTTAGATGGTATAAGTTTGTTTAAGTGATTGTGGTCTACAAGGGAAGAGTCTAATTATCTTTCTTTTCTACAACATAATCAACAAAACTGCTTGTTTTTAGGTAAACACATTTTTGTTCTGGTTTCTGGTAATTTTTTGTTTGTTTGTTTCCATAGAGATAGAAATTAAGCAGTTGGTCAGCAATGACAACACCGGTAGGTAATTTTCAACTAGTTTCTTCTACGGAAGTCACCACACACCATACCCCCTGTTGGTATGAATTGTTTCACTCCTTAGTGTGGAATTAGCTACAGCTTCCTTGATGCCAACAGTTGCACAGCAGAGCTCTAAAAATCAAAAAGCGGGAAAGAACAACATTCTCATGAGCAGTCACTTGTTCTGCTTATAATATGTACAGCATGTAAGCCAGCTAGATTGAGGAGACAAACTGTTGGGATCCCCAACCCATGGAGAACCCCAGACCACAACAGACTAACTGAACCATTTCCAATTAGGGCATAACCTAGTAGCATGAGAAGTAACCACTAGAATGTATCATTAGCTAGATCACGTGAACTGTACATGTATCATATATTACCAATAAGGTCCTGGCTGGGACTCAGGTGGTAGCCTATTTAAGGGAGCCACCATAGAGGCCCAGACAGAACCAGCTGAGTTGTATTCTGAATGAAGCACCTTCTATGATCTTTTCCTCTACCTCATCCATTCATCCCGCAACTTCCCCAAATCCTTAACACAAACCCTAATTATATTGTGGCTTATCAAGAAACAGATTAGTTGTGGAGAAGTATTAGAAAGTTCGGAAATGTTCTGGTACTAAAGTTGTTACGAGTTAAAATTGTTGTATTTCCAGAAGGGGAACATGTTTTTTTTAATGTGTGCTAGTTTATCAGATTCCAGGCTTCCATCTAGGCATCCGTCAATCCATTGTTTTTTAATAGAACACTTTTGTTCTTGTATAGCAAGCACCAATTGTATAGATTTTGTCAAAATCGGAGTAAAACTGATGAGAAGGTTAGCGATGGTGATCTAATTGCAGAAGCTAAAGTGGACCACTTATAAATTGAGGACTAAGTAGAGGCACTTTCAGCACATTGAAACAAAGATCATATTCCCACCTAGAGCTAGGTCTAACTTTTTCGCAATTTGGATGTATATCACTCACAATTAACAGTACCAGTTTCATGATCCAAACACCCACTATATAAGTGCCCATTCATCTGATTTTCACGGTGAAAGGTCAAGCGCCCATGGATGCTGACTATGTATATACTTAATGGTGATACTGTGAAAGCCGATTCTTAATTCTGTCATGGATATAATCACATAAACATAAACATATAAGGACATAAAAGTACAAGATATATGGTATGGATGATTTTTGTGTATTGTACTATATATAAGGTCTACATGGATGCAGTTAACAAAAGCAACAAGAGTCACTATCTGCTGATATGTGTAGTGTTTAACAATTGTAGAACTTTGTGCATTCCTCATATATACATATATACATACATATACATACATACATAAATAAATACAGAAACAACACGAAAAAAATCAACTCGAGACAAGAACAAAAATGTTTTTAATTAATTTTCATGATAGGAAACAGATGGAGACAAGCACTTGTATGACATCAAAATGAATTTTCCCAAAAGGGTGTTTTGAAAATGGTACACAGATAGCATCTGAACAATTTTCAATGTTTATGAAGGGATGTGAATGGAGACAAATACACTCGTGTTACACTATTTCCTCTTGTGTCTACAGCCACATCAATACTGAAATCTCAAATGTCTTCCTGTTAAATCTTCTTAGGTCGTAAGGTTGGTATTAGGGTGGGTTTGCTTACCCTACCTGAGGCTCAAGTGTTTTGGTGACAATCCTACCTGAAGACAAGCACGACTGGTATATCAAGCACTACCGGTATAAAAGGTACAGAATTCTTATAAGAGGAGTATTGTTTTGCAACATCTGTGCTGGATATCAATGGATTGCTAAGGTTGTATAGAAACAGGTCAAGTGACATGTTAATAAACATGATCGATGGAAGCCACCTTTGATGACATTCAACTCACTTACTCTGTCTGTTATGAATTCATTATGCGATTATATATTCATAACATGCTCTGAACTTCGAGTCATTAGTTTGTGCCATGCACAGAGTGGTGATTGAAAACTCTGCATCTTCACCCATCAGGGACAACAAGGCCTGGGCTTTTCAATGAAAAAGTCGCAGAATACTGTGACCCCATTAGATCTGAAACCAAACATCCTCAATTTGACTCTGGCAATAAGTGTGATAAGTCTGTGTATTATATTGGCTGGCTGCCATGGCAATGTAATCAACTCCTTCATGAATGGCATCTCATGGTTGTGCTTAGGTGCCAGGTGTCCATGATGAACTCTGGTCAGGTGCCTCTGGTGGCTCTGTTGTTGAAGCAACTGTGAGTTGGATATTTTGGCCATGGCAAAAGTGAGAGGATTGTGAACCATAAAAGTGATGAACTTCCATCCCTCCAGAAAGCATTGAAAGTAATGCACTGCCATCGAAAGCACTCCATTTCCTCTTGGGAGGATTCAGGCTTGCTGAATAATTCTAGTAGTTTCCAGATTTCATGCATCACCTGCTGAGAAATCCACCCAGTGTCAACTCAGTGCTGTTGAATGTGAGTGATGTAGGCACATTGTTCTGTGGTTGCTTGAGCATTGTAGCTCTGGCGCGTGCTGGCTTGGTGTCCTGAAATATTTAACCAAGTGTTATTGCACTCTAGAACTTGGGCTTCTTGCTAATGAGGAAATGTCGGGTGACATTATTTGAACAGAGACAAGAATGAGATAGTGATAAAAATAACCCCAGAACATGTCATGAAATATCCATCTAACAATGAGGTACCTGTAAATATCTATTTCTACAGCGCATAAGTGTAAAAAGTTGTAGCATAGGCAACAAAATAGCGACCAGCACACCAGTTTTACAATCTAAGCATACCTGAAAGATTACAAAGGAAACCTAGAAACTACTGAAATGCATAGTCAGCATTTTGTTTAGCTTGGCATATGAGTATTTTCCACTGACTTCAAATTCTTCGTTGATTTCTCTTTCCATCAGCTTCTTTTTTTTCTTTTCTTCTTTTGCCAATGTTTCAACCGAAAGAAGGGTAAGTATTTCATTAGCAAAAAACCCAAAAGGAACAGAAATCAACAAAGTAGTTCTAAGTTTGTCTAGATCGATATGCCATAGAGAAAAATTCTATCAAGAAGCAAGTCTCACACAGTAACCGCTGTCTACGTCTCATAACTCTCACTCCAGGCCATCAGTGAAGGGAATGGACTAATTGACAAATGGAAGTGGCTCAGATATATCATGTAGATGAGAGTGGTGTGTCTTTTGAATTCAGGACACCTGATATAGTCACTGAAGAAAAGTTTGCTATCGTCAGTATGGCAAGAAAGGGAAGGTAAGGGTGGGTGAGGCAATTCCATTTATGATAATTATTTTTGATGCCAAAAAAACTTAAACCATGATTGGACAAAAGATGAAATCCCTGGATCTTGGTATGCATTGAGTGATAACGGTTGGATTAATACAGACTTATTCAAAGAATTGTTATCTGAACATTATGCTGTTCCTGTACACCTTCTTTGCTGACTCCAAAAGAGGGAAGTAGTGTGTTGTCCAATGTTTCCCTGCCTACTGCACAGAAATAAATCCAGAAGCCCCAGTATCATCCACTCTTTACCTGTCTCTACCCATTGCTATACAAATACTACTTTCATTTATATGGCTGCTCCTGTTGTATCAAAGATGGTCATTACAGAAGAGGCAAGTGAGGTGTCCAAGTAGTTGACTAGGAATACTATCCTGAACAGAATAAAAGCTCTTTATCGAGCGATGAGGTGTTAAAAATGTATGAAGGAGAGGAACATGGAGTAATAGAAATAAAGAGCAGAACACAGAGGTAGGAGGGTACAAAGTGGGATATCAAAATGGAGAGGACAGCAGTTGAGAGAGCCAACAAGACCAAGGAAGAAGCCAAGGAAGTTGGAAAAAACAACAGCAGAACTCAAGGCACATAAAGAAGCTGAGAACAGGAATAAAAGAGATACTACTAAGAGGAAGACTGCTCAACTAACAGCCCAAGCATTGGCTGAAATACATTCAAAGAAGAGGAAAGTCATTGACAAGTAGTCACCATGCAATATTCACACCATTGTCTGCTGCATTTGTTTTGGAGGATGATGTGATTGCGGACTCTGGTGCAGATTAGTTATTATGTGTATGTGGTCGATGCAAAACTGACAGTGAAGGAAATGACCACCTGTGCATATTTGGTTTTGATGTCCTTGCTACTTAATCAAGCCATGCAGTTAATTTTGGTGCTTAAGATGTGTTATATTGGCATACAGAATTTATTTTGCAAGTTGTGCAATTCTTATAGTGAAGCTGTTACATAGCAGGAGTACTGCAAGATAGAAATATGGTAAAGGTGCAGAAAATGGGTGAAGTCCAGGTGGGTGACAATCATAGTGGTGGTGTTCAACAGGCTCAGCAGTATCAACTATTGATACTGGTGGTTGATAACTGGTTCTTACATGGAGTGGAGTGCTTGAGTTCTCACGCAAGTTAGGAATTTGAGATTGAAATGAGACTTCTCTAGTATGATGAACAGCTGGAGGAATAATAACCTCAAATTGATGCTGTGGAAAGTACTACCAGGTGTAGGAGGATATTTTGTCTGCCCAAATTATCCTCCCCCCATACCCCGCAGGACTAGGATAAATTGTTTGAAGTGGCAAAAAATCCCAGGATATAATGTCCTCAATTGTTGACAGTCTTTTTAAGCACATGCTCAGATGATGAATTTACACATCTTTACCGAGATGTTGATCACATGTGGCCCTAGCCATCTCTTCTCAAACTTTCCATCTTTGCGGCAGTCCCTTTTGGAGTTTCTCAGCAATACCTTTGTACCGCATCTCAGGACCTATACAATGACATTTTATAATTGTACATAGATTCAATATTATAATATATATAACCACCTTTTTTGCAGAACCACTTATAATAATCCTCTTACTTGTGCCACATCAATATTGGATTTAGCTGCATAGTGGATGCTAGTTCTAATCGATTTCATTAATGCAATGGTACTTGTTGGATTAGTATCATCAGACCCATCAGTTTCTTCTAGTGACCTTTCATCTCCTACCTCAATAGGAAGCACTGGCTTTCTACACAGAAACCAACAACAAATGTAACAATAGAAACTAAAATCAAATGACTTATAAATATTACTACAACTCACACCTGCAAAACATTATTTCAAATGACCAAAACTTTGCAGATTTCTGCGATATGCAAATAAAATTCCATCAATGTGTTGATCCCAGTCATTCCGCTCACAATTTACTTGCTTTAGTAATGCTTTTTGCCAAGTTTGATTGAAACGCTCTCTGAGACCATTACTCTGAGGGTGTGATAAGCAGAAGTCACTTTGTGTTGAACCTTGGTTAACTGAAAAAGACTTCAATTCACTTTGCTAATGAATTCTCATTTGATTGATTTTAGACACCCGAACCTAAATAAAAATGAATGGCTTTAATATGAACTTGTATATTTACTTTATAACCTTACTGACATATCATTAGCTAGAGTTTCTGCTTTCCTGTCCTTGATAGGCTCTGCTTCCAGCCACTTTGAAAAATAATCACCAAGAGTAATAATATATCGGTGGCCATTCAGGGTAACTGGAAGTGGGCCAATTAAGTAAAAAACCAATCTGAAAATATAATAATAACTTCACCGTGTCAGTTAAAAGACTACAATTTCAGAGCATGTGACACACCTCTTGCTATACTTTAGGTTGTGCAGGAATAGGATGTAGGAGAAAATTGGTTTTAACGAATTTTGCATCATTGCATCTCTGACAAATATCCCATCTAACATATTCACAGTCATTGAAACCCAATAAAATTGACTACAATTTTTCTCCATCATTTTATCTGGTCCCAAATGTCCTCCTGCATCAATTAAAAAATAACTTGCAGTTCAGCTATTTTTTCCCCTTGGAATATAGAGTCACTTGCTGATGCTCAACTATTTGGATGTGCATGCTATAAACTTATTATGTTGTTCATAGTCATTTACAGAACTCACAATGCTACCGGCATATTCCAATTATTGTAACATTCGAGTGGAAGAGGTAAGACCAGACTAATTCCATGTCTGTCATTAACTTCTCCCACTAAAAGCACCAAATGCAATTATGTATGCCTACCACAGAGGTGGTGGAACCAGGGGAGGCACTGGGGGCATGTGCCCCCACAATGTTCTGTATGTGGGTGCAGTGCCTGCACAAAATTTGTCCATTGCACGCATGTGATACGCGATGAAAAAGGAGATTTTGAGAGCTTGAGTCCTGATGAAGCGGCAACATGACACAATGAGTTACTTCGTCCCAGAAAAAAAGACATTCACCATCTTTAGATTTTGGCAGTGACCATAGCGAGGCAGATGCTGATAAAGCAGATGCTGATGAAGCTGACATCGTGACATCATCTCAGTCAACTGAGTAAGTTTTATTTGTCTGCAACTATTTAATACACTTGATATCGATAGCTAAACTACAGCTAGCTGAGTATCACTGTAAACCTTTTTTGTCTTTAAATAGGGTCAGGAAAGGCTTACCCTGCACAAGTGTGTTTTGTAGTGTGGTGCAAGAGTCAACTCCATATCAACCTTGTGATAAGGCAACAATAGCTTCTACTAGACAGAAAGTTGGACAGAAGTTCCAGTCTTTAAATCCCATATGAAAGACTTCAAATGGATTAATTTTTGTGCAATGGAAATTTTTTTTTTCCTGCCTGTAATTGTCTTCAGCAAAAACAAAGGCCTACTGACTATGACTAAAAAGTATGAAGGTGCATTTATAATTGATGGATTCAGCTACTGGAAGAAAGCACGGGAAAGATTCGAGCATCATCAAGTTAGTGAATGCCATAAGGGGGTTGTACTTAGGCTCAAATGTTTCCAGTCTCGTAGTGTGATCGATCAACTGGAATCGCAAGCTGTGAAGACACAATCAGAGAATAGAATTCTATTGTTAAAACAGCTATCTAGTCTACAATTCTTGCTGCGACAAGGCCTGGCTATTCGTGGACATATGGAGGCAGATGGTAATTTAATACAGTTGTTGGAATTATGGAGTGAAGATTTTCCTGGTCTTAAGAGATGGTTGGGTGATCATAATTATCTAACACATGAAATTGTGAATGAAATGATCACAATAATGGGAAATACACTTCTTCATAAGCTGCTTGCAAATATATGTGAAGCTAGCTGGTTTTCAATCATAGCTGATGAAACAAGAGATATTTCGAATCATGAACAGCTTGCAATCAGCATTCAATGGGTCAATAACATGTATGAAATTCATCGGTATGGTGCATTGTACCATCAACAACATCAGCCACTTTAACTGCTGCCATTATGGATGTATTAGTCTGCTGTATCCTTCAGTCGAGCAACTGCCGAGGTCAAGCATACAATGGTGCTGCTAATATGATGGGACATCTTCGAGGTGTAGCAACACAGTTACAAAGTGAGCATCCGTCTGCTATCCGAGTGCACTGTCTTGTTCATTGATTGAACCTGTGTTTGCAGGATGCTGCTAAAAAATGTAAGCCAATTAGAAATGCACTAGATGTTATAATGGAACTAACAAAGTTGATCATGTACTCACCTAAACGTTCTCTGGTGCTTCAGAAGTGTAAACAGCAACTTTCACCTGAGGGTACTGGACTATGCCAGCTTTGCCCGACAAGGTGGACTGTATGGACTGGGGCAATCGATGCAGTGTTGAGAAATTATACTGCCATTGTACAAGCTCTTGCACAGATTGCTGAAGAGTCACATGATAATTATGGCCGAAGAGCCAATGGACTTTTATCACAGCTTGAAAGATTTGACACCTTCTTTCCTGAAACTCTCATATTTAGTGTTTAGTGGCACTGAGCAGACATCCATCAATCTTCAAAGAGATACATCATACAAGAAGCTCTTGCTTGTGCTGATGATATAGCTGTCAGTTACCTCGGGAGATTAAGAAGTGATAAATCATTTAAGCAGTTTTTTGCACTAATGGTCGACCTTACCTCGTTAATAGACAACTTCCAAGGAGGATTGATGAAGTGCTGCACCACAGCTTCAGTTCAGCTGAAGATTACTACAGATCTCATTTTTTCCTATGCACTGGATCTAATTTCAGAAGAAATTTGTGATCGCTTCAAGCCGAGTTCCATGTTTTTTCCAAAAGAATTGGAGAGCTAGTTGATGAAAGCATCAAACAGTGTGAGCACTTCACGGATCGGAGTACCTGAAGCCATTAGTTCAATGTATCATCAAGACATTGATGTGCATAGGTTGGAAGTACAGTTACAGATGTTGCCAGACCTTGTAAAGGCTTTTAGAAAATCTCAGCACATGACAAGTCTAACAGTCACAAAAGTGAGCTCTGTTGCAGATATGTTGGTCACAGTTCCGATGGCCAAGGATATATTTTCAGAGATAGACAAGCTTCTACGACTATATCTTACCATACCAGTTACAACTTGTACTGCAGAGAGAAGCTTCTCAGCCCTCTGTCGCATTAGACATATATACCTAAGATCCACCATGACCGGAGAGCGTTTGAACAACATTTTATTGTTGCATGCACACAAACAGGAAACAGATGCCCTGGATCTAACAGAAATGGCTGGTTTGTTTATGTCTGCTGACACAAGGTGGATGAATTTTTTTGGAACATTTGTGTAATAATAATACCGACTATATTGAATCTTGGAATAAAATTTGCTTTGCTCGATAGATTTGTATGTCTTTTTTGTAGACTAAAAAGACTATAAAACATGTATATATATACTCTGGACTGAGGTTAGGCATTTAATATTTTACAAATGGCAGTGCACGTGGGAAACGCTTTGGTATATAGGCAACAATATATAATCTCACTGATATTTTCACATGTTTAAAGTTTTGTTTTATTTATTAATATAATCATCTCATTAATCTAAAATGATCTTGCAGCATATATAGCTTTGCCTATAGTACAAAAATTAATGTCCATCTCCAGTCCATATAATACTCTAGTAGTCCAATCCATGGTCCAGTCCGGAGTAGGTTTGTAGGCTTCACAGTTAGCCTGAATAATAACAAACAGCTATATATAATTAAAGTGTAATTTTTTCTTGTGACAAACATAACCATAACACTGGGGAGGAGCAGGGGTGTAGCCAGGAGGGGGCTGCAGGGGGGTCTTGCCGCACCCCCCCTCCCCCAAACTTGATTATTACAATAGTAATTTGCTGAGAAATGCATCTTGGAGCCCCCTCTCAAACTTGGTCTTGCACTTGCAGTAGTTTAGTTATTACAGTGTGCTAATTTTGTTTACCATAAATTTTTATCACTAAACTTGATTATTGGTTATTACAATTGTAGTAATCTGTAACATGTCTGCTCTCTAACTGCACACACACCCTTTAGAAATTTTATCCCTTTTGACCTCGCTCAGAAAATCCTGGCTATGTTCCTGAGGAAGGTGGGGGGGGGGGGGGGGGGAATGATTTAATACTGTGCCACCCTACTTTCAATAGCTTCCGCCTCTGTACCAGTACTGGTGTGTGGCAACTGTCCACCAACCTTTTGCTTTCTTAGCTGTCCTAACTGTCTTCTTCCACTCGGTCTTCCCATTTGAGGAGTAGTAGAGGGAACCTTCTTCACTTCAAATATCTATTATATCATCATATATTAGCAAGCAGCTTCAGCCATACTGCAAGACTACATCAGCACGAGAACACTTCCATAAACTTCTATGCCCAGGCGTCCAGGGGACAACAGACAGATCCTTTGGGGGTGGGTGGTAACTATATCCTTTGCCATCGGAGCGGTCGGGGAGACTTATTAATGGGGGATTCACTAAATTCACTCGATCTGAGGTACGGGTGTGTGGTTTACACGAAAAGGTGTGGTTCCAGTCATGTGATAAATTTCCGGCGGGGAAAAGTTCTGGCGTGGTCGGTGGGGTCTAGAAACTGCTACTTGGAATGGATACTGCTTCCTAAAAAGCTGTGATGAACTGTAGCTATGCTGCTCTATCGTGTCAGTGATAGTATAAAAATTGCTGCTTTGACACAATAGCGGTTTTATGAATGTCATGGCACTGGCACTTGAATATAGGGCTAGGGCTGGGGCTAGGGTTGGGGCTAGGGCTGGGGCTAGGGCTGGGGCTAGGGCTGGGGCTAGGGCTGGGGCTAGGGCTAGGGCTAGGGTGGGAACAAAACTTTCAAGGGCTTTTGGAGGTGATACAGTCTTCAGCATTAGCAAGCTATTGTGTCCAAGCAGCAATGTTTGTTACTAACACTGCACACGATAGAGCAGCCTAGCTAAGTCCTTCACAGCTGTTTAGCAAGCAGTATCCATTCCAAGCAGCAGTTTCTAACCACCGATAACAACCCTACCTGACTAGAACTTAGTTCCCCCCCCCTTATGAAAACCACACCCCTGTACCTGGCGTATGACTGGAACCACACCTTTTCGTGTAAACCATACCTCCGTACCTCAGATCGAGTGAATCCCTTATTAATAGGGGGGGAAGGGGAGAATATACTCCGACACCAGAACAAAATGAGGTCAATAATTGACTATCGTTCCTAGCTTCCTGAGCGACTTCCGGTATTTACTGTAGTACGGTAAAACTTTCTTGACTTCCGTTGTTTAGGAATTGGAAATTTGGGACGTCATGAAGAAAACGCTTGCAGCCAGCTAGTTTACAGTTCAGGTAAAAATGAAGGGAAGAGGAGATGCTTTCACGCTGCTTATATGGATAGTAACCTTGTCTCCATTTGTTGTAACAGCTGAAGGTATGGATTATAGCTAAGTACTAGCTTAGTTACCATGGGTGTATATGCTATAATATAAGCGAAAAGCTTCAGCTACCTATATACCTAGCTAACTAAAGTGTGCGATAAAAAATTTCCAATGCCTTTGTCTGTTCGTGTAATGAGCCTTCAGCTATAGATGTTAGTTCAACCCATCTCAAGCAGCAATTCTAGTCACCCACAACTGTAGTCGCTTTAACTATGGCAGCTAGTAGGAAGTCCTGCAACCCATGTGAAAATTGTAAGCCAGCATGAGTTCTGCTTTTTCTGCCTGTGTAACCAAACAAAAGTGACAAGTGTAGATACATTGTCCACATGTAACTACCTAAGTATACTAATGTACGATTCACACTGTTACTTATGATAATATGATTATGCTGGTCACTAGTCAGAGAGCTAAAGTTGGACCCAACTATATATATACCACTGGGTTAAAATATTGTGTATAGCATAGTTTAGTAAATGGCAATGAGGCAATGAGGCACTGAATAATTTTTATGATCATAAAACACTAAAATTGAAGGTGAAAGTAATTAAAATTGTACATGTGTACTTATTCAATTGTAATTGTTAACAAGGTAACAATAAAGCTACATGTCTTACACAGAGATACAGTAACTAGAAGGATAGTACAATAGCAAACAAAAAACTTTTGATCATGGAAACACTTTCCCAGACTTAACTGTTCCCTCCCCCTTCCTCCCACCCCTCACTGCAGTTGTTTTCACTGAAGAACCTGGTCCTGACCCTGTGCTTCTTCCTGTAGGGGGACACATCATCTTCAACTGCTCTGTCAGAACTGGACACCAGATAATTGGATGGCGTGTATACATACCAGATTTTAAATCTTTGTATTTTACTGACAGCCCAAGTAATAAAGCTTCACTTGCATTACTTGGCATCACAGTTAGAAAGGATGGTTCACTTTCATCCCAACTCATCATCAATGCTACACAGGAAAACCTCCTGACCTATGCACTATGTGAGGCTAGGACTGGAATGGATGATTCTACAATAACTCAAAGAAGAGTGAACATGACAGTTTATGGTTTGTCTGGTTAATTATAATATAATGCTATTCTCCATTTGGTCCAGTTGTTCCCCACGTTTTTGGAACCATTACCCAAATTGCCCTATCCTCACTGTACCATTAACCTGTCCAATAAAAAATAATATTTTATGTATTTTAAGTAGGTATTAGTAGTTAGTTAGTAAGTTAGTTGGTCATTGCAAAACAAATCTTGCATTTTGTTAGCCAAGTATTCAATGCATGGTTTTGTAGACCTGAGAGCAATTCTTGCATCATTTGACACCTCCAACTGGTTCCGTTTCTTGGTTTTCATTCCCATGATGATGGAAAAGCCTCGCTCACATCGGTAAATGGTCGAAAAGGAAGTCAGGAACTTTAGAGCCCGTCTTGCCAAGGTTGGTGTGTCATTTAGCCAGGCTATCCAGAAAGTTTCCAGGTCCTTGTTCTGGAATTCCAGCTTCCAAGCCTCATTCACCCTCAGAGTTATCCACTCCTCTTTTGCTAGAAAGTCATCTTCATTGACCTGATTCTCATCGGCCACAAAAGGATGCTGGCACCACTGAAGGCAAGTGGTGTCTAGATCATGGAAGTATTCCTCCATCTTTATGACCAATTCATCAAAGTGGGCCTGGATGTCAGCAATCAAAATTTATGTCGCTCTCATCAACAAATTTGTCAAGTGTGGGAAACTGTAGCCACTATGCCCTTAGCAGCAACTCTCTTGCTCCACAACTTTAGCTTTCCGATAAATGCAGAAATGGCTTGTTTTGCGTCGCTGATTGTCACGTTCCTTCCTTAAAGTGCCAAGTTTCCTCTGTTGAGTTCATTGAAGATGTCGCCCAAATAGAACAGACAGAAAAGCCACTCATGGTCTGAAAAGTGGTGTGCCAAGCCTGATCCTTTTTGCTGCCAAAATAATTGCACTGCCTCCCAAAGCTCAATCACGCGATTCACAACCTTGTCTCAAGACAGCCACAGTTACAGTAGCATTTCATACTTCTCACCCATCTCGCACAATTCTTTTAACACATGGCTGTTGAAGTCTTTGGCTTTTATGAAGTTAGCAACATTAACAAGTTGGCCAAATACTGTTTTCAAGGCATCTGGGAGCGTCATGGAGGCAAGTGTATATCAGTGAATGCTGCAATGGAGTGATATCTTCATTTTTCCTTTGAACAAAGCCTCTGGACCAGCGATTACCACCCATCGTAGGCAGGTGCACCATCAACAGACCCCTGTTCTAAACCAGTCCATTTTTCTCGAGGATGCCACTGACAATAGTGAACACACCCTCTCCTTTAGTTGTCATAGCAAGACTCTCACATAGCTTCCTTCACATCTGAGTGGTGAATATAATGAATAAAGACTAGTAAAGAAGCACAACAACTGACATATGCGGACTCGTCAAATTAAATTTGTCATATGGACTGGTCTTGACTTCTTACTACTTGTGCCTGTGTATCAACAGCCATTGTATCGATCCTACGTTGAGTTGTGTGAAACATGAGCTTCTTAGCCTGCTCTGCACCACATACTTTATCAACCCACTCGTGCACATGGCATGATCAGAATTTTGGCAATTTGTAAGACCCTTCTGCAGCCGTGATACTTTGTAGGCCACCTCATAGGAAGCTTCAAGTGTGGCAAGAAGTCGTTCTGCTGCAGTACCAGTGTTTCTGAATTGAATAGCTTTCAACTGCTTCGCCCCGTATTCGAGTAGGCTAGGTCTTTGTTAGGGAGGTCAGGATGACATTTCAGAAGATGGTTTGCAAGTTTGGATGACTTCAGGCTTTCATAGATCAGAACCTTTCTGAAGATAACGCACTGCGGTCGGTGTTCACCCTTTGAGGGTAATTTGACCAATCCATGAGCAAGAAAAGCATCTGAGTAAGTTCTCTTCTTGCTAGGCATAACAATATTTGTATCCATGGAAAATGTATCCATGGAAAAAGACTAAAAATCATTTGAGAAGCTTACTTTCACATGCTATAGGAAGTCCTATTTATAGAACAAGTTCTATTTATAGTAACAATTAATAAAAATTGCCTGGTATTCTCTAGTCCATCATAACTCACCATAAGATAGCATAAATTGGCACTGTAATACACATAAAGCTTTTAATTATTTGGAGTGTGAACAAGTGCATCGTTAGATGGAGTAAACACCTGGGAATGTCTGCTCATTTGTGAGTTGATAATCACCAGCTCCTTTCACATCTCTCTGGAATTTGCTCCATCATTTTTGAATATTAGTTATTTATGGTCGTATCAGTAACAAGTTATGAGTTAGTCAATCATCCTGCTACCATGACACTAAGCTACTCTATCCCATTTCCTGCAATCTCTCACAGTAATAACAGTTAACTATCAGTTGACATAATACATTACAATAACAGATTAGTTATGCTTAAATGTCTATTATCTACTCTACCACATGATCATGTTTGATTGATTAACTCTGAATTCCTATAGGTCCTCCTGACATTCCCACTAATCTCTCCCTCAGTGAGAAGAATGGTTTTCTCACAGTGATTTGGATGTCCTCCACTATTCCAAATGTGTCTCTGACCTTTGACTTGGTCCTCACCAACCTTAGAACTTCTATTAGGAAAGAAGTGATGATTTATGACACTCAACATCAATTCTCTGTGGCAGATGTGCAAGCCTGTGATGTATTGGAAGTACTAGTGGCAGCCAGGAATAATGCTGGAGTTAGTAGCCAGGCAACCATCAATTGTACGTTGCCAGTACTTCCTGATATAAACACGTTGAAACTCATACTGTCCGAGGACAACAATGGAGTCACATTAACAGTCACCTTCATGGTTTGTTACGCTAGCTATAAGTACATCATGGTTGGTATTTAACATTGTGTTTATATCTTAAGGACAACATGAAAATGATTTTTAATGCCTACTATAACTGATGGTATTTGTAAAATTTCCAGACACCTACACCATGTCTAGTAAACCCAGTGACAAGTTACACTTTAGCAGTCATTTTGGAGGATTCAGAACAGAATGTGACAGAGCAGACAACAAGATCACCCTTTGGTCCTGCTGTTAGTCTTGAAGTGGAAGGCTTGATGGAAAAAGCAATATACAGTTATAGTATTGCAGCCATTAATTCAATAGGTAGAGCTATTACAGCTTCTGCTAGTTTCAGTAAGTGTTAGGGACATATAAGTATACCTCCTCATGAAGTTTAATATTTACTGTTATAAATTCTGCAGTGACTGCTGATCTGCAGGAAGTGAGTGTGTGTCTGGTGGAGGGCAGCACATACTCCATCAACTGCAGCTTCATAGCTCGAGATAACAATGCCAGTATGTGTAGCTATGTCTTGGTGGGTGTGGTGGAAGGTGTAGGAGATGTCAATGGCACTATTGATGAGACAGGCTTTGTGAATGAAGAAATTCCTAATATTCAAGATTACAGAAGGATTCTAGTCTATGATGAGGACAATGAACTTGCCATAAATGAAACTCTAGACAAAGAAAACATTGTATCTTGTTCAACAACAGTAACTGGTATAATAAGTATCTTACATTAACTTAAAGCAAACATGTTTTTAGAACTGCATTGATAACTTGTTCATAGATATTACAGAGACTGCTACTAAAATCACAACTGCTATAATGACATCAAAAACGGTTTTCATCATTATTGGTGTGCTGGTATGCATGGCCTTCATTTGCTTAGTAGCATCGATTGCAGTCATTGTGGCTATAACTGTGCATGGTAAGTGCTGCTATCTGTTATTGATTACGTAATGTGTACATAAGGCAAACCCACTATACAGGTTGCTCTCTTACCAAGGAGAAAGTTGAAAACTGTCATGTTGCAATAACGTAAGTTTTACTGTAATAGATATTATTTAATGCTCTCAATGCAATCTCATTGCATACTTTAGCAAAGATGCGAATAACCACGTGAGTCAGCTTCAAGTGAGTTGGTTGTACAGTGTACTAGACATATCTAGCCCATTTGTGGTTCATGTAAGCTTTTATGAACTAATGTGAAATACCGTACAAATTGATTTAGTATTTATCCTCAAGTAGACAGTTTTCTTAACAACTGCACAACATCCAATAGCTCATGAAGTGTTTACATTCCACAGGTGACAGAGTTGTGCCCTTCATTAGATGCTGCATGTACATAACAGTGTTACAGAAACAATTTTTAGTGTTGCATGGCCAGACTCCACAAGGAAGTGGTTGGACACACTTCTGATTCAACCAGGCGGGATGAGCCTGGAAGAAGACAAACCACTAGTAGATTAGCCAAGTAGCTACTGACACCCTATCAAGATCAATAAATAGTGGAGCATATCATCGTGTCCTCGTATAGAATGTACAGCTAGCGACATAAACCTGATCTAATCCAGGATGAAAGATAACCACAATATATTAGGGAGGGATAGGGAACCCAGGGAATCATCCCCTCCAATTCTATATAAATTTTGGCATTTATTATTTAATATATGTATATTGTTGTTGTTGTTGTTGTTGTTGCCCCTTGCCACGTATCTTCAAAGCAGGGGAAATAATTGAGTAGTTTGTCAGTGTATATGCTGTCCAATCAAAAAGAATCATGAGATTGCCACTTTTTTCCTGCACCTCTATCTCCCCTCCAAAGAGTCACGGTAAATCTTTGAGGATTTAGCATCCTCAGTAATATTAATTATTTTTTATAGAGGTCCTCTTTTTTTCTAGCTCCTGCGGAGGGCTATTTGCTTAGCTCCAATTTTTCTCACTATGCTGAGATGGATTGACTTCGAACATTGTGTTGTGTGATTATAATGTGTGTAGCTTGTGGTTAGTATTATCAGTAGCATGCGTGATCTTGCACAAAACTTGCAAAAACCTGCTAGATCCTGCTGCTGATCATGCACCTTTTGATGTGTGTTTGTGGATGTGCAGGATTCTGCAAAAACATTGCTGAGTGTTGCTGTGTCTATAAAAAGACTGTATCTACCAGCTACTGCCTGTTTTGTTCTTTGCATATTCTTAGTTAGTTCTTAGTGCTCTGAGTCTGAGTTGTGTTCTGTGGTCATTGATAGAGTATATAACAATAATTTGACTGCATTATTGGAGATTCATTGCACTACCTTTGAAGCCCAGCAATCATACAGTGCCCACAGTAGAAGCCTAAGAGATTACGAGAAGAAATTGATTTTTATAGTGATAACTTTTAAACGACCCCGAGATGGAATCGAAGGCTATTATTGGCTCTGGGATGGTAGCAAACTGCTTGCATTATGCAAGCTCTAATGTTAATGTGTAGTTGATTGGTAATGTTGCCATGTTGCGTAATATTTTAGGTATCATCGAGAATGTGAAATGTACATGCACAGGTATAACCCTTAAACAAAATGGCCGACAATGTCGTGCCATTTCTGGATGGTGGCTTCTAGTAACATCAATATAATAACCTCTGAGTCTAAATCTGAGGCCATCATTGGTTCCTGGGGGTTGAGTTATAGCTAGCTTATATATAGCAGGGGAAGATCTCACCCAGACATACCTATTAATAGATAGCTTATATATAGCATGGGAACATCCCAACCAGACATTACCTATTAATAGCTAGCTTATATATAGCATGGGAGCATCTCACCTAGACATTACCTATTAATATCTAGCTTATATAATATAGCATGGGAACATCTTACCCAGATATTACCTTTTAGATATATAGCATGTGAACATCTCACCCAGATATTACCTATTAATAGCTAGCTTATATATAACATGGAAACATCTTACCCAGCTATTACCTTTTAGCTAGAGCTTATATATAGCATGTGAACATCTCACCCATATTACCTTTTAGCTAGAGCTTATATATAGCATGTGAACATCTCACCCAGACATTACCTATTAACAGCTAGCTTATATATGGCATGTGAACATCTCACCTATATTACCTTTTAGCTAGAGCTTATATATAGCATATGAACATCTCACCCAGACATTACCTAGCTTATATATAGCATGGGAACATCCAGGATATTACCTTTTAGCTAGAGCTTATATATAGCATGTGAACATCTCATCCATAATTACCTGTTGCTATTCTATTAGCAGGCAGAGATAAAATGATAACCTTAGTCCTAAACATCTTGCTTTTTGGGAGGACTGTCCACTGGCCACTGCATGTTGCAGGTTGCAATAACAAACAACTAAAGCTCAAGGTTAAACTAAGTAACTATGGTCAGCTAACTGAGGATGGCTTTAGGCTAAAGAAGTTTGTCCTTATTCTCTTCACAAAGGTTAAAAGCTACATAAATTCTTTGGCACAGGTAAAAGATCCCCTTGGTGCCTGGTAGGTGCATGGTCTAGTGATCCATGTAAGGTGACTATTGGTTGTTTTTTAGGATGATAAGATGCGGGAGGAAGTGGGAGCAGTCGAACTTCGTACAGATGAACTGCTACAGACAGAACCTGTGTATAGCACATTGTCTAATGACAGTTCGAGGAAGAATGTAACAACCTCACAAGATAAAGATGCACCGATTGGGACTTATTCTGAACTCAGTGATGTGAAGGTGATCACCTCATAGATATACTTAATTAGGATTTGTGCACCACAGATATAATTATTAAGAGAGTACTATTGTGTATATATAATTCAGCTGATAATCTATAAAATGATATTATGCCAATTGAGAGTGAATATCTAAAGTTCAATATAGTTTGATATGCCTGAAGATACTTTCGTTGCTCAGAACATACTCACAGATGACAGAGTTGAATAAAATAGTTTCTCAATAATCGACGAATAATGATGCTCTAGTCTAGGGAATAGTGATTCGGCTAGATGCACTAGCTTTCACCAGGAACAATGATTCAGCTAGATGCTGGCCTTCACCAGGAACAATGATTCAGCTAGATGCTGGCCTTCACCAGGAATAGTGATTCAACTAGCTCCATCCTTGACCAGGAATAATAATTTGGCCAGATGCTCTAGCCTCCCAGGAATAATGGTTTCGGCTAGATACTCCAGGAATAGTGATTCACTAGCCTTCACCAGGAATAGTGATTCACTAGCCTTCACCAGGAATAATGATTCAGCTAGATTCACTAGCCTTCACCAGGAATAATGATTCAGCTAGATTCACTAGATTCACTAGCCTTCACCAGGAATAATGATTCAGCTAGATGCTCTAGCCTTCACCAGGAATAGTGATTTGGCTAGATGCTCTAGCCTTCACCAGGAATAATGATTTGGCTAGATCCACTAGCCTTCACCAGGAATAATGGTTTCGGCTAGATACTCTAGCCTTCACCAGGAATAGTGATTCGGCTAGATGCACTAACCTTCACCAGGAATAATGATTCGGCAAGAGGCTCTAGCCTTCACCAGGAATAATGATTCAGCTAGATGCTCCAGCCTTCACCAGGAATAATGATTCGGCAAGAGGCTCTAGCCTTCACCAGGAATAATGATTCGGCTAGATGCTCTAGCCTTCACCAGGAATAATGATTCGGCAAGAGGCTCTAGCCTTCACCAGGAATAATGTGATGCTGATGCTCCAGGAACAGTGATTCAGCTAGATGCTCCAGGAATAATGAGATGCTGATGCTCTAGCCTTCACCAGGAATAATGATTCAGCTAGATGTTCTAGCGTTCACCAGGAATAGTGATTCAGCTAGATGCTCTAGCCTTCACCAGGAATAGTGTGATTCAGCTAGGTGCTCTAGCCTTCACCAGGAATAATGATTCAGCTAGATGCTCTAGCCTTCACAGGAATAATGCTGATGCACTAGCCTTCACCAGGAATAGTGATTCAGCTAGATGCTCTAGCCTTCACAGGAATAATGGGATGCTGATGCTCTAGCCTTCACCAGGGATAATGAGATGCTGATGCTCTGGCCTTCACCAGGAATAATGGGATGCTGATGCTCTAGGAATAATGAGATGCTGATGCACTAGCCTTCACCAGGAATAATGGGATGCTGATGCACTAGCCTTCACCAGGAATAATGAGATGCTGATGCACTAGCCTTCACCAGGAATAGTGATTTGCTGATGCACTAGCCTTCACCAGGAAGAATGGGATGCTGATGCTCTGGCCTTCACCAGGAATAGTGATTTGCTGATGCACTAGCCTTCACCAGGAATAATGAGATGTGATGCACTAGATTCGAGTCGATTATTGAGAAAGTTATTATATACTTATTTGCTATCAATTGACAACCTTCTGTCTTTGCATCCTCTTGGTCTCTCTGTTGTGTATATGACTTGTTGTAAACATGGGTGCATTATTTATACATACCACCTGGAATAGTCAAAACTCCTGTTTGCAGTATCATGGCAACCTTGTTACGACCAGAATGGCTCCATGTTGTGTCCATGGACCATATACATTCTGAAGAGTCTTCTGAATTGTGTATCTTAAAAGAGCTATGGTGCTTGTGTGTCTTATATCACAGCCAGGATGTGCAGTCATGAGATTTGTGAAATAATAATATCTCACAAACCATAGGCCCAATGTAAGTAGTCATATCCTGTGTGCAGAGTGTTTAGTTTGCCTATTGCTTTTGATAAGTGAAACCAAGGAGATATTGGTGAGCATGGAGTGCAGCTCTCTGTTTGTGCAGAGGTGGAAGCTTTTGGTGATCAAGCAGCAGTTGAATGAATTTTGTTGCAATTTAGGGAGCAGCCTTGCAGAAAAGCGAGCAATTGCCTCAGTTGTAGAGTTTGTAAGTTGGCTAGGACAGCAGAGGTCACTAATTATTTCTCTCGAGCCTTGACTTAGTACTGGTCAGTATACAATGGAATTGGATAGTTCCTTCAAGTCCTGTGCAATGGCATTGGATAGTTCCTTAAGGACTTGAACACACTGGGATTATTATGTACAGAGTTTGGAGGAAGTTACAATTATCTACATGCTTTTACTCGGTTGTAGAGCATCAACAAGATTGTGGCTAACTGTATGCTCCTTGTTTCTAACCTACCTGCCTTCTTGCTTACCTCTCTGCCTGTCTATCTATCTATCTTCCAGTCCTTCTGTCTATATATCTGTCTGTCTATATATCTCTATGTCTATATATCTGTATGTATATATATCTCTATGTTTATATATCTATATATCAGTATATCTATATATCTGTGTCTATATACCTGTATAATTATCTATGTCTATATATCTGTATCTGTATGATCTCTACTTGGAATAATTTGTGACTGAATTTGTGAAAACCGACCATGTAGCGATATTTTCAAATATTATTCCTACATGGATTCAAATTTATATGCAGTTAATTTTTCGATTTCATTTTCCTTCAGCAACCATCAGAAGAACTTGTCCTCTCAACCACGGTGCAGTTTACAAGCACTGGGGTAGCTAGCTGAGGGTAGAATAAGCACAAACAGTGAGGCTAGTCTCTCTCTACTTATTCGATTTATAGAGTGCTGCAAGAGATCACGGTACAAAGTGCCCATGGATTTTTTTTACCAGCTGTTCTTCTGTAAATGTTGCAGCTGTTGTTTAGTTAGCCTTCCTTGACTTTGTCTAGTAATGGAGAATACCAAATATTAGCACTAACTTAGCTAAAGCAAGAAGAGGCCCAAGAAGTGCTTCTACTTCTAAGAGAAACATCATTATGCAACACGTAATACTGGCCCAGTTAGTTTATGGAGATTGTGAAAACAATTCCCTAGCAACACATTTATTGCAAAATTTCTCAGTAGAATGCATTGAAGCACTGAAGTGTGTGTGTGGAACAAATGCTTATACTGCTGTAAAATCCTGTCAGTCTAGAACTTGCAGGTGTAGTTTAAACATCATTGTTAACTATTATATCAGTTTTTTTCAAAATTCGCTCTATGGTCAGTTTTCCCAAATCAGGTCACATACAGTACATATGTGTGGCAGTTATAACAACTCTTGGAAGTTTACTATTTCTAATTATGATACTTTGTGTTGGAGGCAATTGCTGAATACTAAATATATATAATTACAAGTCAAGTAGTATTTTCAGTTACAATGTCATACTCTATTGGCCACACTATGTTTACTTGTTAGTAATGGCTATTGCCTATAACTACTCACATATTTCCCTCTTCAGTCACTAACTGCTATCCATGTCAATTCAAAATAGGTTGGTGAGGCAAGAAATGTTCATTTGTTGTATAATGCATTTCTCAGCAATCAACTTACTCCATGTTTTGGCAGCTCTAGCCCTCATCAGGAATAATGAGATGCTAACACTCGCTCGAGGTAGCCATCCAGCAACTCATGATCTACATATGTAGCTGTAAATTCAGGAAAGGTGAAACATATATAGTAGGCATGAATTAATTTTTTTGAATTGCAGAGAGACTCTTCAAGATGATGTAACAACAGTATAAGTTTTCGACTTTGGAGTTTATTTATCCTGTAATCACTTTAGGAACAAAAGTTATTTGCTACTTACTTCCCAAACTAATACTTGTGGGCACATATGACCATGACAGCTTTCCATTGTTCTTGGGATGTGGAGAAACTCATGTAAGTTGTGATTCTCCTCACAGAAGAAAAGGAATGCTCACTTGCAACATTGCTTGCTAGTGTCCCACAAATACTAAGCTATCGACTTTGGTAACATGCCTCTGACATACCTTTGACTTTATGTATTTTTATATTATATTTACATTTCTGTCAATTCTATCTGGCACGGAATGATTCCAAAGCATAATTTATCGCTACAACTTCCCAATATAGTGAAAATACTTCTTTTGGATCACCTTTGTCTTCATTGGCCACCACTCAAAGAAAAAAGAACTTGTCAACATGCTATAATTATATGATTTTGGTCCATTTCCAATTTGACTGATATAAGATCACTCGCTTTCATATTTTGGCTTAGTACAAACAACACCGAGTTTTTGGCTTCTTGGTAGTCCAATCTTGACCATTCCTCCAGGTTCGAACGTTAACCTTTTGCAGAAAGAAAATCTTAGTGTTTGTGACTGACAGTTTGCCCCGAGGAAGGTAGAAGTGAGTATGTCAAAATGATGGTAGTCCCTTCTGTTCCCATTTTGCCATGGAAGTGAGGTGGCAGTTGCACATGTGTGTGAGTAGGTACGTTTTTCCCCCTTTGTTATGTATATTATATATATATTTTATCCCCAACCTTCCCATTTTATTAGTGCGGCAGGTGCTGCATGAATGCCACTCCTAGGCAACCGTGATAAACTATGATTGGACATTTAGTATTATTCAATACTTAAAACACTCATTTTCCAGAGCAGCAGCTGATGCTGTGATAAGTGACTGTAGAGTATGCATCAATGTGCACATCAACATTTCATGATAAAATTACCCTTTGCATTTTTACGCAACTTTGTTGGAATATTTTGGTCCTGTTTGAGTAGGAAATGTTTAAACCCTTAGGGGGATCATGTTGATATGATGTGCAATCTATTTACATCGCACACACACCTCAGATGCCTATCTACTATGTACTAGAGAGCAACCAAATTCCAGTGAGGCCCAGTTCAGATGACCAGAATCTGCCCCATCTCCCAGAAACTTCCCACCCCTCGGTAGGGGACATATCTCCTCCTGTGACAATGTATTCTGAGATTGGTGCCATATCATCAGGCAACTACGCTAGCTAATAAGCTGGCCAACAGCAACATATTGTCATTGACTTTGTATATAATTATGGGGAAAAGTACATGTCCTTCTTTCTTTAATTTGTTTTCCCAGTGTTTGTAAAACAATAATAATTTTGTAGCTAAATAGAATAGAGAGAGGGCCTTTAATAAATAAAAATGGTCTGCAGGAATTAATGCATGGTGCTGTACATAGGATTTTGGTCTATTTCCAATTTGACTGATATAAGATCACTCGCTTTCATATTTTGGCTTAGTACAAACAACACAGAGTTTTTGGCTTCTTGATAGTCCAATCTTGACCATTCCTCCAGGTTCGAACGTTAACCTTTTGCAGAAAGAAAATCTTAGTGTTTGTGGCCGACAGTTTGCCCCGAGGAAGGTAGAAGTGAGTATGTCAAAATGATGGTAGTCCCTTCCGTTCCCATTTTGCATGGAAGTGAGGTGGCAGTTGCACATGTGTGTGAGTAGGTACGTTTTCCCCCCTTTGTTTTGTATATTATATATATATTTTATCCCCAACCTTCCCATTTTATTAGTGCGGCAGGTGCTGCATGAATGCCAGTCCTAGGCAACCATGATAAACTATGATTGGACATTTAGTATTATTCAATACTTAAAACACTCATTTTCCAGAGCAGCAGCTGATGCTGTGATAAGTGACTGTAGAGTATGCATCAATGTGCACATCAACATTTCATGATAAAATTACCCTTTGCATTTTTACGCAACTTTGTTGGAAAATTTTGGTCCTGTTTGAGTAGGAAATGTTTAAACCCTTAGGGGGATCATGTTGATATGATGTGCAATCTATTTACATCGCACACACACCTCAGATGCCTATCTACTATGTGCTAGAGAGCAACCAAATTCCAGTGAGGCCCAGTTCAGATGACCAGAATCTGCCCCATCTCCCAGAAACTTCCCACCCCTCGGTAGAGGACATATCTCCTCCTGTGACAATGTATTCTGAGATTGGTGCCATATCATCAGGCAACTACGCTAGCTAATAAGCTGGCCAACAGCAACATATTGTCATTGACTTTGTATATAATTATGGGGAAAAGTACATGTCCTTCTTTCTTTAATTTGTTTTCCCAGTGTTTGTAAAACAATAATAATTTTGTAGCTAAATAGAATAGAGAGAGGGCCTTTAATAAATAAAAATGGTCTGCAGGAATTAATGCATGATGCTGTACATAGTACACAATTATGTCACTTGACCTTCAGTTGTACAAATGAATGGTATGTGGTATTTGGCCATTGCTCTAGTTTACAGCCCATTATAGACCTGCAGGAACTACAAATACATGCAACCAGGTATGTATGGGTTGCAGAGCCAAGTTCGAAATATCAATAACTTCATTTGTATGTCAACAAATTACAAAGAGCAGTTTATAGGATGTTTTGAGTAACTTGGAACAATATACACGTAGCTACAACACAAATATCCCAGCCAGAGCCAAACAGCACATTTGTGCCCATATAAGTAAGTGAATGTCTATTAGAACCAGTTATTCATAAACTAAACTAAGATGTTTTTATTGCTTTGTGAAGGGATGGCACTCCTCTCTCTCTCTCTGTGTTTTATGTGTGTTGTGGATGATTACTATAAATAATCTGCATGTAGAAGAAAGTTTACAGGTTTTATAGTCATGCTTAAACAGCTCTTTGTTTTATACCTGATTTGACAAAGTTGTATATTTTTCTACCCTTTTCCCTCCCCCTTCAAATCTACCTGGTTAATAAAATACAAAATTTCTTGATGGTTTGTACGTACAGGAAGGCCTGTAAAAATAGCTCATGTTGGTCAGGTTTGGGTTACAAAACTACTTCTGAGCATGCTTGACTATCATTACCTGCGTGCTCTAAAAGTTCAATGTTCAACTTTTGAGCACTCTCCATTATTGTTGCCTGCTTGTTCAACCTCTTAGCATGATTGCCTGCTTGCTCTAAAACAATCTAAACTACTTCTGAGCATGCTCAATTATTATTGCCTGTTTGTTCAACCTCTGAATGATTGCCTGCTTGCTCTAAAACAATCTAAACTACTTCTGAGCATGCTAAATTATCATTGTCTGCACGCCTTTTCTTATGTGTGCTAAGCTGCACGATACCCACTTAGCAGTATATTCCTAGCCTTCACCATCTCCACCCCACCCCAATGCAATGACCTGCCTTGTTTTAAAGAGGACTACACTACCATCAACCATATAGTATCTTGTTATGTGACATCACCTTCAAATCAATCTCTTTATACAAAAATAGATAAGGATCATCAAAACAATAAACACACTTGGCTTGTGTGTGCATGCAATATTGAGCACACTAGCTCAGCCGATTAAACAATTGTATATTTTTTCTGAATGGTCAATTGGTCAATTGGTTTTTCTGAGAGGTGTAAGTAGAATAAGAGAGTACATGAGTGGTATGCTTTGAGCATGTACATTACGTTCTGTAGAGATAGCGTCACGGATGATGAGATTGTGTAATAGTAGTGAACAGCACACACAACAAAACAAGGTAAACCTCATTCTCTGTGTGTGCACCTCTGTCTCTGTCTGTCTGTGTGTGTGTCCATGCGTGTGTCTGTGTGTGCGTGTGTGTGCAGCATGTGCATTTTTCTTGCTTTTGTTTTTATTGCCGACCTTTGAACCGAAATACTAAGGTCATCAGGGAGAAATTATAAAACAACATGAAAATGAATGCAATGAATGCACACTCGCTGGCAATGCATTTGACACAAAAACTGCACACTGATTTATGGTTCTGAATACTGGAGTGTATAAGCATAGTGCATTAAACAGATGATGGGTGCAGTTTCTTATGCATAGTCTTGAGAGTCGATACCCAACAATTGGGTATGGATCTTGCCTTTATTTTTCAATGTCTCTTCTCACAAGATTGGGTGGTGTTGGTTCTAGCAGGCACTGTAATAGCAGATTTCTCCCTTTCTGCAAGCATGTTTATGCTGGGTCTCCAAACCTTTTCCTTCTCTCATCAATGTATACTTTCCCACATCTGCATATCTATCTTAGTATCTATGTACGTGTTGAATGTTAATTCATCCATAAAAAATATATGAATGGAATACTACTCATTAAATGCGGACTTTGGTAAGCAGTGAATGGTAGTCATAGTGAAGAGGAAAGAAAAATGGCTGCACAGCCAGGTAAAATAGAACGGGTTCTTAGTTAACATAGCTCAACATGCTCTCTTATGGATGAGTTAAACTGCCTTAACTCTTTTCCCGGTGTAAGCGCCATATGGCGTAATTGCTTTCGAAAAATCATAAAAAATCAATCATTGGGTTGTTTTGGAAAACAAAAATATCATAAAATAGCGCTATCTAACTGCAGCTACATTCAAAATTATACGGCAATAGCGCCATGGTAACTAGGGAAATCCCGCCGTAAAGTTCAAGGGGTCAATTCTGCCATAGAATTTAAAATGGCTATCTTTTGATGAGGTGCTCACAGCGGTCCTGGACGACAACTTCGACGACTTCGGGTTATCTGACGATGAATCTGAGGAAGGGGAGAGTGAAGCTATCTATGCCTACCGTGGACAGCCCAGTTTTGATCGTGACCAAGTAGAGCTACTCGGCAGAGACTTTTCCAATCGAAACCATGGCAGTATGGACAAAGCTATGGCTGTTGGAGGCGAAGGCATTGATCTTGGCAGTCCTCCTGGTAAGTCAATGAACTTTGCTAGCTACATATAAAGCCTGATAGTCTGAGGAGCTAGCTAAATCATGGTGTTAGCTACACCTGTGTAATAGCCTACTTTCCTTTATAGTTCTAGCTGTACTTGATTCCTTGACTTGTCTAATAAGTTGACGAATAACAACTATCATGTTCAGGTTTGATGGAGCAAGTGATGGACCACGACGGAGATAATACCATGGCACAGCTTCCCCACGTTCAGATGAGTTCTGATAAAGATAGTGATGCAAACACACCTACCCCACTCTCTTCATCCATACTGCACGAGGACGCTCATCTTGTAGACCTACACGAGGACGTACTTTTCTCAGAAGTAGGAGTGTCCGACTCTCCCCCTTACCTTCATCCAGTGCTAGTCTTACTGCACGAGGACACTTGTATATCAGACTATGAGTATGTCATTACAGAGTATTGTATTGTATAATTGCTCTTTGATTCTGTGTACATTGTATCAATATTATTGGTTATGGGAATTGTATCAATGATATTGGTGGGGATTCTATTCAGTAGAAATTATGTCCTCTCTGTTAGTCAGGCAAACGTCTGTCATACCACAGCATATCTCAGTTGTTCCTAAAGTTGGCTGAAAATAGAAGGATATTTATAATCTGCAATACAATAATAATATTTTTTTTAAATTTTTTAAAATTATTAAACAACATTATAATGATATTCATACATGTGTGGTTTGGTTACCTAGCAACATGACTTGACCACAATAATGTCCAACAGTAGAGCTATCTTGCGGTATATGGTTGCTAGGGACTATTGTTAACCTCTGATTTAATATCAATTTATTTGTACTTAATGGTCAATTTTTAATTTTTTCCCAAATAAACTCACCGGGAGAAGTGTTTTAATGAGGTTGCTAAACAGGAAATGATTTCTGGTAAGTCAAGAGAGCATTCAAGCTTGCAAACAATGGAGAGTGGCAAGGGAAGTGAGCCAAGGAAAGTGGGATGGAAAACTTTACCTGTGACTAGGCCTGGAGTAAGTGGATCCTGACCTCCCTGACATTGCAACACTTTACTACACATATTGCAGCATATCTATGCACTTTTTGGACTCACCATGTTACCCATAAACCATACTAGGCAAGAATACAAGACAGTGACTGGTGAGCGAAGAGAAGCAGTTGAAACATTAGCAAGAGATATATAATACGCTGATGAAAGAGGAATCCATTTGTATTATCAAAGGGTTTAATATTTGTAGTGTTCTTGATAAGAGTATGGTGATGGAGAGGAGCAAACAAAGAAGAGTAAAAACATGAATTGTTTTAAAATCCTGTTGTCTAGCCCCATCCTCCTTCTCCTAGCATAGCTGAAGATCTGATAAAGTATACAGATGAGTGCATTATTGATGTCACCAAAATGTAGTATATGGATTGTGATTGCGATTCACCAAGACGATCATTTCCAGTTCAGAGAATGTATAGTTGGACCTCCACAGCTAGAGCATGTTGCTAAATCGAGCATCTCTGTCAGAATGAAATTCTAGCAGCCTTTCTTGTCAGCCATTTAACCATGAAGCCCATTCTCACTTACCCGTACTCTCCAGTTTTCTTTCCTCAGTTTCGAATCTACTGCCCTTTTGTTGATCCTTCTCTTCATTATGTATGACAACTATTTCCGGTTTACATAAACCCGCATTTATGACAAACATTCTTTTTACACATAGACCCATTTATATCTTTAATATAATTTATTATACATTATACATTAGACAATAATTATATATATACATTAGACAATATATATAATTATAAACATTAGACAATATATATATATATACATTAGACAATATATATATATACATTAGACAATATATATATATAGATATATATATACATTAGACAATATATATATACATATATATATACATTAGATAATATATATATATTGGTCAAAAAATAAATAAAACAAGAATCTACCAATGTAGACAACCAACATTTATAGCACCAAGATCAATATTATAACAATACTATATTATATTTAATAAAGGGTTCTGTAAATGTTGGTAGTCTATATAGATTGGTAGATTCTGTTTTATTTCTTATTTGATCTATATTATTAAAAATTTTTTTTAACGTATATATATATATATATATATTTATAGTCAGGCAGTCACCTAAAGAAGTTAGCTACATGTTTATAGACACACTTGCCTACCTATTCATAAATACAGAAACACAGTATACAGTTATATACCTGGTTTTATTGAATGTGTGTGCTGTTAACTATTGTCACAGGAGTAAACTTGTGATTGGTCACGTCACAGAATGTAAACATGCAGCTCCCTGCTGACTCAGCTCAGCTGTACTTGATATTGGACTTGCACCAGTGTGTTTATGATTTAGATAATACCTTACCATTCTTTGGGTGGCTGAATGGAGAAGGATTAGTTTTTGCAAATGCAATTTGGATTCCAAACTTATGATGATTGACATATTCTACAAAGTTATGTTTGGGAAAAGATAGATGGTGCTAAATAGGTTTAGTCATTGCAATGCATTGTGGGATTCTTCTGGTGAAATTATGATGGACATGTTTATATGTGGGAAGAAATGCAAATTTAACTATGCCTTTGGGGTGGATTCATCATGATTCATCATAATTTTACTAGTGAGGTGACTCCAAACTGTTCAATGCACTAAATTTAGCACTCCACTCAGCCATTTTGGGGATAAAATCAGCTGAAGACACCATTTATGATTCTAAGAAGCTGCCAAAGTAAGTTTTTGCTGAGATATAAACTCAGTTTTTTACTGCCATTTTAAAATAGGGGTCAAACCATATAAGGAATGCTAGCACACTCCCCAATAAATAGAATATGGGTACATAGATTTGCTATGAGCAGCAATAACTAGTTTTCTATCCAACTCCCCACTAAGAACTCATTTATCTCTCCAACAAACAGGTTTCTTGCCATAACGAAATGGGGTGTATGTAAACTGGGAATTTATGTCATAGTGAAGAAAAAGGGAGAGATTGAAAAGAGCAGCAGATTCGAAGAAAACTGTCTGCACATGCAGGTGAGAACTGGCTGGATGATTATTTAATCAACATCAGGAAAGGATGCTGGAAGTTTAATTAATTCTTTCAATTCATCAACATGCCATAACCACAGAGGAGGGACACACTATATTCGCCATGATGATTGATGATGTAGGATAAAGCCAACTTGCACTGCGGCTCTCTATGGACAGAGAGATTGGCATATATAGGGAAGTATAATTGACGCATAAGGAGATATGTGCTAATGGTGGAGAGCACACTGAACACATGAAATAGCGTTTAGAGTGCAAACTATCACTTCAATAAGTTCTTGTATTGGTCTATCTTATCCTATAGTGAACCAGTAATGATGTGTTGATGAGATATGATTGGATGACATGATACGATACAATGGAAGAAGATCTGGTTCCTAATTTTTTAAATTTCACTGTTTAGAAATCAGACTTACATGTGATCTACGATCACGGAAGAACGTTTTAATTATTGCTATGCACACATTTGGATTATTTTTACCACAGTTTGTGCAGGTACATCTAACGAAAACATTTGAAGCGTGTTGAGATGCATTTCAAACTGAGAATTCACCACATCTTGAGATGCATCTGTAGTACTGTCATAAGTTGGCAACTGCCACAGAAAAAAATTGATAATAATTTCGAAATTATGCTTTGCTATGATAAAATTGGCTGGTTTGATAAACCTTTATCAAAAACTGGTTGGTAGATCATTAAATCCTGGATAGGTAGATGTCAAAGGTCAGGCTCAAAAAGTCTTGACAGCCCAACTTGGTCAAAGGACATCCAATTTTATCACAGTACAGCATAATGAATTTATATATATATATATTAGTAGAGGTGCCCAGCATTGTCCAGACAAATATTGATACAGGTCACTCACTGCTGTTATATGTATTCTCTCTAGATGCCTCGCTGGCTTGAACATATAACACCAATGAAGCAAAGTAGACATCTTATAATATAGATATATAGGTAGTCATTAAAAACAAACCTCGACTAGTGGATTAGCAAGATGGCTCATAAACATGCTTCTAAAAATCAATTCAACTTTTTAATTTTTTTTTGTATATAGAATCCTTTGTGCCAAAGATAATACTTTCTGTAAATATTTCCATTTCAGCAATTGTGGTGTTTTTCTCAGAGATAGAAATGGAAGCAGCCTCGCCAGCGAACTATTTGAATTAGGTTTGGTACAGCACTTGGCATTGGCATTGGCAGCTAGTCAGCTATTTTGTTTAGTGAAATACTTCCGTATGCATTTTTCATGTTCTTAATGATAGCAGTGTGAACTCTGAACTAGAAATTACTAGAATATACAGTATGATGTAAACATTAATTATGATTCAACTGAACTTTAAACACTAATACATGCACCATGTGTTTTTCATATTCCTGACAATAGCACACAGATAACGCAGCATGGCACCTTTAACAACAAACTACGCTAGCTAGATTAGACTCATGATGGTTCCATTAGCACCCCAGGGTTGCACACCTACTCAAATCCGAGATTTACATGACTTTTCCCCTTTCGGTCTTCAAATTAAGCCCACCATGGGATTCTGTAGCAATCAATCCAGCAATCAATCAATCGTCAGTTGGTCGGTCGGTCGGTCAATCAATCAATCGATCAATCAATCAATTGATCAATCAATCAATCGATCAATCAATCAATCAATCATCGATCAATCAAACAATCAATCATACATCCTCTGTTTTTATCGCCATCCTTTTGTTTGGAAGTTACTAACTTATAGTACTCTGAGATGTATCTGCTATCGCGGTGAGATTGTTCATGTGAATTATTAGTTTCATGCTCTACATCGGAGGGGACATATCTCCCTCCTGCACCCTACCATTGTGTAATCTTACAGCCACAAAGTGATAGTCCATTGGATATTTTTATGGTCAAGACCCTGCTTTTTAAGATTCCTGGATCCAGCCCTATAGCGACATGTGGCTGTGCATTGTCTTCACTTTTGTATATAAATACATTTGTGTGTTGTGTGTGTGTGTAGTGTGTGCATGTATATGTCTGAATAAAATAAGTCAAAATAGACTTGATTGATGTACACAAATTTGATAGGAAGATAAAGTATGTACCAATGAAAAATTGTGAAAGGTCAAAGTTAAAGGTCACGAATCAGGCATTTTATGAAATAATTTGATGGATCTTTACCAAACTTGTAGGCAGATTAAATATTTACCAAAGAACATCTGATTACATTTTGAAAGGTGGAGGTCATAGGTCAATGGCCAGGGTTAGTATTCCTCCATGCCAGTTTTCACTGGTATCTAAAAGAACATCATCTCACACTACAATGTATGTTAACTGTAAGAAACTCTTTTGCACATGGGAGATTCGGTTCCCTTCAAATTTTATTCAGTTGCCCTCACATGCTGTGAGATAACAACCGTTTATTACCCCTTGTGTCCCCACATTTACTTACCTACTCTGAAATGATGATGCAGCAACATATTTTCAGCATTAACAAGGTAGGAGATCTCTTCTCTCCCATACCGGCAAGATAATGGAAAGAATTATTCTAATCTCATGGGAAGGGAATGTCAAAATATGAGCATGTAAGTAACAAGACCCATTTTGTTGGTGGAGGGAAACAGTGTTTGCCAAGTTAAATAACTGAGCTCTGAAAACTAACTGAGCTACTGTAAGGTATCATGTGATTTAGCAGCCTAGGCACAAAGTGTGAAGTTTTCATTGCCTAACTTGCAATGAAACTGTATTTGCTTTATCCAACAAATAGCTAAGACATAATGAATTAAACTCCTGCAATATTCTTCTTAAAGTATTAGCTCATTATTGTTAGACCATTTTATTCAACAAACTCTCAGTTGACATAATGAAATTAGAATGACTTTCCTAATAATGAACTTGAAATTTACTGGATACAGGCAATTAGGTGTCTGATCCTATGGTGTAGTAATTCCTTGTGTAGCATGGATGGGTAAAGAGATTATGAGGGTCTGCTGGAACTTCAACATCAGAGCCTTCCTTCCTTCCTCCCTCCCTCCCTCTGGGAAGTTCTTAATTTATAGGTAATATTTTCTCTGCATGCCTCTCCCTGCACTCTTCATCAACTATCGCTGCAGCATAACTAGACAATACTATACTACATACACTGACACACAATACACATTGCTATTCGTGAACTACCAATTCTGATTCAGTGGCATCGCGACCAAAGAGGGCGATCCCCGTATTATCTATGTGTATACAGACTCCAAGGGCAACACGTTGAAGAGCCCAGGAGGTCCCCCACCTATCAGAAAGAGGCGACCAAGAGAGGAGATCGACAGACCCCAATTGGAGCACACCACTACGTAGGATGGCAGAGATGAGATGCCCCTTCGACGATTGCGACTATGTCATACCCGATGTTCACCCAGTACTGGCAGCTGCATTCCTGTCAGCACACTCGATGACACACAGGACTGGGCCTCTGCAGACGGCCAGGGTGGAAAAGGTGAAAAGGCCAGACATCACACCAGCAGGCACCTCAGAAGACTGGACATACTTCAGATCAAGGTGGGGTGACTACGTCAGGGCCACCAAGCTAGTCGGACCGGACCTGGTCATGCAACTGCTAGAGTGCTGCGACGATCAGCTGCGCAGGGACCTCACCTGTAACGCGGGGGGCACCCTGGCCGGAAAGACTGAGGACAAGGTATTCGCCTCCATTAAGGCACTGGCAGTGAGGGAAGAGAATGCCATGGTCGCCCGAGTCTCCCTCCATAACATGAAACTGGATCGCAATGAGCCGATACGGGCATTCGGCGCATGACTGAGGGGACAGGCAAGTGTATGTGAATTCATGAACCGAAGCTCTGGGAAGCACATACAAGCGACAGAAGAAAATACAGAACACAAACGTACCCCCACCAAAGGAGGACATCTGCTCTTATTGTGGAGGAAAAGACCATGGCAGGAGCGCCCCAACCCGAATAAGGTGATCAGAGTGACCAGCATTCGGGTCAAAATGCACTAGTTGTGGAAGATACCACCACACTGAGAGGATGTGCAGGAGCGATAGCAAACAACACACCACGCAGTTTGAGAGTGCCCTGTTCGATGAGGTATGCAACCTAACAACATCCGACCCCAACAAAGCCAATACCCTGGACCACCATGTATACAACCAGTCGTATACAACCAGTCCACGAAGTTATGGATAAAGAGGAGATAAAGCCTCAGCCGTACATCCAGCTCAACATCGACCTCAACAAGGACGACTACCGCCACCTAGGACACACCCTAAGGATGGGCAACAAAAAGACTTCCATAGAGGCAATGGCCGACACAGGATGCCAGAGCTGCCTTGCTGGCACAAACATCCTCCACAAGCTCGGCCTGACCACAGAGGACCTCATACCAGTGAACCTACGCATGCATACTGCAACCTGCGAATCCTAGGAGCCACAATCCTGAGACTATCCGACACCATATCAGGGAGGACCAACAAGACAAATGGTATACGTGACCCACAACGTGAGCAAGGTCTTCCTCAGCCAGGAAGCCTGCACCGACCTAGGGATTATCAACCAGCCTTTCCCCCAAACAGGCATCGCAAGGATCTCGGATTCAGGCACCACAACAAAGGCAGGGGCCACGCCACCCATCCACTTGACGACCTCACCCAACCGACCATGCCTTTGCCTGAGAAGATCACCCCCACCACCCATCCCGACCTCACCACCACTTCTGGCTACGGAAGAAAACAGAGGCAAACTAGAGGAATCCCTGAGAATCTTGTATCGCTCAAGTGCGTTTAACACCTGCGAACACCAGCCACTCCCTCTCATGACTGGCCCACTCCTGCAGCTAAGGATCGACCCCCTCGCAACACCAACTGCCCACCACAACCCAATCCCTGTGAGTGTCCCCCTCCACGGCAAGACGAAGTGGAGGCTGGACTGGACAGGGACGTCAGGCTTAGCGTCCTCGAAAAAGTCCCCATTGGAACCCCAGTTACATGGTGCCACAGGATGGTAATCTTCCCCCAAAAGAATGGCTCCCTTCGTCGAACATTGACTTCCAGGCCCTCAATCAACACGCCACAAGGGAGACACACCACACCCAATCCTCATTCCACCAGGCGAGATCAGTACCAATGAAAACAAAGAAGACTATATATTTGATGCCTGGAATGGCTACCACTCCGTACCACTCCACGAGGCCAACAGATACTTCATCTCCTTCATTACACCATGGGGGAGATACCGCTACTGCACCTCCTCCCAGGGCTACATCGCCTCAGGGGACGGGTACACCAGCAGGTATGACGACATAGTGTCCCACATCAACAAGAAGACAAAGTGCATAGACGACACTCTATTATGGTCCGACAATCTCCGATGCATACTCCCAGGCAGTGGAATGGCTCCACATCTGTGCCACCAATGGTGTCACCCTCAACCCCGAGAAATTCCATTTCACGGAGGACAGTGTGGAGTTCGCCGGATTCGAGATCACCCCTACAATGGTCAAGCCATGCAGAAAATACATCCGTGCCATCACTGACTTCCCGACCCCTACAAACCTGACAGATGTAAGATCCTGGTTCGGACTGGTAAACCAAGTCTCCTATATGTTTAGCATGAGATCGGCCATGGAACCATTCAGGGACCTACTGAAACCCTCGAGAAGTTTGCCTGGAAGGAATCACACCAATCGGCATTCAACAACTCCAAGTTAGCTTCGTCTGGGAAATTCAAGAAGTGGTGAAGATCTACGACAAAACCAAACCAACTTGTCTAGCAACCGACTGGTCAAAGAACGGTAGGGTACTGGGTATTCCAGAAGCACTGCCAGTGCCTATCCAACGACGTCTTTTGATGCCAAACCGGATGGAAGGTCACCCTAGTCGGGTCACGATTCATACACGCTGCGGAGTCTCGTTATGCTCCAATTGAGGGAGAGGCCCTCGCTCTGGCAGACGCCCTAGACAAGGCTTGCCACTTCGTCCTAGACTGCACAAACCTCATCATTGCGGTCGACCACAAACCCCTCGTCAAGATATTCGGAGACAGATCCCTGGAGCAGATAACCAACACAAGACTCCGCAATCTGAAAGAAAAAACCCTGCTTTACAAATTCAAAATGATCCATGTCCCAGGTGTCAAGAACAAGACACCAGACGCCCTCTCAAGGTACCCCATTGGCACACAGGACCCAGACAAGATGACCCTAACATACACTCTGCCTCGGATCAAACCTTGAGACCCACACCTATGATCCCAACGAACCTCATCTCCACAGATGAGTCACACATATCTGACCACTTGGACACCACAATCCAAGAATCACTCGCATCGACAATGGACTCCATACAGCCTATCAGCTGGGAGCAAGTACAGACAGCTACATCTTCAGATGATGACATGATGCTTCTCCTTAACACCATCGAAGATGGCTTCCCGGACAGACGCCACTCAGCGATCAGAGACTACCACACCCACCGGGACCACCTCTACTCCATCGATGGCATTGTGGTGTACAAAGACCGACTAATCATCCTGCCAGCACTTCGACCAACATGCCTAGCAGCCCTCCATGCAGCTGACCAAGTGTACATCCGCAATGATATCCAAGGCAGAGTCATCCATATTCTGGCCAGGGATCACTGCCGACATTGCAGCTACCAGAACAGACTGCAGGATCTGCAATGGGATGGTCCCATCCCAGGCAGCCATGCCCCCCACCCCACCAGCCCTACCAGTGTACCCATTCCAGTACATATGTCCTGACTTTTTCCACCACCTAGGGAAAAACTATTTAGTGGTGATTGACCGATACTCCAACTGGCCTATTGTGGAGAGATCAAGAGACGGTGCAAAGGGCCTCACCGATGTCCTGAGAAAGACCTTCGCAACGTATGGCATCCCCGACAAGCTAGCCACAGACGGCCCCGAGTTCACGTCACACATCACCTCAAACTTCTTGAAGACATGGGGGGTAAACCACAGGCTGAGCTTATCATATGCACATGACCAACATTTACTAAGACAAGGGAAAGGGAGACTTACTTCACTCACCAGCTAAGCCACGGCAAGCCAAAAATGAATTAAATATTCACTGAAGTGTAACAATGTAAGCATCCAATGTATACATTATATAGTAGGATTGGTAAAATGCCGTATTGTTATAGCTAATCAAACAAAAGAGTGTTCAGTATTGCCTCATTATGTTGTGCCAAACAAAGATTCAGCAAATTCTACATAGTCCAATGCTCCTTGCATAATATGGCCTGACTCTCCTTTAAATGGCTTTATCTTCTTGATGCAATAGTCTGCCTGCTCTTTAGAAAGAGCCTAAAAGAAGAGAGAGAAATGGCATTATATTCATACTCATAAGTGGATAAATCTGTTACTTTGTATTAAAGTTGTAGATATTATTACACATGATTTCCTGCACAAACCACTATTACCATTGCATAATCATAAGAGCATGAAAGAAGAGAGAGAGAGAAAATAGAAACATATTATGAAGGAAACAAATTAAGAATCAAAGAGAGATGGAGGAATGAGAAAGACATTGAGCAGTAATAGGTACAAAAACAGTTTTGCATAAAAACAGACATTAAGCATTTTACTGGAAGTTCTACTTTCCTTCCTTTTTTCCTTATCATTTCTTCTTCCTTTTTCTCTCACTCTCCCTCTCTCTCACTATACCTCCTCTCTTCCTCACTTACTTCCTTTTTGTCATGGCACTGAAGGGCCAAGAGAATATTGAAATGATTATACCAGAATGTAAAAACAATGTTGTACGGCTGACATCACATGCTTTAAGACACTGTTGCGGTCTACATGGGTACAGTCTTGGTTCCTTTCTATATGATTCTTGCTTCAAGTTGCTTTTTTGTCTTTGTCTTCTGTATAATTTATTACAGTTGAGTGGTGTGGGGCTCCACCAAGTCAAAGCTTCAGATCACGAGAGTTTCGGATTCCTTTTTTAAACTTGTTGATAATTATTCTACATGGCTGCAACATATCTCACTATCAGTCCAGTGGGACAACAAGGCAGTAGTTCTGGGATCTCTCTAACTTTAAATTAGTCAGTAACCAAAACAAAGAAAAACTATACTGCTATTAAAAAGGAAGGCTACCCATGTACGCTGTATGAGTTAACGGTGTATATTAATATTGTGCTACTTTAAAAAAATATTTATCTTTTAAATGTGCAAGGTTTATTTAAATATTAAGGTCTTTATAGGTACAACCTTGTTTCCTGTTGTATCATGTCAATTTATTGTTTTTAAATAAAACACTTGTTCTTATATATTATATAGCACCCATTGTATTGATGTTGTCAAAATCGGGGCAAAAATGATGAGAAGGATAGCGATGGTGATGCAATTGCAGACTTGAAGTGGACCACTTGGAAGTTTCAGATAACTTGAGGACTAAGTAGAGGCAATTGTGAAAAAAGAGCAAATCCCCACTTAGAGCTAGGTTTAACTTGCTAACTTCATTGTAATTTATCACATGTACTTGAGTATTGTGGATGTATAGCACTCACAATTAACAGTACCAGTTTCATGATCCAAGCACCCACTGTCTACCCATCTGATTTTCAAGGTGAAAGGTTAAGTGCCTGTGGATGCTGACTGTTGATTGATGTTTGGGTTCCACTGTAGTTATTTAATGTAAACCTTTTCGTTCATTTTGGGCTCAAATATAAAATCAGTGTGACAAGATGTTGGGCTACAATTAGATAAGTATACCTGGTGAATTTCCTCTTGGGTGACATATGCACAATCACCATTGGCTGTGATAGCCTTGAAGGCAGTCACCACTTCAGACATGGACTGCACATTCTCAGTTTCTCTACTGATCATAAAAGACATATAGTTCTCCAGAGAAATCATTCCAGTCCTGCAAATAATACAACAGTGCATAGTCTGCATAGTGTTTCGTAAAACTAATTATGGGACACATATACCTGATTTAACCAGGATGGTTTCTGCGTACTATATATAGCTATTTGCAAAAGCATGTGTATGGCATAACTACTAGACAGTAGCACTAATGCAATATACATCTGCCAAATCATTCTGCAAATTTTGATAGCACTTTTAATATTTCAGCTACATCTCTCTTTTTTCCTGGTCCTTCCACCTGGAGGAAAATGCCACAGATGTTGATTCACTTTTTCATCATCTCTATTGACAAAATTAATAATGTCCAGCCTCTTTCAAGCATGGATATCAGGTACTGATACATGCTGTGCCTTAACTGGATCATCCGTCAGAAAACATGCACAATTTAACACATATTAAAATAGTGGTATACAAAATATTGAGCAAAATGTGATTATAGTGACTATTGTTCACACAAATATATAAAAGTATATCTGTCCCCTCCCACTTTAAAAACTGCCATGAATTCACATGGAACTTGAAAGCTATCATGGATTTCATTTCAACTGCAATGTTAGATTGGACAGGGTCGGAGAAAATGTGCACATGATAACTAATCTTGACGTTCATTTGCACTGTATAACAATTGGTGAGTGAAGTGAGCCATCAATGAGGCAATAGAAAAGTGTATATTGCCAAAATTTTACCACACCTATGATGATGTGTTGTGTGCTATTGAATAGCCCCTTGCCTTAAACATAACACCCTTACATTAACAATGTCCTAAGCGAGGAAAAAAAACAAGAAATGGCTGATGAATTTGCAGATAGAAAAGGGAACAGGAATGTTGATGAGCTGCATAGTTAGTAGCTGTTAAGGCAAAGATACTGAGTCCATTAAGACATAGCTACTCAATACTCAACATAGCTATGAAGGTGGTTACACAATTATTTGTCATGAAGATGGTAAAAACAGAATTGCTTGCCTTCTTGCCTTCTCCCTCAGACAGGGAATTCAAAAAGAGCAGGCTACATAGTTCACTTGGTATGTAGACTGATTTCATGTACTTAATAAGGATGGTAATAATGGAGCAATGAAGAATATCTGAAACAAAATGTCTGAAAGTTATTTTCAGCTATTCATTGGTCCTTCCTTCAGTTCTCTGAATTCTGTTGGCCAGCAAGACAAGCACACTTGGTGACCTCACTCTGGTGCTTCCCGTCTTCAGGGGAAGTGCGTCTTCCAATGTATCTTAACAAAATCCGCCTACGCTAGCCACTTTCACTCAAACATATATTTCCAACCAACCAGCTCAGTGAGTGGTATGGCATCCGGATGTGTGGGCACCTGTAGGGAACATACATGTTGACTACTGGACAAACAAAAAGGACTTGGCAAGATGCGTCAGCTCTGCCACACAATACTTTTGCATTTGTTTCTAGTATTATTAGAATGCATGGATAGAAATCGTGACAGTATATTCCTGGAGCAGGCAGAGTTAAGATCTGTATTAGAGTGACCTATTTTCTTTCTTTTTTTACAGATTCAGTCTGCTATGGAGAGGACTAGTCAACATTTTAACTCTTATTACACTTAAATTCCATAACAACGTTCCTTGTCATTGTTGTGATAAAGGCCTAAAGGCCCTTACAGTGTAAATATCATGATTATTTAACATATTATATATATATAACACTTGAATATATACAACAACATTTTTTTAAATATAAACAAACAGCTATTTTGGGATGACTTGTTAAAAGAGAAAGAAAAGAAAGTGTACCTGCAACAATTTAGAGGTTTAAAAAAAGCAGCATAATGTTGTGTACATGTAAAATGTCATGAATTTGGTTGGTCTTCATGGGTAGAGTCTTGTTTCCTTTTTTTGCTAATCAAGTCCACCCGATAAATATATTTTCTTCTCATTAATATTTTTTGTTGCTGTCCAAGGAATCCTTCAGCATTGTGTCAAGGGGAAGTCCATAAGGAGTTTAGATAATTTATCTAACCTATTCCTTACTGTTGTTGAACCCAAGTCAGCAAGTCCCATACTTGTTTTGTTGATAGAGCCAGCCAAGGATCAGCTACAGTATCTTTCAAGGACTTGGAATTATTTACGGGGGAGAACATCAGAACTAACTAAACATAGCGAATGTTATTACTCATGCAGTTTGAAGAAGATGAATCATCAGAAAATCAACTGACAACTTAGTTCAAATTCAGCTGCAGAGCAGATCCTGATTAAGGGAGAATGTTGTTCTATACCTGTTAGTTACTACCAAACAGCAAATGAGCTAACTTAATTGCATGATTGATTTTCCGCACAACTTTCACCTGCAATCAAGAAACAGTTTAATGGAACATTTTGAGTCCTCTGATATTAAAATTGTAATGAGTGGATGCATTGTATGTAACCTATGTGATGGATAGAAAAGATTTAGATATATACATTTGAAGATGAATTTCAAGGCTTTTTTCCTCACTTAATACAGTTTTTACCTCTACCTATAGTTTACTACCTTGGTGAAGAATTGAAGGCTTGCTAGATGATTTTTAGAACTAATAACCCCATAGATCACCATTTAGGTAGCTGGGAAGCTACCAATGTGAGCTATGGGTAGGAGTTCTGTTTGATTGTTTGTGGTTGTATTTTTGGGGTGAAGAGGGAGGGAAGGTGGGGGGGGGTGGGTTGCCATGTGCTATTTAAAAAAGTAGGCCAACAAAATGAGAGAGTGCTATCCTACCTGATATATTGATGACTGAACAATTACTCGACCCTTTTTGTGAATGTGTAGTATAGGCACAACTATACACTACAAGTATTGTATATATACATTGGTACACATTTGAAAAATGGACGATGACAAAAAAACATTAACACCAAAAAAGCAAATTCGCAGCCAAAACTCACTAATGGTAGCTTCTTAGCAGCCTAAACTGTGGTTTCAGCTAAAAAATCACTTCCAGCATGCTTGAAGACCTAAATTACTTCCAGCATGCTTGTAGACCTAAATCACTTCCAGTATACATGTAGACCTAAATCACTTCTAGCATGGGTGCAAACTTAAATCACTTCCAGCATGCGTGTACACTTCCAGCATTCTTGTGGACCTAAATCACTTCCAGCATGCTTGTAGACCTAAATCACTTCCAGTATGCATGTAGACCTAAATCACTTCCAGTATGCATGTAGACCTAAATTACTTCCAGCATGCTTGTGGACCTAAATCACTTCCAGCATGCTTGTAGACCTAAATCACTTCCAGTATGCATGTAGACCTAAATCATTTCCAGCATTGTAGACCTAAATAACTTCCAGCATGTTTGAAGACCTAAATTACTTCCAGCATGCTTGTAGACCTAAATCACTTCCAGCATTCTTGTAGACCTAAATCACTTCCAATATGCATGTAGACCTAAATGATTTTCAACACGCTTGTAGACCTAAATCACATCCAGCATGCTTGAAGACCTAAATCACTTCCATCATTCATGTATATACACTTAAATCATCTCCAGCATGTTTGTAGACCTAAATCACTTCCAGCATGCTTCTAGACCTAAATCACTTTCAGCATACTTGTAGACCTAAATCATTTCCAGCACACTTGTAGACCTAAATCACTTCCAGCATACTTGTAGACCTAAATCACTTCCAGCATGCATGTAGACCTAAATCACTTCCATGTAGACATAAATCACTTCCAGCATGCTTGTGGACCTAAATCACTTCCAGCATGCATGAAGACTTAAATCACTTCCAGCATTCATGTACACTTATATCACTTCCAGCATGCTTGTAGACCTAAATCACTTCATGCTTGTAGACCTAAATCACTTCCAGCATGCATGTAGACCTAAATTACTTCCAACATGCTTGTAGACCTAAATCAGTCCAGCATGCTTGTAGACCTATATCATTTCAAGCATGTTTGTAGACCTAAATCATTTCCTGCATGCTTGTAGACCTAATCACTTCCAGAATGTTTGTAGACCTATATCATTTCAAGCATGTTTGTAGACCTAAATCATTTCCTGCATGCTTGTAGACCTAATCACTTCCAGCATGTTTGTAGACCTAAATGACTTCCAGCATGCTTGTAGACCTAAATGACTTCCAGCATGCTTGTAGACCTAAATGACTTCCAGCATGCTTGTAGACCTAAATCACTTCCAGCATGCTTGTAGACCTAAAACACTTCCAGCATGCTTGTAGACCTTGGTGTCTGTTTGCTGTTTACTTCTAGCAATACAATAACATTTTCTTGGTTCTATATATGTGCAACTATTACCACTTCATAAAATACTAATAAATAATATAAATAAAAGCAAGACAAAAAATAAAAACAAACAAATTTACTGGATTGACTTGACAGGTCTTTACCACAAATATTAGTAAACCAATGATATACTGCTTTTATCAAATAAATAGTAAGGGTCTTTAAATTGTTGTGGTTTCATAATTGATGTCAATTTTTTTTATTACAAGTTATAATATTTTTGACTTATAGTTATAGGAGATGGTTTAAACCTGAGAATTAGTTGCAATAAATCAAGTAACCACAATCTGACCTTGTTGTAACATTATGTTAGAAGTTGCAATGGTTCCTGCTTGACTACTCCCTAAAGCTGCAGTTACGTGCAGCAAAAATTTGGTAACTTGTAGCTGCTGCTTGATGCTTTCATATACATTAACAGAAAGATGCACTACATTCTCTCCGTGGTGGTCAGTACCAAAAGCAATAAGCTAAATTCAAACTCTGCACATATTTAATTATGTCTAGAATTAATATCGGATTTTTATTTTATGTATCTCATTATACCACTTCCCATGGGACACTCACATGATAGCTCCTCTAATATATCATCTGTTGAAATGCATAGTCAAATAATAATTGTGTAGCTTCTTGGAAACTGCTTACATAGCAGAGACATGCTTTCTGCTCATGTGATAAAGAAAACAAACCAAAAAGGGTAATAATCTGCTACTCCATTTAAAGCTATACCATATTTACCTGGATATAATTTGCACCTGGATGCTCAGCACTGTAGGTTTCTCTTTCAATCAGCCTTTTGTTTTCATTGCCAATGTTTCAATAGAAGCACATCGGTTTTCATCATGGTGAATTTAAAAAAATGCCTTGATGAATTTTGGTTAAAATAATTGGTAATAAAAAAAAAAAGCTGATTTAGAATATAAACCTACAAAGTATTTGATAGCTACTGGGAAAAAATCATTCAAGTTTTGCTGTGGTAAATTGTTGATTTTTCCTGTGTATAAGTCCCATCTCTTATTAATGGATATCATAATATATATTTATGAAAATGTGAATGCACATACATGCAGGCCATAAATCACTGGACAAGCTATGTCGCTAATCGAATCTCTGTATTTCACAATTTCTATTATTTTTAGAGAAAGATAAAACACCTAACTAGCTGCTATAGCTAGTGGTGAAGCTCATAAACCGCTTGCTTGTTGTTGCCATGGTCACACAAAATGTGATAGTGCAGTTCAGAATAACTGCACATGACTTTGAGGCTATGCCTACTTAGGACTTGATCAATCAAATATCATGTTTTATATGCCACATCCCTTGAATTGAAGAGCAATTTGTATCTGCTACTGCAACTTGTATTATGGTAAATTGGTATCTCTCCCTCTCCCAAAAAGAAAAAAATCTACTAACCTGTTGGGATCCACTTGATCTAAAATGGCCTCAAATTCTGGATCCATCTCACAACTTTCCATGAGAGCAATACCATAGCCAAGTGACCTGAGGCATGACTTGAATTCCTGATGCTCTAATTTGCCACTGTGATCCTTGTCAAAATACCTGCATGAAATAATGGTGAAGTATGAGATACTGGAACAGGAAATTGTCTGTGTGATGAAATTTTTTTAGGTGAAGTTGGCACTAGTGTAATTGTGAGTCATAGCTTGGTTAACATAATCCTAGTTGATCTAGTTAAGAAGATCTATGGAAGATGCCCAAGCTATTTGCTGCGATTACCTTCATAAACCCATAAACCCAAACTTATCTACATATAATTATAGCTTCTAAACCAACAACCATTGATACATCAAATGCATACCAGACAGATAAGTTTAAAGTTTCACAGCCATATAGCAAATGTAACGCTCACCTGAAACTGGCAGTAAATTCTTTCAGTTGTTCTTCAGATACTCCAATAGTATTCCTATATAAAATATAGTAGTAAAGAATGCAAGGCACTGAGTGGCAAGCGAAGGTGTGATCGAGTGTGCATGTTAAAGTAAGGACATGAGAGGAGTTTTGTTCGAGTACACTTGGAAACAATTTCCCTTGAAGATAGGAAGCACCTATATTTAGAATGAGCTCATGAGTAGAGCTTTCTGCAGGAATACTCGGAATACTAAAGGGGAGGCCATGGAGAAGCTGACACAAATGTTTTGAAATTGTTCTTCAGAGTTTAGTGCATTCAATATGCTGTTCATCATTAGCATATTTCTCCTCTATTGAATATATCTTCAGTATATATACCAGCTAGGTAGCAGTTCTCTTTGTCCATAGAGAGCAGCAGTACGTGTGTTTACCTTACCAAGGTTGTTAATAGTTTCTGTATTGCATATATTACCTGACCTCCATAGCTAGAGGACATTGCTAAATTGAATAATGTAAATCCAGCATCCTTTCCTGTCAGCTATTAACTGCACAGCACTTTCTCACTAGCCTGTATAGCCAGTTCTCCTTTAACTAGTTTGGAATCTGTGGCGGTGTTCTCGGTCTTTCTCTTCACTATAATGGTCATTCCTGGTTTACATGACCACTTGATTGAGCCATTCATAATTTTTTTACAGGTGAATGTAATGGTAAATACATATATACATCGACATAAATAGATGATATGATATGCACATCGGTATGAAGTTTTCTGTCTAACTCCATAGGGTGGGCTCGCTTTACTCGACAACAAGTTTTCTCACGTTAATCTTCTGAATATTACACTAATAAATATTATTCCAAAAATTTCCCAGGATTATATGCTTCATTTTGAAAATTTGAAGATTTCACTGATAGTTGGGTATTACTCTACTTATCCAGTTCAATGAGGAGTCGAGAGTAGTTCAAGGAGGAGTCAAGAGCAGTTCAAGGAGGAGTCAAGAGTAGTTCAAGGAGGAGTCAAGAGCAGTTCAAGGAGGAGTCAAGAGCAAGGAGGAGTCAAGAGTAGTTCAAGGAGGAGTCAAGAGTGGTTCAAGGAGGAGTCAAGAGTAGTTCAAGGAGGAGTCAAGAGCAGTTCAAGGAGGAGTCAAGGGTAGTTCAAGGAGGAGTCAAGAGTAGTAGTTCAAGGAGGAGTCAAGAGCAGTTCAAGGAGGAGTCAAGAGTAGTTCAAGGAGGAGTCAAGAGTAGTTCAAGGAGGAGTCAAGAGTAGTTCAAGGAGGAGTCAGGAGTAGTTCAAGGAGGAGTCAAGAGTAGTTCAAGGAGGAGTCAAGAGTAGTTCAAGGAGGAGTCAAGAGTAGTTCAAGGAGGAGTCAAGAGTAGTTCAAGGAGGAGTCAAGAGTAGTTCAAGGAGGAGTCAAGAGTAGTTCAAGGAGGAGTCAAGAGTAGTTCAAGGAGGAGTCAAGAGTAGTTCAAGGAGGAGTCAAGAGTAGTTCAAGGAGGAGTCAAGAGTAGTTCAAGGAGGAGTCAAGAGTAGTTCAAGGAGGAGTCAAGAGTAGTTCAAGGAGGAGTCAAGAGTAGTTCAAGGAGGAGTCAAGAGTAGTTCAAGGAGGAGTCAAGAGTAGTTCAAGGAGGAGTCAAGAGTAGTTCAAGAAGGAGATATATACATTGTAATAAGGTAGCTAGACAAATTGATGTTAGTCCAATAAGTTTTCTGGAGTATAAGCTGAAATTTGAAACAGAATCTTAGTGAAACTGTAACCTGGTTATTGATTAGTGGATAGTGGAGTTACTCTACTTAGTTGCATCGGTGAGGAGGAGAGTCAAAGAGTAGTTAATGCAATGCATGTATAAAATGGGTGCCTGATTATAATTTTGTCTAGCAACTGAAGCAGCAATTTGGTCTTATTCTTAAGTTTGACCTTGCAGGAATGAAAGAATAGGACATGCAGGTTGGTCAGGTTTCAGTTGAACTACCTCCCCCTTTTTTTTTAGCAAATAAAGTTTCAAAGTCTAATCTAAACTACATGAGTATGCTCAACTATTATTCCTGTGTGCACTCGTATATGGATACTCAGCTGCAGCTGATATTCTTGCTCATCCCACCCCAGTGAGAATTTGATAGAAATACCCATTTGTTTAGCCCTAGCCCTAGCCCTGTTTCAAGCAGTGCCCATAGATTTGTGTCATTTGCACTTTTTGTTCTGAAATCGAAGAATATATTGCGCTGCTATGGTCATTTTACTGCATGTTTTACATCACCTATTGCTTGATTCCATCTATTACTGTTATCTAAAACATGCCTGATGATATGTTTTTTTAAAAGTTTCAGGAGAAATATGGTAAAATAAACAAACATGTAGCATAGAGCATATTTGTGGAAATTCAATGGCCATCAAACGGCATTTTGTCGGCATGGCTGGATTTCTCCAGTGCAACAGATAGGCTTGATCTTGTCTCTTTTCATTTTGGATAATTCACAAGAACTATAGCAGACTTTAAGGGAAGCATTACCTAGTTTGCTAACTTATTCTCTCACTTGTGCTTGCCAAATATTTTAGGACCAACCTGTACATGCCAGGAAAATCCTTCTTCCAAACTATTATACTCTGTAGTACAATCTCACATGGTCACAATTGAGCTTTTTCTTTATTTTTCTAGAATAGGTGTCATTCACACAGTGGAAAATATAATTATAGAAACTACTGGTCATATTGAAGTTTGACTTGAGCTTTAGCATGAATTGTATCTTGGAGAATTGTGAATTTCCATACGCATATATATAAAGATATTCCCAACCTTGCTTGAATCAGCTGCTCCAAGTTGTGTTGCATACCCATGACGGTCTGTCTTAGCTGATCCCACAGCTGAGCAAGACTCACTATCGTGTGCTCTGTGTACCTTTAACATATGAATATACAGTGAAGAATAAAAAAGAAAAAGAAAAATATGCAAAATCCTTGGATGAAGTGTACACATCTGAAAATTTAGCAAAATCATGGCTTCAAAACATCAGGAGTTATAAAAATGGAACCAATCATAGCTCACCATCTTCCAGCTGACTAGAAATCATTCCAGGATATGAGAATTATTTATTTAAAAAAAGCAAGTAAAATGGCTGACTTATTAAATCTTCAATCAACCACTCGACCAAGTCACAGATTAAATCTTTCTGCTCTCCTGTAGTGACAGTGATAAAAAGGAAGGTATAAATCATAGGAAGTGGGATGGATGGTGACCAGCTAAATTCTCTAACCAGCTTATTTTATACAATGTCTTTCTTGTCTCTAACCAGTTATTTTAAACAATGACTTTCTCGTCTCTAACCAGCTTATTTGTTACAATGACTTTCTTGTCTCTAACCAGCTTATTTTATATTTTATACAATGACTTTCTTGTCTCTAACCAGCTTATTTGACACAATGACTCTCTTGTCTCTAACCAGCTAATGACTTTCTTGTCTCTAACCAGCTTATTTGAGACTTTCTTGTCTCTAACCAGCTTAATGACTTTCTTGTCTCTAACCGGCTTATTTTATACAATGACTTTCTTGTCTCTAACCAGCTTATTTTATACAATGACTTTCTTGTCTCTAACCAGCTTATTTGACTTTCTTGTCTCTAACCAGCTTATTTGATAAAATGACTTTCTTGTCTCTAACCAGCTTATTAGAAACAATGACTTTCTTGTCTCTAACCAGCTTATTTTAATGACTTTCTTGTCTCTAACCAGCTTATTTTTTACAATAACTTTCTTGAAAATCAACATTACATTTACTCACTCGAGGTACATCTAAATGCAGAAAGGAAGATAAGTACATCAATACAGGCAATTAGAGGTCTGAGAAGAAGGATCCTATGATAGTAATTCCTTATTTAGCATGGATGAGTAAAGGCATCAGGAGAGTTTGCAGTAAGCTCAACATCAGTCATTTTGATTTTCAGATCAGGAAGAGCTCCGAGGCCATAACTAAGTAAAGTGAAGGACAGGTTACCAACTAGTAAGCATTCATGCATTGTGTACCATATCCCCGCACTGTGGGAAGTACTATATAGCAGAGACCAATAGAAGACTGGAGACCAGAATGAAAGAACACACAATGCCTGTAAAAAGTGTGATACGCAACTGCTGAAAATAAAGGGACATTGGAAATCCTATTTTGTTAGAGGAAGTCACCATCTTAGACCAGGCTAAAAGGAAGAGCCAGTGAAAGAGGTATTGCATATCAGCCTAGCACCACTGTGAGTGATTCAATCAAGATTGTGTAATAGACTTACCTGGCTGTTGGGTGGCCATTCTCAATTCTCAAGAGCCTGAACTTAAAACCATGACAACTATATTTTTTTCTTTATTTTGTCATATCTTTCTTTCTTTTTCCTTCCTCCCTTCTTTCCTTCCTTCTTGTTTGTTATTTATTTGTTTGTTTGTTTCTTTGTTTCTTTCTTTTGTTCCTTCCTTCCTTCCTTTTTCCTTCCTCCCTTCTTTCCTTCCTTCTTGTTTGTTATTTATTTGTTTGTTTGTTTCTTTGTTTCTTTCTTTTGTTCCTTCCTTCCTTCCTTCCTTCCTTCCTTCCTTCCGTCCTTCCTTCCTTCTCCTTCCTTTCTTCCTTCCTTCCTTCCTTCCTTCCTTCCTTCCTTCCTTCCTTCCTTCCTTCCTTCCTTCCTTCCTTCCTTCCTTCCTTCCTTCCTTCCTTCCTTCCTTCCTTCCTTCCTTCCTTCCTTCCCTCCCTCCCTCCCTCCCTCCCTCCCTCCCTCCCTCCCTCCCTCCCTCCCTCCCTCCCTCCCTCCCTCCCTCCCTCCCTCCCTCCTTCCATCCATTCAGCTATCCATCACTCATTCTCGTTTAGCATAATTCATATACTCAGTAATCCACTCCCATAACAAATGTTCTGTGCATGGGCATTTCAAGCAATTAACAAGCTGACTGATGATATAAGCATAAATAGCTATGCAGACAATTGTTTCACTATATAGTTTGTACACAGCAAGTAAACTGCCATTTAGCGAGCATGAGTTTGCAACAGTTGAAAAACCGTGATTTCCCCCCAAAAATAATGGTGGGCAAACTTGAATTGAGGTGTGATGCGAGATGAGATCTGTGCTGAACAAGTAGCTAAAGCCGAATAATCATTTCCAACATCAAACTCCCTCCACTTGTACAAAATTCCACACAGATGTAATAGTTGTATGAACTTTGAACCTTAGCATCAATCCCACCCACCTCCTCTCAACTGGCTATGATATACAGATAGATTGCTTGTGCCACACTATATATATTATATATATTTAAAATTATGCTGTCCATAAAAGTATCATCATTTGTTTCCTAAAAGTAGTTAGTACTGTCTCAGTCTCATGACTTCACTCCACTCTATGTCAGGTGTGGCAGTGAAAATAATCACTCCAGGTGTGGCAGTGAAATAGTTAAGGAATGAATTTGCTCCACTCTATGCCAGGTGTGGCAATGAAATGAATGACTCTATGTCAGGTGTGGCAATGTGAAATAGTTAAGGAATGACACTTCACTCCACTCTATGTCAGGTGTAGTAGTGTGAAATAGTTCAGAAATAACTACACCTACCAACATAATTATTCAGGCTAGAGCAGTTAGCCGAAATGTCGAGTGAGTAAATTAAAGTTGACTTCTGTATCAACCTAAACATGAGCTGAATTTTAGTTGACCTTACTTATTGTCAAAGATGAGTGCCTCTTCACTGCTGGCGCCTAACTCCTCCACTCTGTGCAGGGTATCCTTATTCATAGCTATCTCACTTGCCTTGCTCTTTACTGCCTCAAGCTGTTCCTCAAGACTTCCTTTACTTTCCAACCGTGTAATGCTTAAAAAAGTAAGCAGTCGTAAATGGAACTGGAGTTGTGTATAGAGTGATTGAGTTTTACCGTGTGTCCGTAATCCATGAGTGAAAATTATTGGCATGGTAGGCAAATGTCTTCCTCAAATCATCATTCTTCTCCTGTCTCTTCAACTCCTTCTGAAGCTCAATGTCTCTCTCCTTATATACACACAGGAGAGAAATATAATGACTGTGTTGGGTTCTATGGTAGTTAATCTAACCACCTTTCCATGCTCTTTTTTCAAAAAAGAACAATAACACACTCAATGATGTTTGACCACAACAATATGAAATGGAAGCATATTAACCCACTAAATAAATTATTTAACTACAGAGTACACATACAAATTACAAGAGAGTATGTTCCATAACCAACACAATTGCACCAGAATCAACATCAAAGTAGTTGGTTGAACTATCCTTGGGAAGCCATGCCTCCTGATCCATTATATGGTGCAGCACATAAGAATACACAGTCTACAGTGCAGATACTGTAGGAAATCACACTGAGAGAACCTAAAATTTTAGAGGCTCTACAGCTGAATATACCAACAAAATGTCTAGTTGAAGCTATTAAACAGTGAAAAAATAGTGCTTACTGACCTGATTGAGTTTTCGGAGATTTTTACAATTTTCATCCAAAGACTCCAATGTAAACCAGGTATATCTATGAGGAACAAACATTATCATTGAAACATTTCTAGCCAATATGATAACTTATACGGATTGCTGGAAGCATTGTAAGACTTGATTTGCCTATCCAGAGCTCCCAACTGCTTGAAGTCAAGCCTAGCCTGAATCAGAGAGGCCTGAAGCTGAGTGTGGGTTTCCTGCAGGCTCTTGATTTCGTCGAGAGAGGAGCACCTAACAGGGTCTGTCAGATCTTCTTCAACATCCTCCAACCAACTGTTGAAGGCTGAGGCCTTTCTGGCAAACTGAATATACAACTCCTCCACCTATTAAGAATAAACAATGAAGATGTGAAATGCTCTTTGTTGACTCAACTGACCTTTTTGAATTGCTCCAATGATCGCTGCAGTCTTGCCCTGTGACCTTTGTAGTCTTTTTTCAATTTTTCCCACCTAAAAGTCATAATTCACTGTAATATAGATACCACAATATCAAACTGTTTGTAATTAAATTGAATTAACCTGTCAAAAAAGAATGGAAACAAGATTATAAAACCTATATCATATCCCTTTACCAATTGAAACTGGGCTGGACAGGGCAAAATAAAAAGCACTGGCCCACAAACAATTTTAGTCAGTGTAAACTGGGAGAAAACCAGACAACAGTACAAGGCATGCCTCCAAGCAATCAGAAAAGCAGGATGGTGGTCCAAAGACAAGGGACTTGAGTGGGTATCGGGGATCCAAAAGATCCTATGTTTGTTAATGTCTTGTTGCTCTTACGAAGGTACTATTGGACAACACCATAGAGCCAGATGCCCACGCTAAAACAAAATTGAGCATGGGGTGAATTTCAGCCATAGGTGTGCAATGGGAAAAGGTTCCCTTATGCAAACTTTCAGGCCGATAGGTCCTCCTCATTAAAATGAAGATGCTTAGTGGTGGGCTATATTTTGAGCATAGGCTTCTTTTATGAGCATGGGTTTCTTCTCAGATATCTTTGCAAAGTGTAAACAGGTGGTGTTTATTCACAGATGGGCTTGTTTCTAGATGCTTTATTTTAGGTTCATGCCTAAGCATTAATCGACCTCATAAGTGAGCTGGCATCAAATGAGTTCTGGGATTCAATGATAGTTGAGGCCAGTATAACTTCCTTTGATAACTTGGTCAAGATACTAACCATCTTAAGCACTGAGGCCCACTTGGCACTGCCCAGTATGCTTTATAGCCAGTCCGGGACTGATTTGAAATAAATCATTATAGAGCTCGTCTAACCATTGTGGTAAAGATGGAGATCGCCTAGTTTCTGTCTTCTTTGACAGGTAAAGCCATTATCAAAAACATTTTTGACAATTTATTTGTTGTTGCCTCTTGAGCAGTGAAGAGCTACACTTCTGTCTAGCTGTTTTCCGGGACTCCAGCACTTTCTAACCTCTTTGTACAAATCAGCACATGCCATGTTCTGTTGCTATACCTTATTTTTGACTATACCTCATGCAGAACACATTGCACTCTATTCAAATCAGAACATACCAAATCTTGTTGCTATTGTTGAATGTATCCATAGATAGGTTCGGACAAACAAAAGAGAGTTAAATACTGATTTGCTAGACAGTGTTTTGTTACATTGCTCTGTGTTTGTTTTTAACTCTTTCTTTGAATTTATAGCCACTGGAAGCTCACTTATTTGCTAACAGATGCAGTTGCAGGTGATTGCAGTTGTTATTAATATAACACACGAGCTAGCTAGATTTTTTTATGATCTCTTTTATGCTTGAGGGTCTTTCCAAACAGTGAAAACATGCTGAATCAGCTCAGCTTCTAGGATCAGTATTGCACAGACACAAGCGTGTTATTGTGACAAACTTGCTTGATTTTCCAGGAGAATTGAGAAACAGATTAGTCACTGCAATGCACTGTACAACTTAGAGTCTTCTGGTGGTAAATGATTACATACAAGTTACAAGTTATGGGGGGGGGGGGGGGGGGCTGCTTTTCAAGCCATGCTTGGGATTCTTACATTATCACTATCACCTGAAACCACATTTTAGGCAACTAAGAAGTTGCCAATGAGTTTTAGCTGGGATATGAACTTTTTTTTATGGGGTTTTACCGATGGCAGTTTGAAATAAGGCAGATCAACATGGGAAGTGCTACCACACTCTACAATATTAATTTTTTTTTTATATCCTGTTTATTCATGTAATTGTGCTTCACAAGGTACATATTTTTTTAAACTTTGACTATAATGGCTCATAATAACATTTCCCGACCTTTGCATGACATTGGCATGCCTCTCTCTTATGATCTCGGTCTGCGGATGAGATGCTTCTCCCAACCGATCCTTAATGGAGGTCAAATTCTTGATTCCCTCTTGTTCAAATAAGATTAATCCTGTCTCAAGAGTTTCCTATATTAGAGAGAGATAAAATTAATTAACTACGCATGTAATAAATCGCATGTAATAAATGAACACTGTATTTCATCAAATAGAGAATATGGTTTCTATTCACTTCTTCCCAAATATAAATTTGAGGATAATTACAGCACAAGGGCATTATAGATCGTGTTAGACATCCACAACACACACTTGTAAGCATCAATGTGCTTCGGCATGCAAAGTACAGTGCCATTTATTTGTGCTCAATAACACTATTATTGGTGCAGCACAATTACCTCAGCTAGCTTTGCTCATTCATTTTCTTTCATTCTATTCAGTCTCTCCTCAATAACTAGGTGAGAATAATTTTGCATCATCTCTTGGCTGAAGCTGTTATTACACAATCCTTGAGGAAGTCAAGTCTCCCCTAGATCCCATCCACCATTTTTTGTTTGAAGGCTCCATCAAACACTTTTCTTCACTATTCTTTGTGCAATATATTTACTGTAGTTGTGGTGATCAGTAAAAGTGACGATGACCATTTACTTTGAAGCTGTGCTTAATAAATAAGGGTGGCTCTTATAATAGAGTATAGATAGTGTAATTAGGTGATTGCAATTCGACATTTTGAGAGCAATTACCATTTGTGGAGGGAAGGTTCTCTATTAAATGAAATATACTAAGCTTTTCATAGATTCGTACATGCTTGCTCATGAGCATTTGAACAGAAGAAATATCTTTCCCCAAATCCTCAGACTTGACTTGTCCTTCTTTGTTCTCTACATTTAAGAAATATAAAAAATATAATGATTCAATCTAATGCTAAAAACTCACTAATCCATGAGTCCACAAGGTCAGCATTCCAGTTAAACTGGAGATATTCGGATGAAGCCTTTAGTTGAGTTTGCCTTTTACCCATGGTTGCTTCCAAATTAAGACTCTTTTTCTAGATAATTTACACATTTCATGATATATATGCAAGATGAGAAGTCTATGGCAGGCAGTTCATGTGGAATTGATAAAGCTGACATTGCCAGCAGCATTATCAGCCTTACTATTAGTTCATTGACTCTTTGACTGATGCTTTTACTTTGATAGTTACCCTGCATGATAAAAAATTATTTAATGAATACTGCAGAAAAGACCACATCTGTGGGTGATACCTGGTCCATCAGTTCTTTCCCAGAGAGTTTGATATTACTGACTCTCTCATTGTGAACCTTAACCTCAGTCTCAAAAAGATCCTGCTTCTTCAATAAACTCTGCACATTAAAATTATAACATAGCATTTAACAATGCTGTGCTTCTTTCTTGACATGCAATAATTCATGCCACTATGTACTTGGACAGCTGCCAAAGAGTCCCCCACTTCGTCATTGGAAACAAGAGTAATCTTTTCACTGAGCCATCCTTCCTCTTCATCAATGCTACCCAAAATCTTCTGATACAACATAGTTTCCTCCAATTTCATCCGTCTTTAAGTATGGAGAAAATATGATAAGAAAGATATATACGATTAACCCAGAATACTTATGTTTCAAATCAATATGAATGCTATTTTACAATGACCTTCTCAATAATCAACTTGAAATTTACTCTCTCAACATTTCAAATAGATGCTCTAGCCTTTATCAGGAATAATGAATGCTAAATTTTCCTAAGTGTTCCATTTCTAAAGATGCTCGGTAGGCCATATCTCTCAATCCGGCACATCAGTTCCGAAAAGAGAAGCCTGAGCATTATGTTGACTTACCAAAGTTTTTCTCCACTACTTGCAGCCAATATCTAGATAATGATGGAACAATTGCGCAACATACCTTATTGTCTTTCAAATCGTGGAATTAAAGGTACTTTACCTGTTTTATTTTTGAAGGTTACTGAGGTTACTGAGGTTACCAAACAATTATCAATAAAGAGATGTTGACATTCAAGTTTATATATGCAAATAAAATTGACTGTAAACTTCTCACCTAATTATTTAAAAACTAGGCTCACCTTTTTAGAGAAGCACTGTTCAAGTTCTTCCATAACTCCTGCAATCTTTCGCATCTTTCTTGGATTTCAGTGGCTGCCATGATCACCATTTCTTCCAGCTCTTGTCCCTTAGATATCAATTTTATTACTTTGTTACCATGACTATTCAGCTCTGTGGTTTCAAAATGTTGTTGCTTTTTCTGAAGAAGCTGCACACTCGGCAAGTCCCTTCCATAATTAATGCCATTGCTCAGCAGCTTCTTCTCTCTAGTATATTGCAAGAAGTGATAAAACTGGCGCAATATTAGAATATACTAATTACTTAATCCATGTCTCCTCTTCATCAATGTCACAATAAAATTGGTGGAGTTTCTGAAAGTCATCAAGTTGTTTTTTTCTCTTTGCTGCAAGCTTCTTCAAACTAAACATTTCAAATTCATTAGTTCTTCACTAAGCCAGTGATACAATAACATTATTGGCCATCAACAAAGAAAAATGCTGGTTGAGCCAACTATGGAGTTGCATAGACCTTTTATGGGAAATGGAAAGTCATTAAAGCCAAACAGATCTGTGGTAGTAAATAGTTGACTACGAAGATTCAAAGGCTGATATATATATATATATATATATAGATATAGATATATTTTGGAGGGGGGATCATCTAAATAAAAAATACTTGATGCACACGTTCAAGTGGAAGACAAATATGTAATATTCATATTTAAGATGAGTAACCGAGTCACATATTTTTGTAAAGGTGACCTATTTTTGATGGGTGACATATCATGTACAGTCAGTTGTGTGTAAATACATTTAGCTATGCATAGATCCATCTCACCCATTCGAGTGTTCTGTTTTCTTCCACCTGTTAGCTAAAGCATTTGTAACAGCCCCAATACCCTACAAGGCTACGTGAAGTTACACATCATCAGCAAAAAGTTGAATAAATTTCGGTGCAATCATACTTTTCGTAGCTCCAGAGATTAATCCCTCCCCCCCCCCACTAAATTCACTCTTCATGAATGTATCTAGCATATTGCATTACTATGTCCTGAATGTATATACCTATTATATCTGTCAACAATGTTCCTCTGATTCTCATCTATACTCTTGGCATCAAAGTGCTGCTCCACCACAAACTTCCTTGCCTGCCCACCCAGCTCTCTCAGATGATCTTCATGTGCTTGAATATCTCTCTCCAACAACTGGTGATTCTTCAAAAGATTCTGCACTCCCAATAAATCACGCCCACAATCTCCAGACAACAATTGAGCTTCAACCTTAGAAAATAAATCAATATGTACCACATATTGTGAGTGACATAATATTGACTTACTTCTCCAAGCCAAAAATCCATGTCATTAATAGCTTCATTAAACTGCTGCTGCTGGTTAGCCTCTTGCAGTTTCTGAGTTTTTTCCTCAATTTTTTCCATGAGTTGTTTCCACTGTTCCTGTAGAGAGTTTATGTAACCCAGCACCGTGGTTTCATTGTTCGTGCATTCATTGTTGTCAATCAGAGCTGCATAAAATATAGAAGTAAGAGTCAAGTTGTCCTCCGTCCCCCCCCTCCTTCCCCAATAAACATGCACTTATACTACTTACACTGGCCCATACTGATAGTATTAAAAATACTCTCTTTATTAGCCACAATTTCAGCCTCAGATGCCTGGTGCTTTTGCAGCTTTCCCTAAAATAGGTTGTGAGAAATGAAAACTCAATCTTGGAAATGGAATGATATGGCATGTCCATCCATGTACATGATCTATGACCATTGTGATAGTGGGTACAATCTCACAGAGAGGTTTGTGCGGTCTTTGTAGGAATCATCACAAGTAATCTGCATCTTTTCCCCCATCCAAACAATTGCCTCATCTGCCTCCCTCTTGAAGTAAAGCATCGACTGTGACTGGCCCAACTTATTCCTAGACACCAACATAGCTGACTTTAGCTTAGACCACTGGGCCAAAACCATAGCTCTGCTTTCAGCAACTTCTACTGCAGCATAATGACGAGCATGAATAAGGCGATCTGCATTGTACTTAACAGTAGCTATTTTTTCCTCCTATATACACACACACACATATATAAAATAAATCTTTGCACACAAATAATTGTAGCCATTTAACTAGAGTCACCTGAGCCTGAAGTGATTTATCAAATTCCTCATGATTTTTTATCAGGACTTCCACATTGTCAAGCGTTAAGCCAATGTCGTCACTGACTTCTCTCTTCATAATCCAACTCTCTGCTAACACTACATCATGGTTAAAGTTTTGTAGAGCAAGACATTGGTCTAGCAGCTGTTTTCTGGCCAACCAAGCTCTGTTGAAATATGAAAGAAAGGATTGTCTGCAGTGTAAACAAAGCAACATTATAATCCTCACTTTTCCAGTGCATCTCTGTCCTTCTTGATCATCTGGAGTTTGTCTTCTATTTCAGCACTTGCAAAATGTTGCTTCCCCAACAACTGCCCACCAAATGACATGAATGCATGGAATGATACAGCTCTGATATCAATCTCTGTCCTGTGTTCCTGGTGTCTCTCCAGCAGAGATTCAGCTCCACTAGAATCCTTAGCCAACTCATCTGAGGAGACAAGGGCTTGCATGGAGCTGACCCAGGCAGAGAGGTTTCGATAGTCATTCAGAAATCTTTGGAAGTCATTAGAGTCTACCAATTTTTTCTTTCTTCCTTCACTCTATATATGGCAACAGCAGCTCATTTTCAAGTCATAAAAATGTATTTTATTCATTTATTTCAATATTAAGTTATTTACTCTCGACTTGAGCATGTTCCAAGAGTTCACGATCTCCTTCTCCTTCTCCCTCACTATTGTGCCTGATTTTGGTTGGAATTCTACAAGCTGTGCAGATTCCATGCACAACATTTTCACCTTCCCTTCTAATGCATCTAAGTCCCTTTCCAAGCCCTCATGCTTCCTCTGGAGGGCCTGAACACTGGCTATATCTCGGCCATAGTCATCAGACAAAAGGGTTGTGTCTTTCTCACTCATCCAACTTTTGGTCTCATCCCCAGCGCGAATGAATTTCTGCACCTGGTGGGCTCCTTCGAGAGCTCTCTTCCTTTTTCTAACTAGTTCTTCTAATTCATCCCAATGCAGGTTGATTCCCTACAATTACAACAATTAATAAAATGTCATATATATATAATCAATCATGATAGCATCTAAATAAGGTTCAAGTTACTATACCTCACACAACAACTGTATCTCATCAGCATCAGAATGCCCCTCATCAATCAAGTCCTCTCCTATCTTATTGATGCTGTCCAATCTTGTCGCATTCCCTGCTATATCTTTTTCAAAGTCTTCTACCTTCTTGAATAGAGATTCCACATGCTCCAAATCCTTTCCTATCTCTCCACCAGCTAAAGTCTCCTTGTCATTGATCCAGTGCTCTAGTTCGTTAATTTCACACATCAAGTGGAACATTTTCTTGGCTTCTTCAAGCCTCTGTCTCCTTTCCTTTCCTAGAGTTTGGAGTTGTACAAACTTGCTCTTGATGGAGAATTGTCGGGCTTGGACTGTATTTTGTCCAATGGATAGAGTAGAGCAGACTGGTGTGCTTGCTGAGGAAGCAGAAGGAAATGTTATTTTCTGGACATAAGTAGCTGGTACAAATCCTTGTTTTCCGTCTCGCTCTACCTTCCACCAGTCCTTGTAATATGTAGGAGAGGAGAACGACATGTTATTAAAAGTTAGATACAATACTATTGTATGCATTCAGTTGTGCCATAGGAACAAAGATGCTCCATAACATTTATCTCATCCTTGCCTCTGCAGATTAATATGCTATAAAAGAAGGAATACCAGAAGCAGATACTAATATAATAATTATACGATTGGCTTCCTTACTCTAGTAAGTTCAGTTAATAACTAAAATCTTTTCATTACTAGAGAGTGAAGACAAGATAATTTTAATATTAAGAAGAAACAGGTTCACAGAGAGTGCCAAACTTTGGCCATGTGCCATGACTGAATGTTTTAGAAATGAATTACTTATGTAATATATACCCACATCAATAAGATGCTACATTTCTCTCTCTTTTATGAAAGTTTTATTTTACTTTCAAGGCCATAGTGCTTCACTGGATGAAATAGTGTCATTGATTGACACAAACAAGGTACCTGTGCCTCTTGTGATTGGTAAAGTAATTTTCCTTCTTTGGTTGTGAGTGTAATTGTCCTCAGACATTGGAACATAAAAATAATCTAGGGCATTTCCTCGGATTCTTTGTTAGGCTGCCTTAATTTCTCAAGTGGCTGTAGTATTGCATCATATAATTCATCCACCTTTTAATTCAGTGTTGAGTTTGAGTTGGGCCATCATTTCTCCTTTAGCTTCCCTGGAAGCCATGTTTTGACTGATGGAAATTCACAAACTAAGCCTTATTTTATTTCCATCTCCTTGGTCCCTTGGATCATGTCCTTCCTTCTGATAGCTGTTTCTTAGAAACTCGTGCTCCCATGTCAGGTTTCGATATGCTCAGATGAGATTAGAGCTCTGGATCCATTATTAGCTTTGCTGATGAAATCCCATTGTGGGTGTGAATGGGAACAAGAATCTAGATACACGAGTTACTATTGGTCCAGAAGTAATGTTCTTCAAAGCAGTCATCAATATCACTTCTAGCTCAGGTTGGCCATTTAATGCTTGGTGGCATGGTGTTGTGATATATGCCATTTAGTTTTTAAAAATTTCTTGAATTCTGAAGTAGTGATGTACATTCCATTATCAGAAACTAGTAAATACCTATGGCAAAAAGTTTACCTAAATTTTCTATGGCCATTGTTGATATTGCAGTGTTGACATTTTTCATCCATCCATTTTGAGTGGGCATGAATCATTATAAGGACCAAAAAATGAGTAAATGAGCATAGGGACCACTCCCAGGGAAAGAGAGGTGCATGTGGTGGTTATATTGGGGTGAATTTACACTGTGGTCACTGCTTTACTCTCTATTAAAGATGGCCAAAAATTCTTTGCTAGGCTCTTCATTCATGAAATCCATGGATTTTCTTCATGAATATTTCACTAACCTCTGCATGATCTGGTGGAGGAACTATAATGCCAGAGGAAAAATATATCTTTTATGCTCAGTTCTTCATGTAGAGAGATTTACTCCAAGTTGTGCCTGGCCATCCTTACAGGAACCTCCAAACTTGGACAGAACAGGATCATAGTCGGTCCTGTTTTTGACCATCTTTGCATTGATGGATGACATACTGAGGTTTTCCATCAGGAGGACATTTTCCTCTGATACATGAATTTCATCTGGAAAAACAGGCAGTGGAAGCGAATTCAGACTATCAGCATGACCAATATCCTTCCCAGGGTGATAAATGAACTACAAATGTTAGAGCTCATCTTTGAAGTGTAATGGATGCCAGTGTTGGCACTGAGTTGGAATCACTAACTTCTGCTGCTAAATTGAATGGTAACAACAGTTGTTTCTTGTTGAGGGGTAAATACCATTTCTTAGCTGGGGCCAATTATTTGAAGGCATACCCAATTGTTTCTCTATCATCACACGACTTCCCTGGTACCATATGTTGATGTAACCCAGCTCCTAATGAGCTCCTTCTGAGTGTCAAAATGGGCCACCAGCTCAGTTGAGTCAAGATGTCTTAGATTTCTTCCATTTTGCTTAGCAGACAATGAATAATGCTGAGGGAGATGATAAATTTGGCAGAAACTTCCCATAATAGTGAAATAACTTCTGGTGTTGGAATGCCAGGAGAGCGTCAGCTTTCATGTACTTTGGTTGTGGTCCTTCAGTTTCAGTAGTCGACATAAAGCCATCTATAAGTTCTTGAGATGATCTGATTATGTGTGTCTCTTTGATAAACCATTCACAAGGAATCACTAACATCAACTAGAAGATTATGGGTGTTCCCAGCACTCCAAATGAAGAGAGTTGCAATGGAACAAACTTTACATCACCTTTGATCACTGGAAGAACAGGTGCTGTTCCATCCGAGAATCTGACATTCCTTCGCTCTCTGGTTGATTGAGCTCTGGGTTCACCTTCTACCATACTGAACAGGTACTATCCGGGCCTGAAAACTTGGAAGAGGCTTTTTGGTATGAATGCAAATCTTAACCTGAACACCCTTAATACCTAAGTTCATCTTCACAAAAGATGTGTAACTCACTACTAGAGCACATCTTAAACAGCTGTTCCCAATCTAGCTGAATTTTCTTCTGTCAATCTTTACCGAGGAGGGTTGACCCATTGCTGCACCCCGACAAGGTTGTTGAAGTAGACATCAACTTCAATTTCACCCTTAGTTTGTATAATTTTACTGGTGTATATTTATACATGGCCTGATGTGTGGTTCAGTGTTGGCATTTTCCTGTACTAACCTGATGATGGACATAGCAACACCTGTGTCCACCTCCATTCATAGTTTCTCCTCCATTGATGCAGGCTAAAATTGACATTTAATAATGCATAGTGTCAAGTTCTTGGCTATATACTCTATCATCTTGGAAGGTGGTTGGAGGGAAGGGCGTGGTGGGTGGGTGGAGGTTGTTGCTATTTGCCTTTGCCTGATAGACTCTATATGGCCTTGTTTGACAGTTTGATGAGGGATGCTTTAACCACAATGCAGTTTATGGCTGTACAGTGGGAAACACTGACCTTCTTAGACTTAGTTGCTTCCATGTCAAGGTTATTCTGATTGGTGCTTCAGTAGCTTGGGCTAATTCCAATTCCCTTTTGTAAACCATGTTGTTTTCATTGAGGATGCAGCTTTAAAAGCAGCAAGATTAATACCACGGTCAATTCTATCCCGCAGCATATCATTGAGCATTTCTTCAAAATTGCAATGATCTGACATTTTCTTCAACTCTGACACAAACCTTGACACAGATTGTCCTTGTTTCCGAATGCATGGGATTAGTGGATAATAATGGCTGAGTGAGATCTGCCATCAGCTCAATTATTAAAAAAACACACTTCACTCAGACAGCTTCTGTGGAGTTGAAAGACTTTTGATGAGTTGGCAAGTACAAGTGCCACGTATACACAGGAAGATTGCTCCTTGTTTGTTCTCTGGCTCAATGCCATTCGCAACATTGAAAGCTATCAATATGGGAAACAGAATCTAACTGTCCCTCAAATTCACTTATCATTCTATATATTGTCACTTTCTTTGTTGCTAAATGTAGCAACTTCAGCTAATAACTTGATTACTAGACAATGCAGACAAGACACAATATTAAAATTAAAAAGGTAAATAGTCACAAAGAGTGCCAGCCTATGAGCATGTGAACGAGGAATCATCTAGAAGAAATGTACATGAAACCCATAGCCACCTTTCCTACATTTACTTCAACCTGCTACACCTTTTGTATCAGACAATGAATACGGAGTACATTAGAACTGTTTTTATGGCTTGGCCTTTCTAAAATGGTGGACACCAAAAACAAGAAAAAGATAAAGTTAATATCTCAGTAGTATCTTACATGGCAGTATTGGCCAATTTTAACATAAAACATTTCTAGCATGACTTGAAACCATTACAAAGTTGGTAAACCGGCAGCCCCCAAACTGCTTCTCCCCTCACATAATTTGAGTACAAAAAGGTTAATTCTTTATAATCTTGCTAGCAGAAGATCCCAACCTGTCCAATATATTGCAGCAGCTGATCTGTTTTTTTTATTCAGTAAAATATCCCCCCAAAACAGTAAAAATACATCATCACAAACACACTTGTGTATGTGCATTACCAAGTCTAGCTGGAGCAAGTAGCTGCACATAAAAATAGTAATCCGTTTGTTTACTCAGAAGCTTACTCTAGTGACAACAGTTAACATCACAGACCTTCAACTAGCTATTTATGACCCTGTATTTATATGAATATATATTATGAAAATATATGTGTAGACTTTTAGCAATAAACATCCGGATTATAATTATCCTGAGTAACTTTTTATAGTGGTTTGCTTGATGATTAAAAACAAGACAAAAGTTTCTCCCACTTAACATGTTTTATACAAGCTTATGCTTCTACTATTATCACTATAATAGCACATGGATTATGAACAAGTTGATGAAGTTATAAAGCAAACCACATATATGATTAACTGGACAGCTTGTTTTATCATGTCTCAGCAAAAGAGGATAACATAACACTTCCTTTAGAAGACTGATAGAGCCACAACAACAGGTATTTCTTTATTTTTTAATTCATGTTACTATCAGCTCTATGTTGAGAAACTGTAGCAATATTAAAGAAGGATAAACTTACTGTTACAGAGTTTGCCTGACTTTCCATATCACAAAAATTGATGTTGCTTCATTCTTCCATGAAAATTGCATGGAACAAGCAGCTAATGATCTTATAGACATTTAACCTATCACTAGTAGCACCTAATATGATGAAGATCTAACTGCAGGTATTTCATTATGCATTGCTGAGTACACTTTAGATGAGAAAAACTACATCGGTTATGACAAAGGAGTAAGAGAAAAAGAATTCCTTCCAAGCTGACTCTATCAATGACTGAGCTTGTGCTGACCAAAGCAAAGCCTAAATATAACTAAATCATTCATCACTAACACATTTGGTAACTGGAAGAATGCCTTTACAATGTTCAAGGAACCTATATCTAGTGGTACTTACAATGAAGCTCTCACTCATCTCAAGGTAAAGGAACTGACACGCATTCCCAACTTGACACCCAGAAACAAAATGTGTTAATAGAAACAGATATGCATTTGAGATCTCTATGCTAGGAAGATGACAAAAGTATTGACAAGTAGCTGGAGGATGGGACATACATGTGCATGACTGAGATTCTGAAAATAATAGGTTATTCAAATGTTGGAAATCAGATTGAAGAGATTCTAGAGGCATAATACCATGCAGTGTTAGAAGATGAAATCTCAGGACATTTGCAACAAAGAACAGTTCGTGATCTGCATTAGATTGGTGGATTTGCAATACTCAGTATATGAAGCTTGTTGGTGTGTAAAAAAAATAAAAATAAAAATTCTGAGACACTTTTACCATTCTGACTGCCATTAAAGATATTCTTCTGAAATGTTTATTACCTATTGAGCAGTATTCAAGGTTATGATGGTACCTAGAATGACTGAATCAAGTTGTAGCAAAGATTAACTGGAAACAATTCCTGTCTAATGCTTAGCACATGCACTAACCTAGTTCAACAAGATGTCCATCAGAAGCTGTTAGAGACTTGATTGAGGAGCACAATGAGTAGGAGTGACTCAACCATCTCCTCATAATCCTTGCCCACTAAAGTGATTTCCTTTCACTCTCGGTGATAGCAGACAAATTGACAGTAAATAGAAAGAGCAAGTCGTTCTTTGTGTTAACCTTGACTAAAGGAGTACCTGAAATTATTTTGGTGCTTAAATTCTTCTAGTTACCTCTATAGTTGACATTGAAGTATGTTCTTATGGGAACAGAAAAGAAGATGTGGATGTCATGCAGCATAAATAATGTATTTTGTGAACATAAATTATACATTCAATGCATTTTTTGATATCAATAACTTAAATTTACTCATTTGATGTTTTGGCTAGATGCTCTAGCTTTTATCAGGAATAATGAGATGCTAAGACTCGCACTTGATTATAGAGAAAGTCATTATATTTTCATTATGTCATCTGTGAGTTCATAGAATTGAGAGAATAAAATAAAACATTTTTAAATTGACTCTTGCTATTTCCGAGTCATTATTCATTCCACCATCATCAAACACAACAACACTGTACCAACACAAATTTTTTAATCACGTCCCACAATCACATGCAAAGTGGACTTCACCAATATCCCATCTGTTCTGCTGCATATGTAACTGACATGGCAGTGAGCGTATAATAGTAGCCTGGTTCACACTTACATGAATCAATGCATATGACTTTTTATAGTCTGGCACTGCTAGAACTGTGTCAAGTACCATCTAGTATGGATCTGTGGTGTCAAATTGGTCTGTGGTAACATTAATCTGTAGTACCTAGTGATGGGCAAGTGTCAAGTATTGGTCAATAATGGGCAACTAGTGGTCTTTAGTGCCATGTAATGGGCTATAGTGTCATACAGTGTCAGTGTTAAGTAATGGGTTATGTGTCAAGTAGCTGTCTGCAGTACTAAGTATTGGAGTTGCACATCTCTCCATATAGTGGTTAAGTGACCACTGTCTTTACTTTGCCAGACAACTGTAATAAATTATTTTGCTTGGCTCCACCCTTGATATCCAGTAAAATTGGTCTCATGAAGCTGCCACTAGATCAACATAAGCTTCGACCTATGCACCAACAAAAGCTGCACTCCACTCTCACCATCACACTCTATGTTGGCCTTAGCAATGGGAAAACTATAAACATTACATGGTGGGCCTAGGAATTATCACTTTTTGAATCTCATTACAGCACTTAGACACCCCATGTGATAGCTCCTTTAAATAATGATCTGTAAAGTGAAGGAGTGCCATGTAGAAATGTAATAGCAAATAATGGTTATGTGGTGATATGTAGTCACTCTAATGGCAAGTAGAGGTCTGTAGCATCAAGCAATGTGAGTTAATATATTCTGAGGTAAAACTAGATGGTACTATAGAAAACACTCACTATATATGCATGTATATAGCCTACACTACAAAATTTTGCATGCTCTATCATTTAAAATTCATTAAGTGTTGAAATGCCACTTCCTACTAACCGATTACTAAAGGTATAACTAATATTTTTATCATTGGTTTTAGAGTATTTATATCTATAATTTAATATACACATGTTAGGTTATATAGTTCCACTTACTGGTAGAATTTCAAGAAACACTTACTTTATTCGAAGAGTTGAGCAGTGGAAGCATGCTTCCCTTCATGATACTCAGTTCTCTTGTACTCTTGCTCTTATAGTCATAAAGAACTTTCACCATTCTCTTGTGTGGAGCCTGCACTTCTGCAGGAGCTAAAACCTGTACAACAACAGTGTCATCATAAAATAGACATTAATTTAACTAAGGGATTAATTCTTAAAATGTTCTTCTTGCAGAATTTGGGGCTGAATTGTGTATTTTCTTTATGACCTGCACTTGGTATAATTATATGTGTAGTTAAAATCTTGTGTCCGTGTGCGATTGCATTTCAAAACAATTTAATTATTTTTGCATAGGCTAGCTAAAGTTACCTGCAAACAAATTTAGGCATTGAAACTCATTCTTTTTAGGTTGGGCTAGATATTGGAAACGACTATAACATTTTGATTTTTCAGTACATGATAGCCTTTATTTTTGTTGACAAATCCCAACAATGGTAGATATGGAAGTTGTAGGCTGAATGCCAAACATGATATATTGCTGAAGCGGCCACCCTCAATTCCTCTTTGAAAGCTTTCCACTTAAATTTCCACATGTCTTCTAATTATGTGCACGTGAATTATTATTAAGTCACAGAGCTAAAATAAATATAACATTGAGCTCAACTTCCTTAATTATTTGACTGTCACGATTATTGAAACACATTACAGGGTGAGCTCAACTTTTATTTACATTGCACTGCACAAAAAAAAAACTTTTCATGACAACTTAGCAAAGATGAGTTGACTTTGTCAGCAAGATACCGGCAATGTTACCTCTTTGCAACAAAACATTTAATTTAAAAGTTCATATATGTGGTCTATGTGCGTGAAAATTATTATGGGCCCACAGAACTCCACAGAACTTCAAACATGGCTACATATATAACTTAATAATTATTTGACTTCCATAAATATTCAAATACATTACACATTGCACTACTAAAAAGAAATTGTAAATTTCACCTTGCAGCTCTTGCTCTGTTCTTCCATTAAATTTATGGTGGAGCTGAAACTTTCCACATCTGCCATCACCAGCTCATGTTTCTTGATTAGATCCTACATACAAAACACAGCTAAATTAATCCTGTCCTTCTGTCCAACTTGATTCCACCTGTTCTGCATGGGCTAACCTGTGCACTATCTTCATCCTTTCCATAATCTCTACTGCTCACTGTGGGTTCTTTCTCTTTGATCCAGGACTCTGCTTCTTGTGCACTGCTGTAATATTGATGAACTTGCAATGCTTCATCTAGTAATTGCTGTCGGATTTGCATTTTTTCTCTTAAGCTCTTCCAATGCGCTTTTGTTTGGGAAATTTTGTTGGAAATTTCAGTAGCCCCATAATGGCCCTTGGAGATCATAGAGGTTCCTTCTGAGCATGCAGCCATGATGCGAGCCTCATGGCTAGAAATCTCAGCCTATGGAGACAAAAACATCTGGGTGGTAGATTCTTTTTATGAATTTACAAATAAAATTGCTTACTGATAATGCGTGATGTTTTTTTAGAAGACTTTGTACTCTAGTTAGATCTTTACCTGTAATAGTATATAACAACACAAGAGTGAGTAAAATTTCTATAGCCTAATACATTTTCAGTCATAATATAGGACCAGTGGAATTAGCTTTCAATATATCATACATTTAGCTACATGCCAATAATTATTGCAGCTATTTTTCATATTAAGCATTCAACTTGCATCATGCTGTATACCAATATCAAATTTGCCTTACAACTCAGTATATTATGAATGACATATTACACATATATATCACATCACCTGTATTTGTAGAGGATGCCAAGGATTCCCACTCCTTGATCCATGCCCACTCATCCTCCGTATCTCTGAAGAATTGTTGGAGGTGATATGAAGCTTCTAAGCTCTCCTTCTGCATTTTCTGTGGCTCTGTCAGTCCCTTGTATCTCTCAATAAGCACTTCTTGTCTCTCTTTGATAGCTGCTGCATTAAAGTGACCCTTTCCACATAACATATCAGCTTGAGTACTTAGTGACTCAATTTGACTGAAATGACCAGAAATATCCATTTCTAACAAGTTCAAGCGCTTTTGCAATTTTTGTACACCAGATAAGTCCTATACACAGTGTTGCATACAACAAACATAAATATACGTGCCATCTTTTATAATTATGTATTGTAATAGATATTACAACATTGTTACTCACAGAGCAGGAGAAAAATTACCTTTCCAAGGTCTTCTGATGCTAAGGCTTTTCCAACTTCATCAATCCAAATGTTAAAGTCATTAACTGATTGCAATAACAGTTCCTCTTCGCTAGCCTCTTGCAATTTGATCCCTTTGTCAGCAGACAAGTGCTCCAATTCTTCCCACAACACGAGCATCTCATCTGATCGGATTCTAAATGTGGAAAGAACACAGATATAACTATATTCATGAGCAGTAGGATTAACTCAGCAAATACCTCTATTGAGAGCTGCAAGAGCCACACCCCCATTATAAGATAATGCAGTTTCTATTCAATTTCCCTTCCTTCAACTTAGTGGCACACCTTCAGAGTATGACTTGCTCACCTGATTTCATTTGAAGCAAAGTGCCCTCCTTCCCTTAGCTTGTTTCCTGTCTCCACCACAGCATCGATCCTTCCCTTGCTGGCCAACAATTCTGCCTCAAAGTCCTGATGCTGTTGGACTTTGACCTCAAGGTTGCTAGGATCCTTGTATGCCTGATCGTCTACCACTTTTCCCTTCTCACTGATCCAGTTTTGGACTTCCTCGGCATCTTGCAGAAATTGCTGGAGACTGAGTGACTCCTCAAGACAAGAGTAACGCTGTTTTGCTTTGAAGAGAAGGTCCTTTTGATAGGATTTGATAGATTCACTTCTTGTTTCAATCTCATCTGCTGCATAGTGTTCACTTTTGATAAGCCTAACTGCATTCTCACTCAGGATCTAATGAATGAAATGTTAATGACAAAAAAATCTTAAAGCTATACTTCTGCTTTAATCAGACAAAGTTTTAATTTCAATAAAGATTAAGTATATAACTAAACAAATTTACTCACTCAAGATTTTGGCTAGATGCTTTAGCCTTCATCTGAAATAATGTGATGTTAATACTATTGTGAGGTTGATATATGTCACTAACTAGCTATCCACAACATGATACAAACTTCACCCTCTCACACATGTGATGCACATGAGTGAGATGCATATCCAGTTACATGTATTGGGAGGATGCAGTCACATCATGTGGTACGTAGCTAGCTACATGTATATATTAAACTCATGTAAATCTTTGCATCTCATCTTTCCTGGTTGTCTACCAGACATCTAGCCGAAACTTCGAGTGAGTTAATTTAATTTGATTATTGGGAAAGTCATCTGTAATCTGCCAGCTTAGAGTTTGTTGAGGGCACCCAAACAAACATATTAGAGTGATCAGATTTAATCTTGACATGATCTTACATAATACTACATTAACATTCATAACTCAATGAGATATCAATGTTATAACTACTCTTCAGTCATTAAATGTGGTATATAATTAGCTACATGGTTTGCTTTAGATGGTAATGCCTGTCCTGTCTATCTTCCTAGTGAGTTCCCAGTGAGGGCTTATTTCACTTGCTAGTTACCATGTTAAGTAGTGGTCAGTTGGTCAGTCATATAATTTGATGCAACTATGTCCTTACCTTGAGTTTTTCTTCTTGTGTAATGAGTGATTTCTCAAAGTTCTTGTGTTTTGCAATGAGGGTTTCCACTGCATCTAAAGAATCTCCGATATCCTCAACTGCAAGAAACTTAAAAACAATCAAGAGGATGTCATAAATATTTCTCACTACTTAGAAATCTAAAGAGTGTTGGAATGTGTAAAGGCCTGAGTAGTTAATATAATGTTTATTAGACTCTCATAGCAGCGACCACATGCACATACTGACTAATGACTATAACTACATAGCATTAAGGGTTTATGCTGCAACAAATGGCATGCCATAAATTCTGTTATGCAGGGTTCTTATAGCATTGGCCTTCATAACTTCTTAACAGGCATTGCTCATGCACAAACCTACCGTTTCATATAGGTTCCTATTGCCATGCTGAGTCTATGTACCAGGCTATACAGAGGGCGATGGCAGATTGTTAAACTGTTGTATAGCACTGCCTGGAGATTGCTATAATATGGAAACCATATTTACAGATTTGTCTCGTTTGTGATAATGAATGAAAACACTGCAAGCAGGAGGAGACATAAATCTTGACTGGCACTTAACAATCATGCAATGGCATGTGCTCATATTTAGCATGCCCTGGACTGGCATATGTATATATGCTCAAGAGGCCCTTAGAAAACAAGCTTATCGTGGCACTTTTCATCTGTAGACTTCCTTGTTTGGTCCAAACTTAGAACAGTGCAGCTGCTATAACTCTAGTATGGTTTATAGCTTTCTCATGGTGCATAAGCGCTCTATGGAAATAACACAATATACATAAATATCCAGAGTTTTATTGCTAGCCTACACAGTGGTTCCTAGAAACTCAGTTACTAATTATATACCTGTGGACTTCCTTTTTTGAGGTAAGACCAGTCCATCAGCTCTAGCTACAGCTGTGGTTTATAGCTATAGGCATTCAGGCTCTCTACTGAAAACATTTTACAGTCATTCAATTAAGTTGTGTAACTAGCCTAGTTGTGGCTCAAGCAAACTTAGGAGATAATCAAACAGCAAGTTCTTATCTGTGGACTTCCTTAGACCAAACCTAGACCAATGCAGCAGCTAAAGCTGCAGCTATAGATTATAGCTATAGCCTTTACAGGTACTTCAGTGTATAGAATGAGAATTTTATATATAAGGTGACTGCAAAGTTCTTGTGCTTTAGGTTTGTTTGTTACTGCCATAGCTATATGGCTATCCAGCAGCAGACCTCATCTACATATATCAAAGGCTATCAAGGGTAGGCATTTAACTTAATTAGAAGACTATATGCATAAATAAATAGTTGAATAAGGCACTAAATATATAAGCTAGCTAGTCATAAGCTTCACAACTAGTCTTACTGAAAGCTATGACTAGTATACTAGTAGAAGCACTTTCCAAGCATTCTTCCTCACTTCAATTGCAGATTTTGGGTGAATGACTATGCATAACCTCAAATTTGTAGCTTTAAAAAATATGAATTGAGTAAAAAAAAAAATATGGTGGCAGTAGAAGGTATTTACTTTGAATCCTGCTTTGGCATTAAGAGGTTTAACAGAGAAAAGCTAGAAGCAACAGTTAAGTTAGGTGCTTAATATAGAGTTGCTTTGATAAGTGCTTATGGTATTCTATAAAGTATTTAAATAATGCAGAATATATATATATATATTTATTTAATATATATGTGCATATAATTGTTGATTCAAATCTCTTTAATGAAACATGAATTATTCATGAGGTTGTAATTTCCATTACTTTGTCCTTTGTCCCTATAGGAAATTTTGGTACAGAAGATAGTGAGCTTATATACTCTATGTTCAACTTCCACCAACTCATATAGTAGTGAATACCCTAGTCGTTCAACTTGGGTCTCACAAAGTCAATACCTCAGTGAAAGTTCGATGTATACTGCTATTTTGTACCTCTTTCTCTGCACTAGTTATGGCAAAATCTGTCGCAATCTCATTAGCTACTTTGCCATTTGTTTCTGTGTAGATTTTTGGTAAACATTGCATATGTCAGTGGTCACTTTAGCACATCCATTAGGAAGTGATTCAAAGTGCACACTTTTTATCAAGATTTTTTTTATGACCTAGGTAAGGTCACCAGGATACTGACTACTCCAGGGGGAGTTGCCCTTGTTTTATTAATTTTAATTTTATTATTGCGTATGCTGAAATAAAAGTTCCATGTCCCAAGATGAGATAACCCATGCTAATTCACTAATATTATGTAGCAATCATTAATCTACTCATTAATTGTGTGGAAGAAGCTCAGGATAAGGAAATAAATACTTCACATCTGTGTCCTAGTCACCCTCCTCAATTCTTCTGGATCCGCCCCGGTTTCTACACACCTCTAAATTTGAAGAAAGTTTACATTAATGGAAAGGTCTTGAAATAGGCTACCTTTTCTTATCAAAATTTTGTATAGGTGCAAAGAACCAGAAAGTTGTTGATACAACGTATTTCATTAACAATTCGTGATATATGTGATAGAATCTTAGAATAGGGCCTACTTTTCTCAAAACCTGATTGGACGCTATAGAGTTATGAATCATGAAGTTTTCAAAAAAGTACCTCAGATGCATTTTAGATCTTCACTCTATCTTATTGCAAACTTTCCAGCCTAAGAAGAGCTTCTTTCCATCCAAGCAATGTCATATGCATATGCTTATTTAAATTTATCTCAAACGCAGTTGTCAGTATATACACATTCGAGAATGCTCTGCACTAAACAGGTTGTTAATCAGTAATTTTTTTCTCATGTGGTCATGTGTTATAAGCTTCGTTTGTTCTTGTTCAAGTACAGGTATCCAGCAACAGAGCTATATATATCTTATATATATTTCAAAGGGATCTCTCAAGAGTAGAGAACTAGTATTTAGGTATAGCTGAGGCAGCTATAGCCTTCACATGGAATGTGAGCTATGTTTGCACTGTGCTGGTAGCTGGTAAATAGTATAGCTAACCAAAATTCTGGTATTTATTATAAGCTTTGCTCTTGTGCATCCAGCAACAGAGCTAGATATATCTTAGATGAATGGGAACCTTCAAGAATAGATTAATAGTTTTTATTACACTAAAGTGTCTACTAGATAAAGACATGCTAGTTCAATAAGGCTTTGGGCATATAGTAGCTTTAAATAAGTTTGGTAATTAGAATATTGCAAGTTTTAACTAACATATTTACTGGGACAGATTCTCTGGCTTTCCTTGAAGGCTCATTTATAGATCTTGGATTGATAACTACTGCATATAAATACAGAATAGGCTTCTTTCAGGACAGGTGAAAAGCATTTCACTATATATATTTACTTGAAATAGCTTTGGTAATCACCTAGGTTTACAGCTACATTAAAGAGTTAAAAAAATCTCACTAAAAGAGAAGCATTGCATAGCTACCACCATTTGCAGAATGGAAATGTTGGTTTCTATAGTAACTTAAAATAAACAGTGTAAGGGATGACCAATATGTGACATCATCAATGTGTGCACGGAGTTTCACATAAAATGCTGCGGTTGAAACACTTGGGAGCATTTCTTTCACATTTTCTCACTTGAGTGTGTTGATAAGAATAGATGCATAATGCATAACATTGAATGGTTCTAGATGGAGCATGACTCAAGTACCATTTCAGAGAGCTTTTCTTGAACTTCAACCTTGTACTAATAATTTGAAAGTTTTATTTTGCATAAATTGGGCCCTTTTCTCAGATCCGTTCACAAATGGGTAACAGTTCCCAAAGCAGTAGTAGTATGTAGTACAGGTACCTCTTGTTTAGAAATCCAGTTTTCAGCTCGGCTAGCATCTCTGAGGAACAACTGAAGTTCCATGCATCGCTCAAACTGTCTCTTCCTCTCTTCCCACACCTCAAGTAGTGAGCCCTTCTCCACAAGTGATTGTACCTTCATACAAGCATAGCAATGTAAATGGATGTTTATTAGCTCTGATGGGCCATAACAACTGACAACGAAACAAATTAACATAGAGCTGAATATTTTTGAGGGTCTAAATTATGATTAACGATAGAATTCAGGGGGTGAGTGGAGGGAGGGGTAGAAAATACCTGGAGATTGTGTGGTGTATAGTGGATGTTGCACCATGCCCTACTGCACCCCATCACAGCTATTTGCTTATTGCATTTTTAACCAGAAAATCAAGGAGGGAGTAGACCATTTTGAGTTGACCTTTTTTTTTTAATCCCTAATTTTCCCCCCATTTCCTACACCATTCTATACTGTCACTGTTAACTAACAGCATTTCAAGTTTCAGCTCATTATTGTCAACATTTCTTGAGTTATGATACTTTTTAGCCACCCATATCATTGTATACCTCTCAAGAAATGAATATACCAAAATACTGTGGTTACAATTTTGGAGCTCCATAAATTCTGGATACTTCACTCTATGACCTTGGTATATAGCTCAAAAGCTAGATCTCTCTGTGTGCTCTCTTTTGATACTAAAACTATTGCATAGGTGTAACCATACCCAAGTTACATGCCATCAAAATTAGGGGCCTCAAAACCAGCCTGCCCATGCTAACTCCTAATTAGAAAGAGCAAGACTGTTGAAATTAGTAATATACCAGTGGCCAGAGGAAACTCTACTCTATACAATGAGTGTTATCATTAGGTGCTAAAACGTAAGAAGTGGTCAAGCGTGCGGGTGGAAAATTATTTACCCGCACATTTGACCACACGCTCGCCCACTTACTTATGGACTGCTGGAACCTTCTGGCTTCCTCCAGTCTCTTTCTCTTCAGTTTAGCTGCAGCCTTGAAGCTCTGGTACATAGCCAACACATGGTCTCTCTTCATCCTCACATCTTCAGGGTTGTTGAGCTTCTGACCTCCTCCAGGAACATGCTCAGCCATTGTACCTTGCAACTACAGTGATAGTTCATCTGCCCCCACCCCTTAAACATTACTATGAATATCGTTGGCTCGCCTGCTGGTGTCCGCGGGCGCAGTCAGTCGTTGTTGTGACTACTGTTGGGCCTCATTTGGAAGCATCATGTTTTGCTAAAGTAAAGCACTGTAAATCGAAATCGACACAGATATTCTCTGAGAAGTCTTTAAGAGAACGTTAACTAATTCGAAAGTAAGTGTTTACTCTTTCTTCCATGCTGCACTTGAAAAAAAAATTCCCTCGTGATAACCCTATATATATATATATATATATATACAGCCGAAGTTCCAACTCTTTGCCGCATGAGCCGTTCGTCGTCCAGCCTAATCACTCGCAATTCCCACTCTAGCCATAATGTGCACCTGCCAAATTTCTCCCCAGGTGTTTAATTCTGCCACGTGATGACTGTTGTCCAGTTTCATCCCCTACTTCACCCAACTCCTCCATCCCACCAGCAGCTCCATAGGTATCCACCAATTCAGTAGTAGTAAATTAGGGGAATGTAAAGGGTGATTAGGTCTTTCCCAACTGCTCTACAGTGCAGGAGGCCAGGATGGCCACAACATTAAGGACTTGATATTTGCACCCAATGTAGGGGACTCCAACATTATTGTTGCCCTAGATTCCTTTTCTTCCCTGATTCTAGAGTGCAAAGTTCCACCTCCCATCTGCCCTTTTTTCTTTGGTGATACTCTTGTTGCACTAGAGAAGAATGGAGGTGGGGGTCAAGCCCATACTGGAACGCCGCTTACTTCAGCTGGTTGCCAAGATTGCAAGGAATGTATAATGGAAGATGTGGTGACTCTGTTAGCTCCTAGGTAATTGGGCTAGAGAAGCAGTAGAGGTGGCGAAGTGGTGGTCCATGCTGCTAGACAAAATCTTGGGAAGCTATAGCCTAACCGTGCCTAGTGTTTAGGAATGCCTTTATAGGGACAAGATGTTGGCAGCTGTTGAAGGTCTGGCCCCTAATATCTACCAGTTCCCCCCCCAAGTGTATTTCTCACAATCTTTTTTCTGGGGTGAAAAGATCATCACTTCATCAGAAAGTGTGCAGCAATGGGACTCTCTTGGTCCAAATCCTCATTTGTATGACCATCCACTGACTGCTCACTTTTGTCAGGTGAGTTTTGTGTGATGTATCTGGGCGATATCACCCTGAGTAGCTGTCCAGAGGAGACTCTGCATGATCTGGAGGTCATAAAGGCTATCGCAAAGATTGGCCTAATTTTGAATAACCAGAAGTCTGAAATTATATGTGGTGACCCAGTTGCAAGAGGGAACATCATTCAAGAATACCTGGAGCTCGGGTGGTTGACCCATCCGATCCATGTCTACTGGACTCTCCCCTAAGCAATTCAGATTGCATATCTTCTGCTCTCATGGAAAAGATCAGCTACTTGGAGGTGATGGGTGGCTGAAAGAATTCTTGGCTCATGATAGCATTGTTTTTCTTTGAAACTCCTTTGCCATTCCGAAGCTCTTTTATGTCCTCAGGATTCTCCCTGTTTCCTTTCTTCTGATCTTACCACCTATGATGCTTTGCTCAAATCAATCTTGAGTAGCATCATAAAAATCCATTTTGGAGGTTTTGATCCAGCTTGGTCACAAGTAACTCACTGTTTTAGATCTGGTGGTCTTCGGGTCCAGAGTGCTGTTGCTCCTGCTGCTTAATCTGCTGCTTCAGCCAATCTGGTCAAACATATTCTTCCAGTCCTGTAGTCTCTACCAGTATCCCATCTAAAAGAGGCTCTCTCACTATGGCTTTGATAACCCACCACCCTCTAGCAATGCAGTCTACACCTAGAAGACCTGGGATGCCTCAATGTTAGCCACCATTGTAGCTTCTTTCATGGATAATGCTCCAGATGATTTGACCCGAGCTCGTCTCATAACTGTTTCAGCCAAGGAATCAGGTGCATGACTTTCTCCTTTCCTGGGATTGCGAATAGATGACGAATGATCAGAGTGGCTAAGACTTTGCTTGTGATCCGTTGTCCTAAATCATGTCAACACTGTGGAGCTGAGGTGGATAAATTTTGCAAAATACATGGGCACAGCTGTAAGAGCTAATATTGTCATGCAGCCAACAAGACATTTTGTACAGTACTCTGGCATTGGCACACATTCCTTCCAGACTGAAACCTTTGGGCCTAGACAGGTCCAGATGAAAAACTGTCAGACGGAGTAATAATAATCCCTTGGAAAGAGGGAAGCATCTTGTCTGGGATGCAACTTGTCCTGCCACTAATAGTACGTGAGTAGTGGCGACACTGGCTGAAGAGAGGAAGGCCAGTATTTTTCATTCGGCCCTACTCACTCCTCCCAAATATTGCTAATGAGACTCTGGGTGCAAAAGTAATGAAGTTAGAGAATACAGAGCTAACCTAACTAACTACAGACTCATATATATGTATCCCAATGCTATGTATGGACTTTACCTACTTAACGACCCCTTACCTTGCGCATGCTTCCTATACATCCTTCACTTGTGCATGCATTGCTTTATGATGATAATGATTCTATATCCAGTTACATCTATGGGCAAATGCACAGTGTGTTATCCTCGATGCATGCACAAGTGAATTTGAATAGTCCTTTGAGTAGTCTCTATTAGCCACCTCTACTATTTGGCAGCAAGTCGAAATTGAGCAAAAGAGTGAATTCTATTTGCAGCCCACCCACCCATCATGGCTATTAAATGCCCATTCCACGGCTGCGAATGGGTGATCCCAGAGGGCACAAGCCCCATCCTAGCACCAGTGCTCCTCACGACCCACGCATTAAACCACCGTGCCACCCCCAGAGCAAAACCAGTCGCGGTCAGACGCCCTGAACTAATATCTGGAGGGACCACTGAGGCATGGACTTATTTCCTTCAAAGGTGGAGATCATATGTCACATCAGTTCACATTGAGGGCCAGGACCTGGCAATACAACTCCTGGAATGCTGTGACGCGAAGCTTCGGCGTGACGTCACACGAAACGCGATCGGTCCCCTACCCATCGAAGGGATGACTGAGGAAGACCTATTGGCAGCGATCAAATCCCTAGCCGTGACAGCCGAGAACACTAAGGTGGCCCGCGTCACCCTATCGAGGATGACCCAAGATCGCTCAGAACCCATCAGGGCATTCGCGGCACGCCTCCGGGGACAAGCCGAGGTCTGCCGCTTCCTCAAGAAGTGCCCTGATTGCGACGGAGTAGTGAATCAAGGTGAGGAGCGGGTGGCTGACCAGCTATGCATAGGCCTAGCAGATGCTGAGATCCAGGAGGATCTCCTCAAGCACCCGGACCAGGACATGTGTGTAGAGGACACCATCCGCTTCATCGAAGTGAGGGCCACGGGTAAGAAGTCTGCCATGACCATGACCACCCCCAGTAGCACACTCGCCCTGGATGACCACACTGCTGAGGCTGTGACCTCTCAGTACAGGAGGCAACAACGCCCACCCCCTACACAGCCTTCCCCAACCACATCCAGGGGACGTGGCATCAATCCTACCCGTCCACAGCAGCAAACCAAACCACATCCCACACTGCCCAAAGGCCCATGCACCTACTGCGGCCAACGAGGCCACGGAGAGCAAGAGCGGACTGCCTACCGTCGCATCCATTGCCCGGCCTTTGGCACCACCTGCACCTCATGCGGCCGTCAACACCACACAGCCTCGGTATGCTGGCAGCGAATTGAACACGAGTTAGCCCTCACAGAAACAGCTCTAGGAATGTCCGAGGGCACCCTGCAACACCAAACATGGCAGAGGGACACCAGCTCCTGGGTGCAACAACGCTCCCCATCACAACCCGTGATCCAAATCCTGGTGTCATCCCATGTGGAGGACTTCAGAGCCCACGGCCACACACTGCCCAGAGAGTCCAGACACATCTCTACCACAGCACTCGCGGACACCGGCTGCCAAAGCTGCTTGGCAGGCCCGGACCTTATGAAGAACCTCCATATCCTGCCAACCGACCTCATTCCAGTCAATCTAACGATGAAGTCAGCCAGTGGTAACAACCTCCCCATCCTCAGGGCAGCCCTACTGCGCATCCAGATTCCATCCGGCGCGGAGACGCGCCAGATGGTCTACTTCAGCTCGGAGGCATCCCAGATCTACCTCAGCATGGCCACACTGGCCGACTTGGACCTGATCCCAAGGAACTTCCCGTCAGGATCACCCTCCAACCGATCTACCAGGCACTGCAACAACGCGGCCCAGATCACCCAGGAGACTCAACCGTCCAACATCCCCTTGCCCACCCAGAGGCGACCGGGAGACCAACCGCCCCGAACCAGCGACCACTACCCCACGAGCGACCAGACTCGGCGACCATGCTCATGCCCACCTAGAGCACCGCCCCCACCACGCCCACGGAACTTCCATACCCTGCCACACCGGACAACAGAGTACGACTGGAGCAACATCTCCTCCAGCTCTACGCCTCCAGCTCCTTCAATATTTGTGAGCACCAGCCTCTCCCCATGATGGCCGGACCACCACTCTCTTTGAGTATAGACCCTACAGCCGTCCCCAAACCCTGCCACACACCCATCACCGTCCCCATCCACTGGCAGGACGAGGTGAAGGCAGGACTGGACCGCGATGTTCGACTCGGAGTACTCGAGAAGGTCCCCCTGGGGACCCCGGACACTTGGTGTCACCGCATGGTGATATGCACCAAGAAGAACGGGTCCCTGAGGCGGACCATCAACTTTCAGGAGTTGAACCGTCACGCCACAAGAGAGACACACCACTGCGCCTCCCCCTTCCACCAGGCACGAGCCGTTCCAGGCAACACCAAGAAAACTATCTTTGACGCCTGGAACGGCTACCATTCAGTTGCCCTCTCGCCAGAAGATCGACACTACACCACCTTTATTACCCCCTGGGGCAGATATCGATACTGCTCTGCCCCACAAGGCTACATCGCCTCAGGGGACGCATATACTGCGAGGTATGACGCCATCATCTCACACATCGGTCGAAAGACCAAATGTATTGATGACGCCCTGCTATGGAGCGACTCAATCGAAGAGGCCTTCCATCAAGCCACTGAATGGCTGGACATCTGCGCCCTCAACGGGATCACACTGAACCCGCGCAAGTTCCACTTTGCACAGGACGAGGTGGAATTTGCCGGGTTCACTATTACCCCATCAGAAGTCAGGCCATCAAAGAAGTACCTCGAGGCTATCACGGGATTCCCGACCCCCAAGAACATCACAGACGTACGCGCATGGTTTGGCTTAGTCAACCAGGTCGCGTACGCCTTCTCCATGGCACCTACCATGCAGCCATTCCGGGACCTTCTGAAGCCAACAAACAAATTCCTTTGGAATGACCAGATACAACGTGCTTTCGACCTATCCAAGTCCACCATCTGCCAGCAGATTGCTGAAGGCGTCACCATCTACGACAAGAGCCGACCCACCTGCCTGGCGACGGACTGGAGTAAGGACGGGATCGGGTACTGGCTGTTTCAAAAACATTGCCAGTGCCCATCCCGCGAAATCCTCTGTTGCCAAGAGGGATGGAAAGTAGTACTGGTCGGCTCGAGATTCACCCACTCCGCCGAGTCCAGATATGCCCCCATAGAAGGAGAGGCCCTCGCCGTCGCTGACGCCCTAGAAAAAGCACGCCACTTTGTCCTCGGGTGCAGTGACCTCCAGATTGCAGTGGACCACAAGCCACTGCTCAAAATCTTCGGAGATCGCTCACTCGAGGACATCCATAACACCCGCCTCCGGAACCTGAAAGAGAAGACACTACCGTACAAGTTCCGGATGGTCTACATCCCGGGGATCCGAAACCATACCAGTGATGCTCTGTCCCGCCACCCTTCAGGCAACCGCTCACCGGCCAAGCTGCACCTCCAGGATGACCACCACTCCGAGACATCCCTGGTGGACCCATCAGCCATCCCAACATGCCACATCTCATCCTTACCAGTGAACGCCGATGGACTGGCCACCGCCATGTGCGCCGCCATCCACGACATCCCTATTACCTGGGAAACCCTCCAGATTGCCACAGCATCCGACCCAGCACTCCAACAGCTGACGGATGTCATTGAAGATGGACCACCCGAAGCGAGACACCACCTACCCGCACTGATCCGGGACTACTTCCCCATCATAGACATCCTCTCCACAGTAGACGGCGTCGTATGCAATGGGGAACGGATTGTAATTCCCCTGGCCCTCCGTCAAAGATGCCTCAACGCTCTCCACACTGCCCACCAAGGCACAAGCAGCATGACCGCCAGAGCTCAGACCTCCCTATATTGGCCCGGCATGTCCAAGGACATCACAGCAACACGGCAACAATGCGCCACATGCAATGGGAATGCCCCTTCCCAACCAGCCATGCCATCAACGACACCAGCCGACCCGGAGTACCCATTCCAGCACTTGTGCGCGGACTACTTCCATCACGAAGGGTTCGCATATCTCGTGCTGGTGGACCGATACTCCAACTGGCCGGTCGTCACAAGAGCCACCAATGGAGCAGACGGCCTATGTCAAGTACTACGCGACACATTCTCCACTTATGGCATTCCAGAGACACTCACATCAGACGGCGGCCCGGAATTTGCATCCCACACCACCAGGGACTTCCTTGCAGCCTGGAGCGTCCTGCATCGCATATCTTCAGCATACAACCCGCACGCTAACTGCCGGGCAGAAACAGCCGTGAAGACTACCAAAAGACTGATCGCCGGTAACACAGACCCAGGCGGCTCACTATCCGACAGTTTCCACATCGCATTGCTCCAATATCGGAACGGGCCAAGTGCCGACACCAACATGTCCCCGGCACAATGCCTGTTCGGGCGGGCCACCAGAGACCTCCTCCCTGGACTCCCTGCATCATACCTCCCACATCAGGACTGGACGACACGGCTCGACCTACGACAACGTGCGCTGTCCAGACGCCAGGTCACCAGCCGTGCCAGATGGGATGAACACTCCCAAGGCCTGTCCCCACTCCGTTGCGGTGACACAGTCATGATTCAAAATCAGACTGGACGTCACCCAACGAAGTGGGACAAGTCTGGCACGGTCGTGGAAGTACTGCAGTATCACCAATATGCAGTACGGACCGACGGCTCTGGGAGGCTCACAACTCGAAACCGACGATACCTTCGGAAATTCGACCCCTTAACCACCTCAGCCAACCCGCACACTATCATACCCCAACCATCACCTGTGCCGGCCAAGGCAACACCTACACCCGACCGCCCAGCTATCCCCCCTCAGCCCTCATCCGCCCCGGTGGCAAGGACTACGCAACCGCCTCCAAACAGCGCGACCACTCCAACCCCTGCCAACCCAAACCTTCAGGCTCAACCGGCAGTACATCCTCACACGCCACCGGCCACCATAAGCCAACCAACCCAGAACCCACCGGCGTCGCCCCCCCTGCCAACATCGGATAACCCAACAGGACCAAGCTATGCTTCGGTGGCCAAAACACCTGTAAGACCTGCCCCCATGCTGCAGCGCCACCTGACCCCCCTGCCCACACCTCCTCGGAAAGCCACGCCCACACCGAAGTCACCCAGAAGAAGCAAGAGAGGCCCAAAGCCCGTAGACCGTCTGGGTTACTAATCACTCCTCAGCAGAACCCGAGCCTCTGCTTGGGGGGAGATAGAGAATACAGAGCTAACCTAACTAACTACAGACTCATATATATGTATCCCAATGCTATGTATGGACTTTACCTACTTAACGACCCCTTACCTTGCGCATGCTTCCTATACATCCTTCACTTGTGCATGCATTGCTTTATGATGATAATGATTCTATATCCAGTTACATCTATGGGCAAATGCACAGTGTGTTATCCTCGAGAAGTGTTGGGCATTCTTGAAGGAATTGAGATGAAGTGTACAGCAAAGGAGAGGGGAGGTGAAATCCCATACATATCTAGTCTCTCGGTGGCTGTTCAGAGGAGGAATGCTGTATTGGGTTCAGTAGGAGCATGGGAGGAATGCGCTTGTTTTGTTTGTAACTGTATATATATAGAAAAACATTTGAAGTAGTTTATTAGTAGTAGCTGGGACATTCTTGTTACTTATAATTATTTCTCCCCTAATTTTTAATATTATATTGATCCGTTTTACTCAAAAGTAACTACGAGCTATTATCAGTTAGCAATGTCCCCCCCCCCCCCCTTTCCCTAGACTTGGGCAATATAAACCATGTACTAGAAAAAAGCATGCATCATTAGCACAACCCCCCCCCCCCCCCCCCCCCACACACACACAGAAATCAGAAATCACATAACTGTAATTATAGTTAGCAAGAGTTAGCTATGTAAGATAAATAGCTAGTAAATTGCTGGAGAAAGAGCAAGAAGCACAATTTTTAATTATTGAAGAGTAACCTAGACTCAGAGGTGTTCCAGCCACATTGGAGATTGGGGCCCTCGGTCACTCCCTAAGATCCTGGTTGGTGTTTAGAATCCTTCCCGAACACTCGAAGAATGAAATACGTGGTTTGTTTGATGACAGTGGGAAAGTGGTAATTGCATGTTCCTCTGTGATGTTCAGAGCTGCTAGGGATGATCTGGAGTTGTCTAGCAACCATAGACAATTGGATGTGTTGTAATTCACTCTGCTCTGTTCCATTAGTCTCTCTCCAAATCAGTACTTATTTGTCACCATATCAAATTTGTTATATTATTATTTATTATTTCACTTTGTCTTCCTTGCCAAGCCCTGTGAGACTCGATATATATATCGTAAGTACTGATCAAGGGCCTTTATTCTGCTGGTTACATTCTCAATTTTTATAACATCTGCTTTTATGTGTATAGCAATATAACTTTCACTGGTAGGGTAATATGGCAAGTGAATGCACCCATACCACTCGCGTTCATATTGTAAAGTGCTGGGGTATAATCAAGGGTGGATAACCAGTCTAACAATACAAACTATTGTCTGTGGCATTCAAACAAATGACCATCATTCAAATCTTGCAATGTAAAGTAGAATAGTTTTTACGACAATTTTGCAATTCAAGATTTACTAAATACATTTGTTAGCAAGCTTAAGCTAATATTTTAATGGCCTCCCACCTTGTATCACTAACAATTGTATTCATCATATAAATTTGCTTTGGCTGATGGTGGAATGTACATGAACAGTACTGTGCACTCCTGAGAGCATGCTCATGGAGCTGTCTACATATGTAGATAAGTGTCGCTGGTTGCTGGCTATCTGAGATTTTACAAAGGGAAAGGTAGTAGTTTGCTGGTCTGGATGGTGTCGCATCTTGCTCAGGTGAAAGGTTATTATTAACCGATTAATATTTCTGTTGAAACTGCAATAGCAAATAGCCCTGCTTCTAGTCTGTCTCTGCATTTATGGTTTCTCAATGGTTTCTCAATGGTTTCTTAATGTCTTGTTCTTGGGGAAGAAGAAGACAGCCTCTACGCGGCCTTCCCTACAAGTAGCTCACAAGCGAAACTAATGTCTTCACCATGCCTACAGACTGCAACAGGACCACGACAGTGCAAAGCATCCTTATCAGGACGGACGGCACCTACAACTGCTGTCGAATGTCAGGGTCTTGCGCTGCTACAGCTGAACGTTGAGGGGCTCACCACCGCCAAGCTTAACATCATCGAACAGATTGCCATAAAAAACAAGGTGACGATTGTTCTATTACAGGAAACTCACACGGAAAACAAGAACTTCCTAAAGATCACCGGGTTTCTCCCTTGGTGGCCACACTGCTGACCAACACCATGGCATCGCCACCTTTGTCCGAGATGACATTCCCTGGTCACCCGAGGCGCAATCACCATCAGATGCGGAAATAGAATGGGTAAGAACCAGAGTAAAAGACACCACCATCATCAACATCTACAAGCCACCTCCGTGCAAGCTGGTCCAAACATCGCTGCCAGATGTCCCCGCACCCGCAGTGTACGCTGGTGATTTCAATTGCCACCACACAGACTGGGCATACAGCAACTCCAACGCCGACGGTGACTTTCTGGTAGAGTGGGCCTCCAATGCCGATGCAACGCTCCTGTTCGATCCAAAAGAACCACACACCTTCTACTCCGCTCGCTGGGACACCACGACCAACCCGGACCTGGCCTTCGCCAAATGCCGCAAGGACAAGCCACTCCCGGTAAGATGTATTCTGGACAGATTCCCAAGGTCACATCACCGACCATCGCTGATCACCATTCCATCACTGGTCCAGCCCATAGAAGGAAAAGACGTCAAGAGATGGAACTTCCGTAAAGCCAACTGGGAAGGTTTCATGCAAGATACAAACTGCGCAACTGATGGTCTCCTGGTCCCGAGCACTGCCAACATCCACAGTGCTTACAATGCATACTGCAAGATGCTGCTGGCTGCCGCCTAGAAGAACATCCCACGTGGCGTCCGAAAGGCCTACATTGCTTGCTGGGATGATGAATGCGACGACCTTTTTCTAACCCACAAAGAAGCCAATACCAACGAGGCCAGGGACAATGCAGCGACCATTCTCCTTTGTAGGTTGAACGAGAAGCGCCAGCAGAGATGGACAGAGACTGTGGAAGCCGTCGATTTCACGCACTCAAGCCGTCAGGCCTGGCAAGTCATCAACAAGCTGACGGGTAGGTCTACAAAGCCATCACAGTGTCCTATCACCGCAAACTCCATCGCATCACAGCTGCTGAGCAATAGCCGTTTCCCCAAAGCGGACAAAAACTTCACAAGAGCAACATCTGCAAGAGTCCAAGAGCTGCGTCGGGCACCCGAGTGCGACGCGAACCTCTCAGGTGACTTCAGCATGCAGGAAATGGAACTGGCCATCCAACGTCTAAAGACAGGTAAAGCACCAGGCATCGACAGTATCCACCCGGAGTACATTAAGTACCAAGGCAAGAAGGCAACTGAATGGCTGCGTTCCTTCCTCTCTGTGTGTTTCCGCTGCTCGAAGCTATCAAAGATCTGGCGCCGCGCCAAGGTGATTGCCCTGCCAAAGCCAAACAAGCCAGCAGATGACCCTAAAGGATATCGGCCCATCTCGCTTCTCTGCATTCCATACAAGATCATGGAGCGTCTCATCCATGCGCGTCTCGAGCCAGTGATCGACCCTCAGCTGCCCAAGGAGCAAGCTGGTTTCCGCAAGGGTAAGTCAACAGCAGATCAGGTGACTCTCTTGTGCCAAGACGTCGAGGACAGCTTCCAAGATGGAAAGAAGACTGGTGCTGTTTTCCTGGACCTCACAGCTGCATACGACACCGTCTGGTTGCGAGGACTACACATGAAGCTTCTGGAGACCATCCCAGACAAGCACATGGTGAGTTTCATAATGGAGCTGCTTAGCAACCGAGGGTTCCAACTACACACCAGCAATGGTCAATGCAGCAGGGTAAGACAACTAAAGAATGGCGTACCACAAGGTTCGGTGCTGGCTCCGATGCTATTCAATATCTACATCCATGACCTGCCCACAATCCAGTCTAGGAAGTACGGCTATGCGGACGACCTGGCCATCCTACTCAGCAAGCCAACCTGGGAAGAAGCAGAAGAGGGTCTCACCGATGACATGAAGATCCTATCGACATACCTGGAGAACTGGCGCCTCAAGCTCAGCATAGCCAAGACGATGTCATCCATGTTCCATCTTAATAACAAGGAAGCAAAGCGTGAAATGAATGTCCTGGTGAACAACAGCAGACTGCAGTTCCAGTCCGTCCCAACATACCTAGGAGTGAAACTTGACCGAATGCTGACGTTTCGGCAACACCTGGAAGGTGTCATGGCAAAAACCACTGCCCGTGTCGCGCTGATACGTCGCTTGGCTGGTACTACCTGGGGAGCTGCGACCAAGACCCTGAGGATCTCCACACAGGCCCTGGTGTTCTCTACCGCGGAGTACTGTGCCCCTGTCTGGTGCCGAAGCCCTCATGTCAAGAAGCTAGACGTCGCACTCAACAGTGCCCTGCGGACCATATCCGGCTGCCTAAGAGCCACTCCGGTCAGCCAGCTGCCCATCCTCGCTGGTATCGCGCCAGCAGCCATCAGACGCGAAGCTGCCACACTGGCCCTCTCCCGAAAGGCACAGATGAGTGAACTCCACCTCCTCCACCAGGTAGTCACTGAGCGGCGTCGACGCGCTCGACTGAAGTCCCGACACCCGTTTGCTGTGCACGCTCACGAGCTTCTAGCCACACCGCCAGACGTGACGAAGGCCGTCTGGACCAGGATGAAATGGAGGGACCAGTGGTCGGCAAAAGAACCATCCAGATTACACCGTTTCATTGAAGATCCCCTTGAGGTCCCTGGCCTAAACCTTCCCCGGAGGCAGTGGACGACCCTCAATCGCCTCAGAACTGGGGTTGGACGTTTCGGGGCCTCTATGAAGACCTGGGGCCTTGCTACCAATGCTGCCTGCGACTGCAGTGAACAGAAACAGACGGTGGAGCACATCACATCCCGCTGCCCGATCTACAGACCACCTCATGGCGAACGTGGACTGATGGATCTGGACGATGAGACATTGGTTTGGCTCACCTCAACCGAGCTACAAGTTTAAAGGCACACGCCAGAAGAAGAATAAGAAGAATGGCAAGAAATCTTTCAGTGTAATGCTCCATCCAGGAAAAGCACTTCAGTGTATTCAGTTGTGCATCAATGATAAGATTAAAGTATGGTATTAAGGCATGGTATATCACATGTTCTAGAAAACCGACTTAAAAAAATAAATATGTCAAAAAAAAAATCCCATTTAATTAATTAAAAAAGGAAAAAGAAAGAATTAAAAAAAACCTGATATTTTTGTGGAGAAACTATAACCTAATGGTTCTAGTAGGAAGGCTAGTACTGTACCCTTGGATGCTCTAACATTTGGTACACAAACCCAGAGGCGGCCAGTATATTCATGATCTGCACAGTGAGAGGAGAAGGAGATGAAATTGACTGGAAAAGGAGTCCTTAGCCATGACAAACTGGAAGACACTGATGCTATTGATGAACACATGACTGTCTTCCGAGTGACCAAGCAGGATTAGTTGGTGAATCTGGTGCCCCTGGTGAATGCCTACCTGAGACAGATCTACTAGGCCTAGGGCAGACTTTGAGATGGTGAAGACAGAACTGCTCAAGCACTTTTGGGTGAACACCACGACATACAGAAGGAAGTTCCAGATGCACAGACGGGAAACAGAAGAGGCGTGGATGGACTTTTTCTGAAGGCATGAGTACTACTGAGACAGTAGTTAAAGTCTATCCCACAAGGGAATAGATTGTGGAGTGTTGTGCTACACATGGGGGACAGACTGAAGGTTTGGGTGAGAGACAGAAACCCCATTGATGGGGAAAATACCACAGGTGTTGGTAGATAACTACTATAGCCTCACCATCATTGAACACTGAGAAAGATGAGCAGGATCAGACACGAGTGGATGATAACCACCACCAAGATGGGAGACAGACTGAACTAAGGTCCGGATGGAATCACGGTTCGACCCAATGACCCAAAGTGTTTTCAGACACGTCACCAGCCAATGCTCAAAGAGACAAGCAGTCATCCACTTGACAGCAACATCACTGACATGTATCTGCTTCCCAGGGTAGATAGACAAATATGCAGTAAACAACATGTTGTTGGACCCAGGAGCATCACAGTCAATTGTGCATGCCAGATGGGTAACTAGATTGCTGCATACTGGTCAGTGCCAGGAATTCCTGTCATTCAGTGGATCCTCACTAGATTTCCGGGCTGGTAATAGATGGAAGAGAGCTGTGCCTAGAAGTTGGGAGTTCTCAGAGATCTGTTGGTACTACTATGCCTTGCTGGAGCAAGACTGAGAAAAGACACAGTGACCAGGGGCAGTCATGGCCATGCACACCAGATGCTAAGCGATTGCGATTAAGATAAATTTGTCCTGGAGAGTATCTTTATAATAGTAATATCAAATTGGATTGCTCACCAGTTCTGCTCTCTTCCTATACAGCAAAACTTCCACTATTATTAGCTGTTTAGGAAGGGTATTCTTTTGTAGTAAGTTTGTATCTGTTGAGTAAAGAAATAATACCCCAATTGCATGTGGTCTGCTAATTATTATCCCAAAACTAATTGTATTTAAATTTTAGGACTGGAATTGAGTATTAGTCTATTCCTGCAATACATTATACTAACTCCGTATTACCTATGGTACTCAGATACAAATTACACAAAAAATGTTTGCTTGCATCCCAAAGAAGGAAAACATTTTCAGATGACAGTTTGGATTTGGTCACCTTGCATATTAAGATTTTGTTAGAGAAAGTGATCAATTCTATCCGGAGAGCAGAAGAAACCTGTCACTATTCATTGACAATCGAATGAATGGGCATCAAAATCATAAAAAAGAGAGGTACCAAAACAAGGTACGAATAAAAGTTAGGTAATAATGCTAGACATGAGGTAATCATATGTTTAGATCCATGCCCACCCATACTTGCTTGTAACAAATCAGCCATTTTGTCAGGGAAGGAATGAATACCTTACCTATTTTTTTGAAGCAGCAATAGTCCTGTGCCTAATTGTTAGCTGTCATGTGTAGATAATCAATGGAGTTCGCCCTTATACATGCCGTACCCATGATTAAGATCAGATATGGTCATGAAAATATCGGAAACTTTGTACATGCTTCTAAGCACAATCTGCACTGACCACTGACTGAATGGTGTGGAAATATTGCTACAGGGAAATAAGCATTATGTTACAATGTACATGAGCAGTGTAGTTCTGGTGAGGCACCAAATGTTACCTCCAGCCAGTACAAGACTCCCTCCCAATTGGATGACCTTTCTCTACTCTGGGTAGATTACAACATAACAGCTTATACTGACTTGGAATCTTTCAACAATCAGAAGTGTTGCCAGACATGCACAAAGATGAGGAAGATGAAAGAATGCTACTGCATGCTTTTCAGCAGAAACTCCTGAGTCAAGCCAGAGTCACAGAAATACTTGTACTGGCCATAAGAAGCTCGAGTTTCTTCTATGAATGTGAAATCTGGCAGCAGCCCTTTGGCCATGGAAAACATTTCTTGCCACATTGAAGCTGCATTAGGTCCTGAAAGCTCTGTTGAATTTTTACATGCTATTACTGTGTGCACCACAGTTTGCATTTTGTGAGATTATCAAGAGTACTGTGTTGAAAATATGGAGGTGTCTGATGTCAAAAAAACACTTTGCAGTAAAATTTTAATGACATTGTCTCATGGGAGACATTGTGGTGTTGTTGCTAGGCTACACATTGCTATTACACAAAGTTGAGGCAACACTCTTGTTTTTGGAGGAAACTGTCGAATAGAAAATATCCCCCACCCCCCCTCCCCAATCAGGGCTGCACTAAGCTTATTAAGACAATGTTTAGTTCTCAGGCAAAACACGTGAGTAATGATGACATATGTTGTGTACCATGACAGGGGAAGAGTGGAAATGTGAGCCATTTCCTAATTGATGGCTATATATGAAATTTGAAGGAATGGAAAGCAATGCATTGAAGGAAGAGCTGGCTGTGGGGGTTCTGAAAAATGGTTGGGGGAGGATCTTGGCATTGTTGTTAGGTAAGGGATGAGGGAAGTGGATTGGGGATGAAGGTGGAATCGGGTTTGTGCATCTTGTGTTGGATAATGAAGTATTGGCCCCTCCGCTCCTCTCAACCCCCGGCTATTACCTACAGACCAACGCATTTACTTGGGTATATGCCATTAACATATTCAATTTTCTTGTCTCATGTAGTTTCATCATCTAACTTTATTTTTGTAGAGCCAGAATGGAGTTACGACAATCTCCTCCACCTCATCACCATTCACCTCCTCCACCATCAATACAAACTGCCATTTCTTTACCATGATTATACCTTCCTTTGCTGTCATCACAATTTCATATCCCCCTCCTCCACTCCATACTCTTATTGATACTATGTAGAAGTGATTTTCCAAGTGATTTCCCAAATTACTCAAACATGACCATTCAATAACCTTACACATGATTTCATGTTCTTGCCAGCAGAGCACTAGCTGCTATAAAGTGGCATAACATCCATTGCCATGTAGCTAAAGTGCTCTCACCGAGTTTGGATGGTGGCCTAACTTATGGATGCGCATTTGTGCAAGTCACACTTGGACATGTATACCAGTATGTACTTGCACTAACAAATTTATAAGATTAGCTATGTTATTTTAGAACGACAGCTCTCTTATTTCAATGACCATCTCAATAAATCAACTTGAAATTTACACTCTCTACATTTCAACTATATAGATGCTCTAGCCTTCATCAGGTTTAGTTCTCTTGTAATAGGAGAACATATCCTTAATGCTCTCAATGTCCAAGGCTTACGGGACAGGCAGATTATAGTTAATTATATTCATTGTTTGCATTGTGACCAATACTATGATTAACTAGTAAAAATTCATGCTTAGTATATATTAGTACCTATGGAAATTCTTTAAAATGGTGACTTATGGGAATGTGTGGTATATGTAGAGTTTTTAGTTTTTTCTGCAACTATAATACAATTTCCTCCATAGCTGTCATGACTAGTATGCCCACTTCAATGTTACCAGGTCCATTGGTGAAACCTGTCGTGTATCGAAAGAAGAGGGGTGAGCACATCAGCTACTCTCATATCAGCACTAGTCTAGCATGCCCACCCCTTCATGAATTCATGAAAGGGGTGGGATGATGAGATGGATGCAAATACTTAAAACCTCTATAAAAAATAAAATGTTAGTCACAACTTTCTCACTAAAGATGTCCAATGAAACTCCTGTTGAGTAACTCTTCAGCTAGTTGGAGGATAGGTAGCTATTCCTTGAACCAAAGTTTGGGGTGGAAGGTCTTAAAAGAAGCGGCACTGGCTGGACCCAAAATATGGTATTAATAGCTCTGTACAGTGATCGTAAGTAATTGTGCTATCTTGGTAAAGTCTGACACACTTATAGCGATCTTGTGTCTGCTATCTTCATGGCATGATTTGTGCTCTTGTGGTCCATGCCGAGAGGCAAAAAGTTGTGAAGAGTTACAATATGGTGTTATCATGCTGACGCTTTCTTCCAGCAGTGGACTGACAATAGCTATAAGGTAAAGTGGTCTGTGTCTTGGTCAGATTATGAAAAAATCTAGTCAACCACGCTCTTTAGTGGCCGTTTGGAGTTCATGCTTTTCGATCAAAAAGCTATCTTGGATGTTAAAGGCAATGTTCAGCAATGATTAACTTTTCTAACACTCCTGTATATACTTACAGAAACAAGCATAGATGGGAGTGTAGAGGCTTTACCAGAGCTTAACCCTTTCACTGGTGGCTTTATTAAATAAATACAACCTACGTGAAGATATGCCTTGCTATCTCAGCAATACTTCATAAAACTCCCTAGCAACCGCACCACATGTGATAGCATTGGTATTGACCAACATTGTCGTTAGTGTTTGTTGCCATAGAAACCTACCACAGAACCACATTGAGGTGAATCTCATTTGAACTTGGTAATTCTTGTTTTGATGTGTGTTTAGCTAATAAGTGTGTTTAGCTAATAAGCTACGTACCTTCATGTAGAACATGTAGAAATGATATTTTTATTATATAGGTATTTTTATCATTATAGGTTACCAAAAAAATAAAAATAAAAGATGAATACACTAATACCGTAGCCAATAATGTTGAAATAGGGTTCAGGAGACTCTAAAACGAAGTACCCTATTACAAGAATGAGTGTTTTGAATGTGTCTTCATAACAATGAAAACATATTACTTTATGTCTACAGTGTACAATTTGATATTTTTATCTGAATTTTAACATTCCAGTAATGTGATTACATATATGCATGCTAGCACAATACATGTCCATCACAATGAATCACATGAATATGAACACAATAATTATAACAGAGAGAGAAGAAAATACCATGCAGAAAGCAATAAATGCAACAAACACCAACAGATTAAAGTAAAAGACAAGGAAACTACTGGGTGAAGTCTACCATGGTGTGATGTTTGGAAAGAAAAAAGTCCTTCTTTGCGACACATAGTGGTAATTTTTTTTACATTTTTTCGTTACCCACGAACAAGGAAGCTAAAACAGCCTTTGCAGTTCATGCTACTTCCTCACTACACAGCTAACTATAGCTAAACTCACAGTCAGTGCCTTCTTCATCGCTAAACACTCTCATCTTCATCCAAATCATCAGCTAGTATGAGAGTGCTAGGCTTGCTTGAAGGTAAGTCAGGCCCGACTACTTTGCCGAGCGATAGCAGAGCTTCAGGGTCAACACTGGTCTGGCCAAGGTAAGACGAGGTGCCATCATCTTCTTCATCACTGCTTTCCCTCTCAGACAGTCCAAAATCATCGTCCAGAACACGAGAAAGCACAATGCCAAGGTTGGCATCTTGTTCGTGGTGAAAAAACGGTCCGCGTTTTTCAATATTTTACCCTAAGTTAACGAACGTTTATATTGGTAGGCTACAATAACGGGTTGAGATGGAAGCTGAAAGCGGTGTATGCTATAGGGCATAGGCATGACAGTAATAAGCAGCGCCCTAGAAGTGCAATACTGCCTTACAAATACACCAAACTTTTAGCGGACCCGTCTCACTAAAATTGCCTTATCAACGAAGATAGCCTTTGGGATCGAGAAGCAAAGGCCATTAAAGCTTGGACACGAGTCTTAGGCTCTAGTCAAAGCTCCGGACACTTGACTCACTTGACTGGTCATACGTAGTAGCGAATGCTTATTTAATTACACGATCATCTCGTGGCGTGGACCTTCACTTCCTCGCCAATAATTTTCTCTACGATGAAAATGATGGAATATGTGATTGCTGTGTGTATCTGGGCTTTAACGGTATCTTCAACTCAAGGTACTATAGGTACAATATATATTAATTACAGTATATTACAATAACCTCCGAGTCTCTGATGAAGGCGAGAGCAAAGCCTCGAATTTCAAGTTGATTATTGAGAAGGTTTTAATGTTATTGGGTATGTCAACTGTCCGAGAGAACTAGAGTAGAGGTACTTATCCACATCTATTACTGTTATGTGGAAGTGGCCCAAAAATGGATCTGTACCTCTCTATCAACAAAATCATTGGTGACCTACTTGAGGCTTGGTTCCTTTACCAGCTCTTTACCTGTGCATATCGTAACATGATTGAGGCGGCTGTTCGACATGGTCTTACGGTAATACTTCACTCTTCTCAGTGCACTGAAGGCACGTTTAGAGCTGGCATTTGTTCCATCACACGAGCAATCCACATGACCTCTGGTATGAGGCACTAGATCTTTTTGTTCTTTTTGTCGACACATTATGCAATGTAATCTCCCCCTTCACCTTGACTGAAACTGTGATAGGACTCTGCCATTATAGATAGCTGAGTTCATAGGCTATTAGGAGTAAACTCTGTGTAGAATTCACCGAGTTGGTCAACATTGTGTGAAACATGTTTCCTAAATGCTCCTTTCACGAGAACCTGCTCACAGGTTGCATACATAGTGTAATCCTTTTGATTGAAATGCTCTACAATGCAGCTAGCTACTGTGTCGACAGTTTTAAAGTATAGATCTGATGGGAAAAGTCCTCTACATTGGAATGGTGCTCAGGTTGAGTATTACACTCAAAATACCTCTATGGTATCTTACCACGATGTGGAAGTGAAGATGCTAGTAAAATTTCGCAGCAGTTTGAGTGATTTTGGTCCAAAGGAGGCTTACATCCCTGACTGACCTCAAAGAATGACAGAAAGCTCGGAATTCTCTTGAGCATCCACTGCACATACTGAAGGCTAGTGCTGAGGTTATTTGAATGCGAAAGTACTACATTGGCAAGCTGATGTTTTTGCCTTCATCTCAGGGTCACTGACGTTGTCTTGTGTTCAATCCCATAGCTTCATTAATGTTCTATAATTTTTCAGGATAGCACTTAATGATGTGACTTGGACAGTCCACCTTGTAGGGCAGTGAATTTTTAGAGTTGGTCAAGTCAATAATCGAGTACATGGACATCCTGTCCCATTTGTCCCATAGTTTTCTGTGGAATTGTGCCTCTCATTTAGGACTCTTCTTTATTAGATAAACTCATGCTCTAGAGATACCCATGCATGACTAATTTATTGTTCACCTATTTGTGGTTATGACTTTGGAGCTCTATAGATTCTGCACACTTGCACTGAATGAAAGACGGTTGCAGGCGTGTGTGCGGCGTGTGTATGCATTGATGTTACACCTCAGCTACTATTGTGATGATTGAGCTGGCTGAATAGTTCCATCCCACTCTTACATAATTCCTGAATAACTGTGTGACCACACATAATATCTAACGTGCTGTAATGAAGGCTTGTTAGGTATACATGTCAGTTGATAATAAGCCCAACTCATGTACATCCATAGCTTTTCCGCTGGTTTCATTTGATTGTGATTTGTGTTGCAGTCGGTCTCATCAATCAAAGAATAAAATCATAGATCTTGATTTCTGCATTATATGTATTTTAATATATATATATATAACATTAATATTTGATCGGGATTATTTTTAAACTCAAATGCCACACCGAAGTGGGGTTTGAACTAGAAGAAGAATAAAGCACTTCTTATCATTCTAGTTCTGTCCTGGAGGTGACTAAGGAGTATAATGTCATTTTGGCTGATGTTGCATTTTTAGCACAAATTCAAAATTGCTGATGGCAAAAAATATATATATTAAAAACACACTTATTCTCAGCTAATGTGGTTTGAACTATTTTACCAATTTTTTTTTGATAATAAAAAAAACGGAAAACCCCCCCTCAAAATGTGCCTTGAACACTTTACTAAGGTAGTCAGTCAACTGTCACACAAAACACACACACACACACCAAAAAAACTATAGAAAAGTGAAAAATCTTGAAATTCATCTTCACAGATCATCAAATGTACGTATGTATTTTTCTATATTTTTTTCCCCCCTCGCATGACTTACTCTACTTGTGTAGAGTAAGTCTCCTCATAGAACTTTAGTAGCACTGGATTCCAAATGTTCCAACGCACTTTCATGACGAATTTGTTTCTCGATTGCAGAATAAAGTCAGCATAGAATAGGAAACAGTTTCAATGACATAGTCATGCTAAGCATAATTATGCTTTATCATAAGCACGAGGAATGACCCACGCTCAGTTCCGCTATTTTCTCACTACAACTGGATAGGCTATCTTCTTTTTCACACTCCAGCAATTTCCAAACTGCTGCTTTCCTACACGGGATAAGGTATGTGGTGAATCTTATGTAGTGGACAATGTGGTGTTTGTAGCCTACGTGAGTAGAGTCAGTAATAGGACCAAGTGTATAGTGCACTACAACAATAAACAAGTTAGAAAAAAGTGCTTTGTGTAGTCCTCCCCTCCAGTGTAATATACAGAAACAAAATAATAAAACTTCTTGAGCAAGAAAAACTCGCTATATCGTTTAAAGACTATGCCAATCAGACCACAACCAGCTTTCACCATTTTGAATCATGTAGAGTACATAGAACCTCAGTTTCTGGAAGGCTAGAAACTAATTACCTTGTGGATAACGGTTCATTATTATTCCTAAGCTAGGTCATGGATTTAACTCTGGCAGCATATGAGGAGGGCCTGTAACGTTTAATTTGTTCCCCCCCAAAAGTTATAACCCCCCAAAAGTTGTTCCCCCCTTATTGAAAGTTTTGTTCTCACCCTAGCCCTAGCCTTAACCCTAGCCCTAGCCCTAGCCCTAGCCCTAGCCCTAGCCTTTTATTTTTCAAGAGGGAACTTTTTTTTCAAGTAAAAAGTTCCAGGGGGGAACATATTTTTTAAAGAAAAAGTTCCAGGGGGAACCAAATATGGGGGGAACAAATTTGTCATGACAGGCCCATACAGAGCTAGTTGCTAATCTGTAAGTTTTACACCTGTGGTCTTGTTTCTGTGTCTGTAAGGTAACCAGAGGGGGAAAAAGCAGCTGAATGGCCTGTAGCAGCAGTAATACTATCAACCACACACTACATCTACTGGTAGCTACATTTATATCCTCCACCTCCCACCACTGGAGTGATTATTGTTAGGTAGCCTTTCAACCTGTGCATATGCACAGGTTAGCCTAGGTGATAATCCATCCCATCAGGTAGTATTTTATCATGAAGTGAGTTTCTGGATAACTGGCGTGCAAATAATCAAGGTTCTACTGTATAACAATAATTATTGTACAGCTTGGTGTATATGATTAATTAAATGGTAAAGAGTTTCCTACACTGGTTGTGGTCAACATGGGTACAATAGTCAAAGCACATTTTTTGTTCTTGTAGATTGTTTATACTTTTTGTGTATTTGTAGCTATCTGTAGGTTGTAAAAGGAAAGATGGGGGGAAAGATGGGACATTGAATTTCAAGCAACATGAGAAGAGCTGTAGTGTCACAAGTAAAGTCAGTTAAAAAAAGACCATTTCTCAGCCTTTCCTCAAATTGACAGATTTTGAAATGATATTTCATTTCTAAAATAACTAACAGTAGTTAAGTAACTTACTACCATGGGCGTATATATATATATACTCTAGTGGCTAATTATGATAGTTTTTGTCTATGGATATCCTTTTTGGGGAACATAGACCAGTCAAGCTACTATAAACTATCGAATAACCATTAATCCCATTACACTCATCCACACATGAGTAATCACTGAAACTGAATACTAACTACTCCACTCCTCTCTTTCCCAGTCAGTCCAACTTTCATGCTACTGCTCCTCTCTGCATGCATCTAACTCTCTTCCTCTCCACATCGTTACCTATCCCAGCCTACTTACTTATAGTCTTTTAGAAAGGGTTGCTTGCTTGAGACAGTAGCTGAGTCTGTTGGTTGCTGATTCTCCCATAGCTCCCACAATGATGGATGATTTTTTTGTTGATTAGTAGTTATGATGTGTGGTAATCAAGTGAAGAAGCTTGCAATGACCACCATCTTGACTAACTATTTCATGCGTGTCTAGAATCCATGACCATCATCTCCACATATCATTTAATTATGTCACAGATTCATGACGATCGTCTTGAGTGAGTTTAGAGGAGTTATTGCATTGTATGCCAGGAATGTATATGTAATAAGGTTCATAAGACCACAAGGAACTCTCAGTTCACATACAGTAGAGATTAAAATCATACAGGTTGCATTTATTTTTAACACACATTACACACTTACCATTTCCAACTGTTACTAGAAGATACAACCAATGCTAACCAATGCTAACCAGGGGTTACTGTTTACGTGCCCGTTCAATTTTGGCTGCTGCAGCACCGACCACTAATGGTCAGCGTGACCTGCACGCCAACCTTCCTAAGGTCAATAGAGTGTGCTAAGTTGTTGTTTAATATGATTCACAGCACATGGTAAGATAATGAGAGGACAAGGTGTGAAAGCACTATTAAGAATCTGATTGCCTTGTCACCAGACTGTGTCTGGCCGCCAGTTAAGATAATAAAATGTGAGTCAGTGACAAAGTTATAAGAGATGATTGTAATTTAGTGGCCTAGGAGTCGACATACAGCAACTGCAGCGGCAAACTGCACACATTATTTGAGTCAAACTGGTTTGAAAGGTCTAACCATTGATCTGGCAAGTGTTTATGGACAGAGTCAAGTCCACAATTGGGAGAGAATTCCACAGACTTATCTAACGGTTAAAAATGAAAGGGTATGGTTAGGCAGTCTTGTGTGAGCCAGTTTAAGGGCAATGTATTTTGTGATGGATGAGGTGAATGATCAGTATGTTGATAGAGTTGGTAGGTTCCTCAATGTTGGAGATGAAGAACATAATGTCGTGAAGTTCAAAAAGCATCATTAAGGACAGACTATTGAGAAAGCACATGTGGTCTAGATCCTGAAGTATGTACTTGGTAGTTTTTCGCTGTAGTTGTTCTAACTTGGCTATATCTTTGATGACATGGACCCATAACTGGTATCCATAATATAGTGTTTGAGATCGGATCAAGGAGAAGTAGAGTGCTTTCCTGGTGGGAATTGGGGAAGGTGAATCTGACCATGCTCAATTTCTCATAGTCTGTGGATAGTATGAGCTGGTATTGGTTGGATCAGAACAGGTCACTTGTGGGGGTTCTTCCTAGGTCCTTGTGTCTGCTACTAGCCTACTAGATGTCAAAGTGCCATTCATCGAGAAGGAAGTTTCCATTCGGTGCTGACATGTATGAAATTGTACAAAGGCAAATTTATTGATGTTGAAGTTCATTTTCCGGAGTGTGGATAGTTGTTGATGTGGTTCAGGTCTGCTTGTAGATTTTCAGTGTCTCCGGCTTCTCTAGTGAGGACAGACTTGCAATATAAGGTTTCCATTCCTCACACTCACAGAGACTTACTATACAAATGTAGCACTTTAAGGGTAGCTTGTACAACACTTGTAGAGATAGGCCCAACAAAAACCTTCCTACTATTAGCCAGTCAGTCCCCTCTATAGGGCTGGCTGGCAGGCTGCAGCACATAAATGACTCGAGTTCCACTATTGCTTAATATGTTTACACATTGCCCAATGATTGTGTGTGCATGTGATCTTGTGATTCCAAAATTGTCTATTGTGTTAATCCTTTAGTCAGGCCATCAATGGAGGTGTGGTCCTTAGTTGGGGACATGGTCCCTGATATCTCTTTCTCTTACTGATGTGAGTCCATCAATATTGCTGTTTTCTTTTTGGGTAGTGCATGATGGTGAAGTGGTACGGCTGGAGGGATGGAGGGAGAGGGACCATGGAATGAGGTGGTTGCTTGTGTCCTTCATGGAGTTTAGGTAGGTGAGGCACCTGTGATCACTCTCAATGAAGAAGTGAACTCCAGTGAGGTAGACACAAAAGTGCCTGATAACAGCAAGGCATTCCAGATGAACGGTGGTGTATCTGTTCTCCTGTGGAAGTAGTTCTTTTGAATAGTATGCAATGGGTTGCTGCTCATCGTTGATCTGACAAGGGGGGACTACACCTGAGGATTTTTTAAATTTATTTTTTATCATTTCAAACTGTTGCTGTACTATATAGCCTATTCTAAAGTTTTAGATGCTCCATTTCAAAGTTATGATGGTTTTTGTCCATGCAATTTCTCATTGATTTGAAGAGAAACCAACAAGGAACACTAAAGTGGGGGACAGCAGCATTTTTAAAATTAAAACAAATAAACTTGTGGTTACCACTTTATAGCTCCGTAGATTCTGTAAACTACATGGTATGGACTTGATATATAGCTCAAAAGATAGGTCTCTCTTTGTGCTCTCTGTTGATACTAAAATATTTTTCATAGGTATAACTATAGCCTAGTTACGTGGAGGGAACCTCAAAAACCTGAATGCCTAAACAGGCAGCATAAATATCTCCAGATTGCCAAGTGCTAGAGAGTTGAAATTAGCACTAGTGGCTAGAGGAAGCCCTACTGAGTGTTTTCATAAGGCGCTAAAATGTAGTGATCAAGCGCGCGGGTGGAAAATGATTATTAACGAAATTCATTTTCCACCCACGCTTGACCACGTCCTTAGCCTAATAAAAACACTCATTGAATAGAGTAGGGCTTCCTCTAGCACTTGGCAATCAGGAGATATTTATGCTTTTGAGGTTCCCTCCACTTGTAGCTCCTGTAACTTGGCTATAGTTATACCTATGAAAAATATTTTAGTATCAACAGAGAGCACAAAGAGAGACCTATCTTTTGAGCTATATATCAAGTCCATACCATGAAGTTTACGGAATCTATGGAGTTATAAAGTGGTAACCGCAAGAAGAAAAAAGGGAAAAAATACATGTGGGTCACTCTCCCCACAAAAATGCACCTTCAACACATATTGCCAGTAATTTTGAAAATCTATTTTGTTCTGATTTTGCGGCGAACATAACTTTGCCACACTTGACTCAATTTCAATATTTGAGGATTCATTTGAGAGCTCTTTTAGTGATCTGTAATATAACGGTTTCAATTCTTTTTTTACTTGAAGCATTGCCGAGTTATGGTGATTAGAAGAGGTGACTGTCACAGATTTTGCGTTTATTTTGTGTTTTTGGAAATGAAATGCCTTAGAACTAATGAACATGAGATGTGTTGAATAATATGCCTCTGTTATATCACAGCTAAATGTCTTGGTAAGCTACAAACCAAATTTGGGCATCTGTAGACCAGGCACTTGGGAATTATCCTCGCCACAGTTTGAGTGGTGCAATTTTTGGAGTGACCCTTGCGCATCTTCTAAGAAAATGTGCCTATAGAGACATTTCACATATCATTGAGCAACAAGTTGATATCAAAAGTATATTCACAGAAGAAAGGGAGGGAAAGTTATGATGGCTACAAAAATGTGTTCAAATTTTGGTGGTTTCAGGTGTAGTCCCCCCTAAGACAACGCCTGTGCCTGCATTAGAGACATCTGTCTGGAATATGAAGTAGCGGTCCATGAGAACAGCTGAGGAGGTGAGGGCATGTTTGAGGGAGTTCAACGCTTTCTGCTGAGTGTCTGTCCACTGGAGGCTGTCCGGGGAGCATCCTTTTTGGTGAGGTTTATGAGGGGTGTGGATGTGGTGAAGAATGAAAGGATAAGGTGGTGACAAGCCCGAGAAGGCTCTGGTGTCTTTTTCCCCTTTTTGGGACGGTAAAATGGTGGATTGCTGAGACTTGGGACATTTCTGGGCATACCTGCCCTTCTCCCACAATACGTCTAAGATAGGTGCAAGTCCTCTGTGCCACCTGGTGAGCATTTACATTTCTTGATTGTTATTCCGGCCTCTCTGAGAGCATGAAGGATGAGGCATAGGTGGGTGAAGTGGTTCTCCCTGGTGTCACCATGGATGATGATATCGTCCACGTAGGCGGTTGAGAGGAAAAACACCTTTGCCAGAATTGTATTCATAAGATGCTAAAATACAGAGGGTGCACCTACCAAGCCAAAAGGAATTATCTTGAACCAGAACTTTGTCTCCTGGTGTGACAAAGGCCATCATTTGTCAATATACTTCTGCTACTGGGATCTGCCAAACACCTTTCGTGAAGTCGAGAGTGGGGATGAATTTGCCGGATTCCAGCAGGTCGATTAGGTTGTCACCTGGGGCGGTTCTGGGGTCGTGAGGGAATTTAATCTTCTAAAGTGGACACAGAGCCTGTGGGATCCGTCTTTTTGGGGACAAGGAGTATGGGTGAGGCCCATGGGGTGGAGGGTTCTATCAGGTCAGCTTGGAGGAGGGTTTCAACTTTGGTCTCAACTATTCTCTCTTTCTGCTGGAAGTCTGCAGGTTGAAATGTGTAGATAGGGGTAGCTTTCCCGGTAGGGATGGTGAACTGGGTGAGGGTGGTGTGGGCTGGTTGGTCGTTGATCACATCTGCAAAGGTATGAAGTAGGTCCTGTAGTTGGGTGCTGGTCTGGGGAGAGGCCAGGTCTTTCTGGGTGGAGGGTGGTTCAATCCAAGTTTGGATGTCATTGTCTACTTCAGTAGGGGCATCTATGGGGGAGTGGTCATTGCCCTCGTTCTCGATTGCACGGAATTCTGGGAGGGGAGGGATGGGGGTTACTTAGAAGGGTCCTTACCAGCAGGCAGGGAGTTTCCCCCTGGACCATCGGGGCCAGTTCCCGGTTGTCTGGGTGGAAGAAGAAGTCTCATGCATTCTTTGTCATCCTTTGTGAACTCGTCATTCTACTTGACTAACACCTGGTCACATTTGGAATATATGATGGAATATTTTCTGTGGGTGGAGTCAGTCCTTCCCATACTTCTTTGAGTATGTCTAATCCATTGCTCGTCTACCATATAGGAGCTCGAATGGGAAGTAGCCTGTGGTTGCCTGGGGAGCTTCTTGGTAAGCAAAGAGGAGGTAAGGGAGAGCCAGTGGTTGTAGAATTTGATAAAATAAAATAAATCATCTGCTTGAGGGTTCCATTGAACCACTTGACTAAGCCATCAGTCTGTGGGTGACGAGAGGTCTTGATACCCCTGATGCCTAGCCGAGCATACAACTCCTTGGTCAGTTTGCTGTTGAAATTTGACCCAGAGTGTTAGCTATCCAAATGGTACACCTAATCTGGTAAAGATTTAGTTAAGTGTGTCTACCACTGCAGTGCTATAGGTTGTCTTGAGAGGGATGGCGTCTGGAAACTGGGTGATGTAATCATAGATTGTCAGGATATAGTGGTAGCTGGCCTTAGATCAGGGAATGTTTCCCACCATATCCATGGTGATGTGGTGGAAGGGCCATTTTCCCACAGATAGTGGGTGGAGTGGTACATAGCTTCTGCCTTGACTGGCATGTCTGATCTTACCCCTGGCCAATAGAATCACTGGAGGATACGAGCAGTCGTCTTCTTTTGTCCAAGGTGGCCAGCTATGGGGTACAAGTTGCCATGCATAGCACGTAGGAATAATAGGGGCGTGGGGCATCAGTTGATAGGTAGGATCTTCATCTTCTTGATTGCATTGTGTTCTGTATGGGGTTTGTTACTTGTAATGTAGTCACTGGTCTCAGAGGAGGAGCCTTCCAGGGGAGTGCGAGGGATGGGGCGGCAAGTTGTTTTTGGAGGAGCTTCTGTGGACCTTGTTCCTGGGGTTGGATAGCATCACATTGGAAGGCAGAGCTACTGGAGTTGTTTCTTTTATCAGCTTAGTCAATTTTGTCTTCTCCACAACAAGGGTTACAAAGATATCTTCCATGAAGGGGTTCCTGTATGGGTCTCAGTGTCTTCTAGTTCAGGGTGTTCTGGTTCTTCAATGTAAATGAGTTGGTTGGGATCTGTAGGGAAAACAGAAGGGTTAAAAAAAATGGGTAAGAGTTGTACCTGGGTGGGCGTGGGGTGGAGGTTGTCCAGCATCATGAAATCTTCCATTTACAGGGGTGATGATTGGGTTAGGTGTGGCTCCACTCATCTTATCCAACTATTCTTGAAGCTGGTGTTCCTCTGCCTTCCAGGCGGACTCTTCCCAGGTGTACACAGCTAAAACTTCTCTCTTCTGTTGTAAAATGTGGCCCAAATACCAGAGGTGCAGAAGGTCTCTCTCCGCCGGAATATCACAGTGTAGATTGTAGTATACCGCCACTTCTAGGTGGAACTCGTCTTCAGCATCTACCTGTATAGGTACATTTGCTAATGTTTCAAAGGATTATCTGTGACGGGTAATAAGTGTCTGTGAGTTCAAGTGAGGAGGTGGTCAGATATCCATTTGGAATGGACCATGGTTTAGGATGCTGCTGTGTCTAAGATAACTCTGGTAACTGGATGTCCAAGGACTTTTCTGGTGCATATCGCTGGTGGGCGATGGTGTTGACTGTAGTGGAAGTTTGAGACATTGCGTGGGCATTGAGATGCTAAGTGGCCATAGATGTTGCAATTGTAGCACCTGGAGATGATGTGGGGGCCATATTTTGGCAGTGTGATCTGCTTGGGTCATGTGGGTGGGGCTCTTGGTTGGGAGGTATGGTTATGGTCTCAAGGAAGTCCTCTTTGCTTGTATTGGTTCTGGCATGATGGATTTGAACTCTCTTGTGTGTATCTGTCTGGGGAAACATTACAAAACCATAACTGGGTTGCCAATCAACTGAAAAGGGAAGCAGAAGACCTGAGGCCCTCTGGGAGACTTGCCGCCTAAGGCAGATCTCTCAGACCTGAGACGCCAGCCCGATCTCTCTCTAGCCAGTTGAAGCCAGGGTGAAGCAACAAACGATACCCTCTCATAAAAGGTCCAACCAAAGGAATGAGACCAGGAATCACGTCTGAAATGAGATGCATTCGATGTCTAACAAGCTGGGGCACCTCAAGAAGGACTGCAGGGTCAAGCTAGAGCAGGCCCAACTCGGGTGTGGCACCTAGGAAAATTCCCCCTCGTAATCCTGGACGAGAGCCGCCCGAATCAAGGGGGAAAATGCTAGAGTATGGCTCAACATGGGGTGTACTAAGTTCCTTGTACATCCCAGGTGTGTGAGCAAGAGGGAGAAACTTGGATGGAACATCCCATATGCCGCAGCCAGCCCGAAGGAAATTTGGTTTCCGTCTGCCCAAATTACCCTGGAACTGGGAGGTCACCAACACCAACTGACTGTGGGAGTCTCCCCTCACCTGTCTATTGATATGCTTGTGGGACAAGATGTCCCACAGCTGGCGAAGTGGTTGTCAGAGAAGCCAGAGGCAGAGAAGACCGAGAGAGGCTCCTCTGAGACCGCTTGACTCATAACCCGAGCTCAGGCAAGGAAGAAGGTGATAGAGGAGGAGTCGCTCGGGACCTGCAGGCCTATGACCAGGTCCTGCTGACAACACCTGAGTCGGACATCGATAAAGCGGGAGACATTGGTGAACCTCATGGCGACTCCACTGAAGAACCAAGGCCCCTAGACCAGCCGTCCACACCAACCGGCAGGCTACCAGAAGGGGGAGAATCGTCATAGATGTTGCCAGCACCATTCCCTGACAGGCCAGTGCCCACTTCCCCCCTTTGAACAGCCTCCAACCCCGGTGGGCAGGCTAGCGAGATCAGGGCATCAAAATGACCCAGAGCAGGAAGAGATAAGGAGCGATGATCCTGTTCCACTTTACAGATGATTTCTTTCCACCAAGAAGGATGATTCCACATGAGGAGAAGACCGCCTCCTTACCGCCGGAATGTGTATCTCCGGCCGAACTAAATGCCCTGCAACACACCGACTCAATCGAGAAAGCATGTCGACTCGCCGACCAGGCCGAAGATACCCACTACTGGGAGGGGGAGCTACTAATGAGGAAGCCCATGACCCCAGAAGGAAGAAGCCTAGTCGTGGTTGCAAAGACAAACCGAACTAACATCTTATGATTGGCTCATTGCTCTCCCATAGCTGGCCACTTCGGCCAAGCTTGGACCTTGGCAGCTATACGGCAGGCCATGGACTGGCCAGGGATTGAAGATGACATAAGGCAGTTATGTAGTTCATGTCCCCTATGCCAGAAGGCAAAAACAGTAGCTATACAACGGGCCAGCCTCCATTCTCTACCAGTAACCAATGTCATATTCCAAGTTGATTTAGGGCAAGGCCCTAAAAGAAGCAGGTCATGGAATGCCCCCATACCGGCGGTATTCATGGCAGAGGAAAGTACCATGACCACAACACTGTCCTGGAAGAAGAAATGACTGATCACATCATGGGGCAGCAGAAAAAGGACCAATCCGAGATCAGGGAGGAATTTGATGATATCTTCAGTGATATCCCAGGCAGGACAAATGCGGTGGAGCATGTCATTGCCACCGGGGATGCCTCCCCCATCCGCCTGGACCCTTACTGACTACCCCATACCAGCCATGAATTCCTCCGCCAGGAAATTAAAACACTACTGGATCAAGGCATTATAGTGCCCTAAGCCCCTGGGCCGCGCCAGTGGTGCTTGTGTCAAAGAGCGATGGCACCAAACGATTGTGCATAGATTTCCGGAAGCTTAATTTAGTGCCCCACTCGGATTGAAGATCTAATCGATGCGGTAGGGGCAGCAAATTGATTTCTGCCATAGACCTGACCTAGCAGATCCCCATGGAGAAGACGAGCCAACCAAAAACTGCATTCATCACTCCATGGGGCAAGTACCAATTTACTGCCATGCCCTTTGGTCTGGTTGTGGTACCATCAACCTTCCAATGGATGGATAATGTGTTACATGATACCATCGAATACGCAGCCCCATACCTGCTAATCCATTGTTCAACATGGGAGCAACATCTAGGCCATCTGAGAGCAGTCTTCACTCGCCTACAAAAAGCTGGCTTGATGATTAAAGAGAGCAAGTGTAAACTGGCTTGCAATTCCTGTACTTACCTTGGCCAGGTAGGTCAGGGTAGAGTACGCCTTCTCAAAGCCAAGAACTCCGTCATCACTTCCTTTCTATGCCCGAAATCGAAAAAGGAAATCCGTGCATTTTTTGGTATCTGCAGATACTACCGGAAGTTCATCCGTGATTTTTCTACCATGGCCACACCTCTCTATCATCACCTGAAAAAGACCAACCCAACTCAGTCAAGTGAACCCAAGAGATGAACGGCGCCTTCAATGAACCGAAGGGCAGACTCACCCACTACCCCAGTCCTCCGTGCACCAATTTGGGGAAGAGAGTTCATCTTACAGAGGATGCCTCCAGCATGGGGATCGGGTACATCCTGAGCCAGTGTGACGACGAAGGAGAAGAACACCCCCTTGCCTATGGGTCCCGCAAGTTGCTACCAAGAGAAATCAATTACTCTGCGATGGAGAGAGAAGGACTTGCCATTGTGGAGGGTGTACGGCACTTCAGGGTATATTTGGAAGGTGTAAAGTTCAAGATACAGATGGACCATAACTCACTTACCACCTTGTCCCGGTTACGAGACGGCAGATTGCTCGTTGGTTATTGTTATTATAACCATACGACTATGTAATGTCATACTGGCCGGGCAGCAAAAACGGAAATGCGGACGGACTCAGCAGATATCGACTCGAGGTGGGGGAGATGTTAGGGAATAATAGGCCAGTGCCACTCCCTGACAGGCCAGATCCGGTTGCTCAAAGGCCAGAGTCTGCACTGGATCAACCTGAAGGAAATGGAATAAGAACAAGAAAACCACAACCATGGGAGCAACCACAACCTATATATACGGAGCAGAAGCTTCTGGAAGATTCTTCTGCCAGCGGATTGGTCCCCTCAATCATGTGACCTGAAGAGAGTAGAAGGGTTTGGAAAACGAGGAGAGAGTTAGCGAGTTCGACGGGATCTGTGTATGACTCTGTACTTTGGCGATATATGATGAATTGTAGTATCTAATCATATCTACCTAGGTATTGGGTAGGGGAGCCAAAGGGGTGAGACTGTGACAGGGTCTAGTGAGAGGCCGAAGTACAGTTAGCCAGTTAGGCCCAGACGAGGCGCCTAGTAGTAAGACTAGGGCCTGGAGCGCCTTGGGCGCCATCAGGGAGTTACTGTGTAGCTACTGCTCGGGCTATGAAGTATAATTCTCATTAGCATTAATATTTTTAATCTCCTAGAGAGGCAGGAAGGCCTTAGGAGAAGGTAATTTCCCTGATAACTTCCCTCTTCTCTCTCTACTTCTTCTCTTTGTAGTCATTCTGCCTCGCTGGCCATTTGAACAGCCTACTTCTGCTAGTCTTTCTTCTTTCTTTGGGTCACTCTAACTGCATCTAATAATGTATTAGGCAAATAATGTCATCCCCATGGATGCTGAGTTGTTAGCGGTCATGTTGCAGGATGAATGATAGGTGGGGGTTTGGTCTTGGGTCTCAGAATCATTGTCAGATTCTCTGGTGAGGATATACTTTCTGGCCTTCTCTTTCTTGGTTTTGGTTCACATCTCTCTGGTGGCCATGGTTAGTGCTGATGGAGGGTGAGAAAATCTGTGTTGGGGAAAGGAAGTAAAAGTGTTGAAGTGGAGTAAGTTCGGCACTGGTTTCAAGGGCTCCTTGATCAGTCTTCTCTTTGGTGAGGGTTGTTATTGTAGCTGCCATCAGATATGAGGAATGGAGACCTTATACTGCAAGTCTGTCTTCACCAGAGCAAGGACGTAGTGCTTAAAGGGTAACTTATCAGTACTTGTAGAGATAGGTCCAATGAAAGCCTCTTTATTAGGAGCCAGTCAGTCCCCTTTATAAGGATGGCTTGCTCCAGCACATAAATGAGAAAATATTATGAACATGACCAATGAGATGTTACAGAGTATTCTAGAGATCTCACTATTGCCTAGTATGGCTACATCATCTATTGCCCAAGGATTATGTATGTGATCTTGTGGTTCCAAGATAATCTATGGGGTTATCCCTTTAGTCAGGCCATCAGTGGAGGTGTGGTCTTTAAGGCCTGTCCACAAACAGGGCCGTCTTAATAGCATTGTAGGGCCTGGGCAAAGCAATGCACTGTGGCCCCTACCAGGAATAAAAATGTAAACAGTCAATAAAATTAAACCTTTTTGGCACTTTCAACAACATTTTTACAATAACCTTCTCAATAATCATTATTGTGCCCTCTCGATGTTTCGACTAGATGCTCTAGCCTTCCTCAGGGATAGAATTTTTACTTACAAATTTAATGTTTAAACATAAAAAAAAACATGCCACAAAGCGAGGTTTAACAAAAAAACTTTTGAGCCCGATCAACCAGAATGCCGACTGACTTTTTACGCGCCCTCTCGAACACATGCAGGATACCGTAAATGTTGATTGCATCTTTTGGTTGGATAATTAACAGTTCTTGCGTTATGTTTGCAATACTTTGCTTGAGCATTTCTTATTAAGCGTTTCTGCATTGAACATAAGCCCAGTGCAAATGGTACATCAAGTTTTTTTGAGCTTGCACTCTAGCCACACAAAATACACAATTTGATATCCGTTACCTAAATCCTAGGCTAGGGCTAACACGGTGGAATCTATCTCATGCTGTTTGCTAGTGAAATGACATCTTATTCTAATTTACTAGAGAAACACTGCATGACACAAACCACACCCCTGTCATACACATCCAGTACATGAACCAGATGTGGCAAAGATACAATAATAATAAAAATTAATAAATGTACTGATTACCATCAGTCGCAGCTTGTATATTACCGAAGCTCTTGTCACTATCTGGTAACAATGTTGAATTTTCAGCTAAAGTAGTGCACCATTTACAGAATCCGTAGGTAATTTAAGAGTGACATTACTCCCTTCGACATTATCATAATATAATGTTTTGTATGTGTATTTCCCTGCAGTTGTTTTCACTGAAAAGCCTGGTCCAGGTCCTATGGTTGTTCCTGTAGGGGGACACATCATCCTCAACTGCTCTGTCAGTCTTGGACACCAGATAATTGGATGGCGTGTATACGTACCACATGTCAACATTTTGTATTTTACTGACAGCACAAGTAATATAGCTTCACTTGCTTTACTTGGCATCACAGTTAGAAAGGATGGTTTACTTTCATCTCAACTCATTATCAATGCAACATGGGAAAACCTCCTGACCTATGCACTGTGTGAGGCTAGGACTGGAAAAGATGATACTACACTAACTCAAAGTAGAGTGAGCATCACAGTTTATGGTATGTCAAGATCGAATTACGGCATACTCGCAGCCCTGGACATAGTGCTGAACCCGCTACGGCCGGCAGCATGTTACTCATTATTTGACTATAATTATGATGCTTTAAGCTTCTCCTGGTTAAAGTTTAAGAAAAATCAAGCTTCGCACTGATACGGATAGATATTCTTAATATTATAATATCGTTCTCGATTGCCAATGCAATTTGTACAAAATTTGTACTTATCTGTATCTCAGCTAAAACTTACATCGGCAGCTTCTTAGCTGCATAATGGTACATTTTGGTGTTTTGCAGTCCAATGTTCGTGGAATACATGACCATTGGCCAAACCAACGTTAAAAAAATGTACAGAGCAGTTTTGCACCTACATTTATCGCAAATGCAAGCTACGTTCTATAAATCTTACCACACACGTAAGCACAGACAGGAACATACATTGACCACATGAACAGAAGCAAAAATAGTGGATAAATGAACTACTCCAGGTACTGGTTGGACTGTAGTTTTTATAGCATACTAGTAGAGTTGGTATCTTGGACTATACTGCAGTTCTCAATAGGAGTTTAAGGAAAGCGTCGAGGGAAAGCATCTCTGAAAACAATGCATTTCTCCCTCTTGCATGAACTCACTATTTTTCTTACACTTGCTATAATATAACTTGTGTGTCCCCCAAGTCTGCTAGACCTGGAGATAATGAAAGAAATACCCTCTATGGGAACTAGGGAGCTTCTGGGCCTCATACAGAGTAACTCAAGCAGCTTAGAAACTCCATTTTCATGGTGCACTCAGAGTTCTGGAGGAATTCCAGCTACTGTATTTCCTTGATCTCTTCATTGCCCTCGATCAGTTCATGCCCTCAATGACATTCAGCATAAACTTGTGACATTGTGAAACAACTTAAACTAATGACAAGGAAGCTTATCACCCTCTCACCCCAAACAGCAAGCAAGAAGTAGCAGCCTCATGGAGTTGCCTTAGTTAGCTCTGCCTCCTTTCCAACCAAATCAAGTCAGTATGTAGCCATAAGCATCCCAAGCCAGCATAAATCTTGCTCACATCTCTTATGAACTGGCTGCTCTGAAAAGTCAATCCTAGTGAGAATCTACAATGTAGAATAGTCCTCAGCGATGGGTAGCTGTTGCTGTTGAGGAGCTTGTGTAGTAGGCAGTTGCTTCATCATCAGCTTGCATTTGTTCCTCCATAATCTCTTGGATTGTAGCTGTTAGTTTGGAAGGTCTCATGCTACTGGGATACCTAACTATAGTGTTGGTTAACGATTTTGGAGTTGGAAATAGTCGATCCCCTGCCTCATTGCCATTATATCCTCTTCCTCTGCGATAGATAGTGCCATAAATCCTTACATAAACTCCTTCATTACTTGCAAGCTGACTAAACTATCTTGTTGCTTCAAGTCTCAATCTCTAAAATTAATGATTACCACATACAACTAACAATCTTATCTCCCAATAATTAACTTTTTAATAAATTTATTTTTAAATAGACATTTCGACATATTTTTTTCATGTTTGGAGCAGTTGGAAAATGCAAAACAGCCATGACATTGCACATACATTGGATTGCAATGTGACACCAAAATTATTATTTAGACTTTCACTGCGATAATAGCTAAAAAATGGCCCCCAGCATGCCTTGAATCTTTGTTTAAGGTAGTAAACTATGAGTGCAAAAACAACAGGTGTGAAAACACTTTAAGATTTCATCTTTAATGGTCTATGTATGTTTGTTTGTTTGTTTATGTGTATTTTTTTCCAGTCACATAACTCGCGTACCGTATATCCTTTCATAAATATTCGAGTTGTGTGCAAGAAGAATTGAAACATTCCAATGCATGTCCACAACTACTCTGTTTCCTAAAAGGGCATGGGTAACAGTTGCTGCAGGTTAATCCAACTAGCTAACATGCTGTTCACTGAGTGATGACCGCATGTGCTGCAAATAAGCAGAATGAATGATTCACGATGAGTTCTGTTATTTTCTTTGTGGAGTTGTCACTCCTCGGAAACTGTTACCAAATCTAAACAAGAAGTAGCCAATCATCTACCAAATCATCTGCTGTTTGATTGGTGGATTCTCCTGTGTAACTGTTGTATCAAGTCCGGAGGAGGCTGTGCCCGACCCTACATGGGTGTAGTCAACAATGCAGAAACAAGATATGGCATGTGCTGATAGGTGTAGTAGGCAATTTGTGTACACGGGTATAGTCAACTAAGGCACATGATATGAATTGTTTTTAACAATAAACAGGTTTGAAAATGTGTTTACAAGTGAAATACATGTATGTAATATGGAGTTCGCATATGGAATATTATTGCATCATCATTAGCACTATTATTGTTATGTTTGTTTCAGCAATGTTTCTTTCTCCAATTAAATAATCATACTTATCATTTATCTCTATGCCCAGGTCCTCCTGAAGCTCCCACTAATCTCTCCCTCAGTGTGAAGGATGATTATCTCACAGTGGTTTGGTTCTCTTCCACTATTACAAATGTGTCTCTGACCTTTGATTTAGACCTCTCCAACCTTAGAACTTCGATTAGGAAAAAAGTGACAATTTATGACACTCAGCAACATCAATTTAGTATGGAAGATGTGCAAGCATGTGATGTGCTGGAAGTGCTAGTTGCAGCCAGGAATAATGCTGGAGTTAGTAATCATGCAGCTATTAATGGGAGCTTGCCAGTACTTCCATACATAAACACATTGCAGCACTTCCTGTCTATGAGCAATAGAGGCGGAGTCACATTAACAGTCACCTTCATGGTTTGTTATGTTGATTTAACATGATGTTCTCTCATGACCGATATAAAATGATTTTTAATGCCCACTATAATTTATGGTGTTTGTACAGATGCCTACACCATGTCTAGTAAACCCAGTGACAAGTTACACTTTAGCAGTCATTTTGGAGGATTCAGAACAGAACGTGACAGAGAAGTCAACATCATCCTCTGGTCCAGCAGTTAGTCTTGAAGTGGAAGGCTTGAAGGAAAGAGCAATCTACACTTACAGTATTATAGCCTTTAATGCTATAGGTAGAACTACAACAGCTTCTACTAGTTTCTGTAAGTTTTAGAGAGAGAGAAGAAACACAAGTGTACCTTCTCGTGAAACATTCACTCTTTTACATATTGCAGTTACTACATATTTGCAGGGAGTGGATGTGTGTCTGGTGGAGGGCAGCACATACTCCATCCAGTGCAACTACACAGCCAGGAGTGATAATGCCGGTGGATGTAGCTATGTTTTGGTGGGTAAGGTGGATGGTATTAGCGATATAAAGGGCACCATTGATGAGACCAGCACTGTGAAACAAGTTATTCCTAACACTAAAGATTATGGCAGTATTCTTGTGTATGATGAGGTTAATTTACTTGTCATGAACGAAACTTTGGGAAATATTACATCTTGTACAACAGTTTCAAAAGGTGAGTGGATTTTTTTTGTTTTGTATAGTATAAGACAAAAACCACATAATCACATTTTTTTAATGTCTCACCTTGGTTACAATATTTCCCATTGTGTGGTATAATGCACAGTAATGGGCAGGACTAAGGAGCAATAACATTACACACATAATGAAATATATTGTTATGCTAGTATAATAGATAATGATGAGAGATTTTCTTCTGTGGCACTGTTTTAATGGTGTTATGTTAGCTTCAGGCTTGGGTAAATAAGGAAATACTTATAAAGTCCTAGCTGCTTGGACCATGACTGACTACAGTAGCTGCTAATCGACTAGTGGTGGTAGATAAAACAATAGACGAAAACTAATGATAATAGGTTTGGGAATAGCTATAATCACTTTAGACTTCACTGTGTGTTAGTTAATTAACAGGCACAGGTGCTACCATTTTGGTGGCTTTTTAAAAATCATGTTGTAAGATTAACAGTATTATGTTGTATGCCTTAAATTACGATTTTAAATTTTGTCCAATGCTGTATATTTTTTATAAACATTTATTTTCCCCTATACAGGATCTAATACTACAAAATACCTCATTAGTGGACTAACAACATTTGCAATCGTGATAATTTTGGCAGCCATTTTAATTATGTACAAGATTATGCAATGTAAGTGCTTCCTACAATTGCCTATTGACTATCATGACATTGGTGAAGAGGTTACAGTGCTTGGGAAGAATGGCAGTGTAAATATATGTATGTGCATAAAACTCAGGGCCATTTTGTAATGGGGGGGGGGGGGGGGGTAGGTTGGACTTACCACATGAATAGTGGTTAGCGAAAACCTCTGGAATTTGTGATTTATCTTTGCATAACATGCCAAATTCTTCAACTTTAGTATAGAAAAAAACATCACAAAATTATTAGGGTAGTAAGAAAAGCTATAAAGGAGTTTGGAGAAATGATTATTGTGCCATCAATTACTAAGAAAACCATTGGCAAACATCACTTCAATTGAGATGTTAGTATATAAAGTGTTCTTGGATATTTTGTTTGAGTTACATAAGTGATACATAAGCGTGCTTCATAAAAAGGTACTCCCTATGGCCTTATGCAGTGATATGTTCTAAGTAATGTTTTTTTCATATTCAAATGTTTTTTTCTGGAACTATCTGAAATATTTCAACATTGGAATTAATCCAAATTATGATATGTGTTTTATTAATGGCCAAACCACTGGATCTACTTGCCTAAAGGTTTCTGTACACATAACCTCCACCCAAAGGATAGTTATAGGCCAGGTTATACTGGCTTACAAGGTGGTAAAATATACCATCACCAAAAATGGTAATTGCAATTTTTTTAACTCGTTTAGGAGCATTTTTCATGTTCCTGATGATCGGTTATACCGTCTCTCTGAATTACCAACTGTAGAGGGTCAGCAGTGCAAATTTTATACACAGCTAGTAGTGCAGCCTGTATAACCATAGCTACCTGTACAACTATCACAACCTCTACAGTTGCTACAACACTGCAAACTGTATACCTACTGCCTTGCTATTCATTATCACAGAATTACAAATGTGGAGTTTCAGCACTCCAAATTTACAGACTCTACAACCATAGCTACCTATACAACCAGTGTAATATACCTATACAACTATCACAACCTCTACAGTTGCTATATACAACACTTCAAACAGTATATCTACTGCTAGGTTGTGTTTGTGAAGGTCCCAGAATTTATCTGAACTCAAGATTGAGTGCACCATTTGGAGATATTACATTTATATGTAAGAATGTTTGGAATTGAATATGTAGTGCGTCAAAAGATATTGGCTACTTGATCTTTGTCTGGCTGTCACCTCTTCCTGGTAAAATACTTGAACAGAGCTATAATTATAATACTTGCAGTGTCAAACAAAATAGGAGCACATGCCATTTTTATAACATGAGAAAACAACACAGAGTAATGTCACAGGACCAAATGATGCCTTTATTACATGAGAATGGCTCCGTCTGTGTCTGTGGGTGGCTCTATTCTAAACAGTGCCTCTTGGTAATGCATGGCAAATACTAGTTGTGTATCATGAATCTGTCAACGAAGCTAAATACCATCTACCAGACCAGTTCTGATGATTGGAAAGCTGAAATGATCCATTGAGAGCTAGCTGACTATAGCAACCATATTATTGTTTTGAATACGTGTAGGTCGTCATAGAAAGAGTCGATTCTAAACAGTGCCTCTTGGTAATGCATGGCAAATACTAGTTGTGTATCATGAATCTGTCAACGAAGCTAAATACCATCTACCAGACCAGTTCTGATGATTGGAAAGCTGAAATGATCCATTGAGAGCTAGCTGACTATAGCAACCATAATTATTATTGTTTTGAATACGTGTAGGTCGTCATAGAAAGAGTCGAAGCAGTTGAGCATCACATTCTGACAAGCCAAAGTTAATTGGGTAATTTTTGTGCCAATAAAACTTTTGTTCTTGCTTCCAGTTGTTAGTTGTTGTTGTTGTTTATTTGTTGTTTTGTTGTTACTATATAGTGTAGTAGTAGAGTGGATGGTCAACTAAATGTTTAGATACATTTTCTAACTTGTTTCATCTATACACATCTTGCTGATATTGGTTGTGTTCTAATAATCTTTGCTAATCAGCTAAATTTTTAACACATCATTATGCTTATAAAGTCATACTTGTTAATATTAGTTGTGTTCTATTTGTTTCATCTATACACATCTTGCTGATATTGGTTGTGTTCTAATAATCTTTGTTAATCAGCTAAATTTTTAACACATCATTATGCTTATAAACTCATACTTGTTAATATTAGTTGTGTTCTATTTGTTTCATCCATACACATCTTGCTGATATTGGTTGTGTTCTAATAATCTTTGTTAATCAGCTAAATTTTTAACACAATCATCATTATGTTTATAAACTCTTACTTGTTAATATTAGTTGTGTTCCTGTTTGTTAATCAGATGAGTTTTTAACACATTATAATTATGCTTGTAAGTGTGTCTTAATATTTACCACTTGGAACTGATGAGGGTCTCAATGCCCTCTCAGCTAACAATAGAATAAACACAGAGAAAAAACTTTCTAAGTAACAAATATGTCGAGAGTTATCAAGAAAGTAATTTATTCAATATACACTTCTTGCAAGCGACTAACATATAAGCACATTTTAATTCCTTGTGAGTACAAAGAGAAGAGGGAGGGAAAGAAAAAAGGGGGAAAAAAGGGAAATAACTCCACCCGAGTAAGGGGGAAAGAAGGCTGCGTATCGCGTGGTCTCATATAAAGTACCATATCTTTGCTCGCATTCACTCTAGTTTCCCGATTTATATATCAAATTATAGCTTGCAGTCTATACTTTCTAATGGTAAGTCTCTTTTGTTATTGTTTTGCCATAATTTTTTCCTAGCTCATTATAGGCTCTTCCAGTGCGGACCGTAAGCCGTTAAGGGGGGAAGAGGGCTGAAAACACATATTTTTTCAAATTTTTTTTTATGGGCCCAAAAGGGTTCATAATATGTCTGGAGTTTGAGTTTCAAGTTTCAGAGCAAGTGAATACTTGCATCAGAAGATATAGCCATTTTTATACAGTGCATTATTATTCCATTTCATTTCATTTCACTTCACATTGGAAGAGGTTCTCTCCCAGTCTTACCTGGCTACAATCGGGCGGGCGGCGATGATCGCCTACCCAAAATACAGTTTTTATATATCAAAATGTTGCCAATTTCATGGAGACCCTTACCAGTCGTTTGCGCAATGAATTGGCCAGGTGGGGGGGTAGTGCGCAACCGCTAAGATGAGCACGTTTTTTTAGGTCAAGGTTCACTTGAAACTTTTACACTGTTGAGTTATGGGGAAGAGAACAGAGAAGCATTTTAAACAGAAAGGCCAAGGATTCAAGAAGAGTGAAGACAAGAAGAAGAAAGCCCTACAGGCGGCTGTTGTTGAGCCTGTCACAGTAGCCGCGCAAGGCAAGTTTTAATGTTTATCTCCGTACTAAAAAGTTACTAGCCGTTTCCTTTCCTTTGTTAGTGAGTCTCTTGGATCCTGTGGGTGGGGTAGCGCCTTCTGTGAACCTTCACTTACCTTGCAATCAATTGCAAATGTCTGAAGAGAGGCCAGTTCCATTGGTGACTATGACCAGTGACTATGACCAGGAAGAAGTTGGCTCTCATGGATAGTTCAGCTGCTTCTGTGGCTGTTGCTACTGGATCTACTGGCTCTACTTCTTTGGACTCGGGTGGTGTTGGAGAACTAGGTAAGGGTAATCGTATAATAAACTTAGATAAGCTTAGAGAGGCCATAGAAAGGTGTAATAAGTTGGTAACTGAGCTCCCTTGCAACTGAAGCACTTAGGGCAGGCATGGTTTACTTTTTGTTCAAATTGTAGTAACACTCGAGACATCTCAAACCCTGTATCTGTAGAAGCATTCTTTGAACATCCAGTCAGTACTAGGTGCTCGCATTGCTGGAATTAGTCATTCTGGTCTGGAAGACATCACTGCAGTCATGGATATGTTGCCCCCTCTTAGTTCCACTTGTGTTTTTAAAATATACTAGGTCAATAGGGAGTGACGCAAATGCAGTAACAGAGTATTATGTTGGATGCCGCTCATAGGTTACATGATTTTTATAGGGTTAGGCATGAAGACATCATTGATGTTAGTATTACTGTTGACGGCACATGGCTTAGACAGGGCCACAAATCAAATTATGGCTTGGTTGTGGTGATGTCTTGGGACACTGGAGAGGTTTTAGATTATTATCTTATGTCTAATTTCAAGCTTGTGTGCGCGAAGACCTGAAGATGAAACAGAAGCAAGTTACACAGAATGGTTTGAGGGTCACAAGGTAAATTGTGAAGCCAATTTTGAAGGCTCTTCGGTTTCTATGGAAGTTGTAGGAACACAAAAACTTTTTTAGCGTTCAGTGGAGAGACTGCAGCTTAGGTACACACACATTAATTAGTGATGGGTATACAAATGCACATAAACGGGAGTGCAACAAGTGTCGGGCTTGCCATCGAGAGGCAGCAGAGTTTCAATGGAGGGCGGAGCATTGTATGGTCCTGGCAAGGGGGACCTGTAACATTTTTATTTTGTTTGTGTCTTGCTTTCTATTGTCAAACAGAGATTTCAAACAAAGATTACTGGAAGATACTTTTGTTTATGTGTATTTTTGTCAAGCTTAGAAATTACTGGAGGATGACTTTTGTTTGTGTTCTATTGTTTTTCAGGGATTACTGGAGGGTGTCGGAAGACATGTGTGGAGGGCGACGATGGATGGACCTGGGCATGGGAGCCCTGCAAATGATGACGTGTTTATGTTTGCTAATTCAATATTAGCAAAGCAACGTAACAAGTCTGATGCGTCTTTAATTTATGTGTATGTATATATATATATAATTATTGTTGGTTTTGAAGTTGTAGTTAGGATGTAGGATACTGCTGTTGTTGAAAAAATAAAGGACTGTGAAAGTCAATTGGTTGCTTTCAACATTTTGTTTGTACACACACAATTCTAGTAATGAGGGGATGTATTCTAGTGAAGCAGGGGCAGCTGGGATGTGATTACAAACTGCTTGGACTTCAAGGCTCAATATCTCTGAAGTGATTTTTGAAAAACCGTTCAAATGATAGCTTGAATATTTTTTATCCTTTCATAAAAAAAAATATTTCATTTGAAAGCAAATTTCATATTCTACAACTTGCGCGAGAGTTTTTGTTTGATAGGATTACTAAAAAATACCTATAGATGGAAATTTAACGTGATGTCATAAATCTATGTTCAGAAAATGCAACAAAAAAACTTTTTTTCGAAATTTCAAGACGCGCAGTTTGTAGTGCTCATTATGATTGACTAATAGACCGAATAAGAGCCTCGCAAAGGTCGTTACTGCAACGTGGTTTACTTAACGGCTTACGGTCCGCACTGGAAGAGCCTATGAGACAGGAAAAAATTATGGCGAAACTAAATGACAAAAGAGACTTACCATTAGAAAGCACAGACTGCAAGCTATAATTTGATATATAAATTGGGAAACTAGAGTGAATGCGAGCAAAGATATGGTACTTTATATGAGACTACGCGATACGCAGCCTTCTTTCCCCCTTAAGTAAACCACGTTGCAGTAACGACCTTTGCGAGGCTCTTATTCGGTCCATTAGTCAATCATAATGAGCACTACAAACTGCGTGTCTTGAAATTTTGAAAAAATATTTTTTTCACTCATTTTCTGAATATAGCTTTATGACATCACGTTACATTTTCATCTCTAGGTCTTTTTTTTAGTAATGCTATCAAACAAAAACTCTCGCGCAAGTTGTAGAATATAAAAATTGCTTTCAAATGATATATATTAATTTTTTTAATCAAAGGATAAAAAATATTCAAGTTATCATTTGAACGGTTTTTCAAAAATCACTTCAGAGATATTGAGCCTTGAAGTCCAAGCAGTTTGTAATCACATCCCAGCTGCCAGAAACACCCCCTGTTCACCAGAATACATCCCTCATTACTAGAATTGTGTGTACAAACAAAATGTTTGACTTTTCACAGTCCTTTATTTTTTCAACAACAGCAGTATCCTACATCCTAACTACAACCTGAAAACCAACAATATATATATATATATACATACACATAAATTAAAGACGCATCAGACTTGTTACATGTATGTTGCTTTGCTAATATTGAATTAGCAAACATAAACACGTCATCATTTGCAGGGCTCCCATGCCCAGGTCCATCCATCGTCACCCTCCACACATGTCTTCCGACACCCTCCAGTAATCCCTGAAAAACAATAGAACACAAACAAAAGTCATCCTCCACTAATTCCTAAGCTTGACAAAAAGACACACAAACAAAAGTATCTTCCAGTAATCTCTGTTTGACAATAGAAAGCAAAAGACACATAACAAAATAAAATGTTACAGGTCCCCCATGCCAGGACCATACAATGCTCCGCCCTCCATTGAACTCTGTTGCCTCTCGACAGCAAGCCTGACACTTGTTGCACTCATATGTTCCGTCTTACCCGCTCTACTCCATACAACAGAATTAAACTCATTTTGGTTGTGTATAACCAACCACCTAAACATTTGCACAAAAGATCCTCGGACATTAATTTATCAAAAACCTCCTAGCCTTGTCCAGAGCAATCATAGGCCTATCGGTACTGTTGGTACCTCACCTTTAGCACAAGCTGGATTAAACTTACACCAACTCAAAACTCGATCCTCGGACATTAATTTATCAAAAACCTCCTAGACTTGTCCAGAGCAATCATAGGCCTATCGGTACTGGTGGTACCTCACCTTTAGCACAAGCTGGATTAAACTTACACCAACTCAAAACTCCTGTAGGACAATACTCGTGTTGGGATGTTCCATAGTTTACTAAGAGTGATAAAAAATCGCTTTCACATCGCAAATCATCCCCTCTAGGTTGTCCTTTCTAATTGCTCCCCTATAGTAGGTTTGCATTTTAACTATAGACACACGACTAACCCCCCTAGCACCACCCAAAGACACTAGGACCGTAAGGCTCGACTTCAAACAACCGTTTATGTGCATTTGTATACCCATCACTAATTTATGTGTGTGTACCTAAGCTTCAGTCTCTCCACTGAACGCTAAAAAAGTTTGTGTTCCTACAACTTCCATAGAACCCGAAGAGCCATCAAAATTGGCTTCACAATTTTTACCTTGTGACCCTCAAACCATTCCGTGTAACTTGCTACTGTTTCATCTTCAGGTCTTCGCGCACAAGCTTGACAGAACTTAGACATAAGATAATAATCTAAAACTTCTCCAGTGTCCCAAGACATCACCGCAACCAAGCCATAATTCGATTTGTGGCCCTGTCTAAGCCATGTGCCGTCAACAGTAATACTAACATCAATGATGTCTTCATGCCTAACCCTATAAAAATCATGTAACCTATGAGCGGCATCCAACATAATACTCTTGTTACTGCATTTGCATCACTCCATGTAACCTATGAGCGGCATCCAACATAATATTCTGTTACTGCATTTGCGTCACTCCCTATTGACCTAGTATATTAAAAAAAACAAGTGGAACCAAGAGGGGGCAACATATCCATGACTGCAGTGATATCTTCCAGACCAGAATGACTAATTCCAGCAATGCGAGCGCACCCAGTACTGACTGGATGTTCAAAGAATGCTTCTACAGATACAGGGTTTGAGATGTCTCGAGTGTTACTACAATTTGAACAAAAAGTGAGACACCATGCCTGCCCTACGGGCTTCAGTTGCAAGGGAGCTCAGTTACCACATTGAATACACTTATTACACCTTTCTATGACCTCTCTAAGCTTATCTAAGTTTATTATACGATTACCCTTACCTAGTTCTCCAACACCACCCGAGTCCAAAGAGGTAGAGCCAGTAGATCCAGTAGCAACAGCCACAGAAGCAGCTGAACGATCCATGAGAGCCAACTTCTTCCTGGGCATAGTCACTGGTCATAGTCACAAATGGAACTGGCCTCTCTTCAGACATTTGCAATTGATTGGAAGGTAAGTGAAGGTTCACAGAAGGCGCTATCCCACCTACAGGATCCAAGAGACTCACTAACAAAGGAAGGAAACAGCTAGTAACTTTTTAGTACGGAGATAAACATTAAAACTTGCCTGGCGCGGCTACTGTGACAGGCTCAACAACAGCCGCCTGTAGGGCTTTCTTCTTCTTGTCGTCACTCTTCTTGAATCCTTGGCCTTTCTGTTTAAAATGCTTCTCTGTTCTCTTCCCCATAACTCAACAGTGTGAAAGTTTCAAGCGAACCGACTAAAAAACACGTGAAAAAACGTGCTTGTCTTATAGGTTGCGCACTACCCCCCCCGCCTGGCCAATTCATTGCGAAAACGACTGGTAAGGGTATTCATGAAATTGGCATATAAAAACTGTATTTTGGGTAGGCGATCATCGCCGACCGCCCGATTGTAGCCAGGTAAGACTGGGAGAGAACCTCTTCCAATGTGAAGTGAAATGAAATGAAATGGAATAATAATGCACTGTATAAAAATGGCTATATCTTCTGATGCAAGTATTCACTTGCTCTGAAACTTGAAACTCAAACTCCAGACATATATACTATGAACCCTTTTGGGCCCCCCAATTTTTTTTGGAAAAAATATGTGTTTTCAGCCCTCTTCCCCCCCTTTTTAAACCCTCAAGTACAAAGGGAATGGGGAGGGGGGAAAATGGAAATAAATGAGCCCCTCCTGCAATCAAACCTGCGACCTTGCATGCCAAAGAAAAATCCACAACCTTAATCATGATGAAAACTTGGGGATGCAGGTTTTGAGGTCCCCAAATTTTACTGCATGTACCTTGGATATTGTTATATCTATGCAACAGTGTTTATTATTCAAAGAGAGCACGCAGAGAGACCTATCTTTTAGGCTATATATGAAGTTCCTAGAGTAAAACCTGCTGAATTTATGGAGTTTCAAAGTCGTAAATGTTTTTTTATTACTTTATAAAAATATGGTGTCTTCCCCCCTTACGGATGTCATCCTATTAAAATTTAATTTTGTCCCTCATTCAGTTAAACATTTTTTGTTTTGTGTATCTATGTGTTTATTGTCTGTTCGTCATAATTCTAAGACTACGAAGTATCCAAAAATTCATTTTCCACCTGCTACTTGTACGTTTTAACGCCTAATAAAAACACTCATTGCATTAGGGCTTACCGGTGCTAATTTCAACTCTCTAAGCACTTGGCAATGTGGAGATTTTTTTGCAGACATTCAGGTTTTGAGATTCCCCCAACTTTAGCTCCAGTAACTTGGCTATAGTTATATTTTAGTATCAAAAGAGAGCACACGGAGAGACCTATATTTTGAGCTAGTTTACAGAATCTATGAGCTATAAAGTGGCAACCACAAGTTTTTTTGTTTTATATTAAAAAATGCAGCTGTCCCCCAAACATCCACATATTGTCCAATCAGGTTCTAGCCTACTGTATATCTTTTTAATGTTTCACAGTTGGTTTCTCAGTTCATTTACTCTCTCATGTCAGGTTGTTCTACCATACCTGCAGGTGGGAGATCCATGATGACAGTCATAATATTATTTAGTGAGTTTTATAATAAAGAACGTTCTAGATGTATGATTACCATAAGGTCAAGATGTCACTTATATCATTTATTTAACTGTATCTCTGCTGTCTATCCTGTTTATACAAGCTAGGCATATGAATGTACTTTTAACTTTAGATCATGATGTTTCTTGTGAATATAAATACATGTGAAATTGTACAATATACAGTGAAGAACTATTCCAACTATCTAGTTATCACATTTGGTTAAGTGGAGCAAACTATAGCAATGCTCTGTAGTATATTTTAATCTTCAAAATGCTGAGTCCCTTGCGACCATCGCACCCCAGCGCAGTACAAAAATAGATAACTGAATAAGAATTGGACTTCGCTGCTAATGATGTTGGGACAGAGGCAAGCAATGAGCCATTCTGCTTAGTGCATGTGGTGCATCAACATACAAGTTGATATGGAGCCTACTGGCCCTGAAACCTAATGACAATCATTTGATTATATTACAAAGCTCTTGACGGACCACTACCAGCCAAAACCTTTGATGATTGTTAAGGATTTTATGTTTGATTCTCACTTGCAGAGGCAGCGTGAACCTGTAGCAAGTTTTGTGGCAGAACTTAAGAAGAATGCGATTTCGGCAATTCTTTGAACAATATGCTTCGTGACTGTCTCGTATGCTGCATTCGACTCCCGGTTGCACCAACATTTTCTGGCAGAGCCCATCCTCACCTTCAAGAATGCTTTTGACTTAGCCCAATTGATGGAAGCTTCAGACAAGGGGACACAGGATCTTCAAGTACAAAAACTGATGACTTATATTTTTTCACCACGCAAACAAAACCAGGATCAAAACAGAATCATCCTACTTACCATTGTGGAAGCAAGCACAAGGCTCCTCTATGCAGATTCGCAGATGCAGAGTGCCACTAGTGTGAAAAGAAGTGACATTTGGCAAATGTTTGCCGCATAAGGCAAACAAAGGCAATTTCACCAAACAGCAGGCATTCCAGAGCAGATATACTCACCAGGTCACAGAGGCAACTACACCAATTGTGGATGACAGTTATGCACTGTTCAGGCTCCCTCAACACTTTCAGAATAGGACAAATTGCCAGATAATCCCTTACCTGTTTAAGCAACACAAACTGTTTCATCATGAACACAACTGAGTCTGAGACATTTGTAGTACAACTCCAATGCTCAACACAAGTGATATGCCCACCTTAACTGAATAGATAATATCTCTGTCATCCAAGCTAGGAATATGAATGCACTTTTAACTTATCATGATGTTTCTTGTGAATATAAATGCATGTGGAATGGAGTACTATTTCAACTATCAAGTTATCACTCTACCTAACTTCATAAAATATGTCCATTCTACTATATGTCCATTCTACTATCAAGAGACTCAAAAATGTTCAATGAATTGCATAACGTACCTATTTCTTGATCCGTCTCTCTACCGGTTTGTGGCTGGTAAAGGGTTTCACCTTCATAAACACACTGGTGCACATGCAATAACCAGTCGAGCTGAGCTGAGTCAGCAAGCAGATGCACATTTTAGCCATGAAGTGGCCATCAGTTTCTTTATAACTTTAGGTTGAAATATTCAACAAAACCAGGTATATTATTATAAGTATGCAATTGGAGTGTATTCTTGTGATAATTGATTTTGAGTCACCAGCAGTTGCACTTTTTCTTACCAAGAAGCAATCAGTTGATTGCCTTAGAAGTTATCTTCAATAAAAACAGGTAACTACCGTAATGCGTGTGTCTATTACATGATAAAAAGCATGTGTGTCTACTGTATATATAAGCATGGTAAGTAATGACATGGTTAGTTCCAGTGTATACTGATTAACATCTCATAGGTGGCTGCTTGATTATAAAAACAAAAAACAAATAGAAACTAATTTAGGCAAAAAAGGAAATATTTACAGGACCCTTTACCTATTTATAATTATAGAGAAGATAACATTAAATTTTTTTATATTGGACCAAATTATAATTATTAATAGGTAAATGATCATATAAATATTTTTTGTCTAAATTAGTAAACTTTTTCTTTTTTGTCTACTCAACCCAATATTTGTTATCATATTTGTGCATTTATCTCGTTTCTTCCCACACATAACTTGCGTGTAGTATGTTCGTTCGTCATAATTTTACTACTACCAGTAGGCTATAAACTGTCCCACGCATTGCAACAACCACTTTTTAACTAGCAACATCCATTTCTGTCTTTTTGACTAATTTAATAAATTGTTTACAATTTTACAGAGAACTTGAAGCATGAAACACCGCGACAAGAATTCCGCTACAGCTGCCAAGCAATGGAAACACTGGCACTGGACACAAATCCCATCGAAGAATATAGCAAGCATACCATTAACAAGTTCACAATTCTGATCAATATGTACCTCACAATATCTTTGATTATATTGAGGACTGACCTGATTATCACGTGGAAATGGAAATTGAAGCACTGACACAATTGTATAAATGCCAAATCAGGCGAAACCCATTAGCAAATTCCAGCAAGAACTTCGGAATCTTGGCAAAGATTGTAATATCAGACCTGTGAGTGCAGAACAATACCATGAGGAACTGATACGAGACTCCTTCATCAAGGGAATTGCTTCTCACTGATCTGACTATGCCTTCTAGCTTTTGACCAAGCATATATATGCATTGCATCTGGCACAGAAGACTTCTGAAGCGTATGCATTATGTGATACTCCTACAGCTGCTGCAATGACTATGCGAAGATGGTAAAGTGACTACTCCTACTAATCCTTCCATCTGTGACCCCTCCTATGATCCTTCCATCTGTGACCACTCCTACTCATCCTTCCATCTGTGACCACTCCTACTGATCCTTCCATCTGTGACCACTCTTACTCATCCTTCCATCTGTGACCACTCCTAATGATCCTTCCATCTGTGACCACTCCAACTGACCCTTCCATCTGTGACCACTCCTACTGATCCTCATCTGTGACCACTCCTACTGTCTTTCCATCTGTGACCACTCCTAATGATCCTTTCATCTGTGACAACTCCTACTGATCCTTCTGTGACCACTCCTACTGATCCTTCCATCTGTGACCACTCCTACTGATCCTTCCACCTGTGACCACTCTACTGATCCTTCCATCTGTGACCACTCCTACTGACCCTTCCATCTGTGACCACTCCTAGTGATCCTCATCTGTGACCACTCTACTGTCCTTCCATCTGTGACCACTCCCAATGATCCTTTCATACCTGACAACTCCTACTGATCCTTCTGTGACCACTCCTACTGATCCTTCCATCTGTAACCACTCCTACTGATCCTTCCATCTGTGACCAATTCTCCTGATCCTTCCATCTGTGACCACTCCTACTGATCCTTCCATCTGTGATCAATCATACTGTCGTTCCATCTGTCACCAATCCTACTGTCCTTCCATCTGTGACCACTCTTACTGATCCTTCCATTTGTTACCAATCATACTGTCCTTCCATCTGTGATCACTCCTAATGATCCTTTCATCTGTGACAACTCCTATTGATCCTTCTATGACCACTCCTACTGATCCTCACATCTGTGACCACTCTTACTGATTCTTCCATCTGTGACCACTCCTAATGATCCTTCCATCTGTGACCACTCCTACTGATCCCTCCATATGTGACCACTCCTACTGAACCTTACATCTGTGACCACTCCTGATCCTTCCATCTATATGCACAAGAAAAAGTGCTTCTTCTGTGGAGGTGCTTTGCATAATAGGAGAGTTTGCCCAGCTCGAAATGAACAGTGCCACAATTGTGGCACTAAAGGTAATTTTTGCAAATCGTGCCTGTCTAAAACTAAATTTATGACAGCTGCAGTATTCTCACCAACAATTTGCCCAATCATTGTCTCGGGCATCCATGATCGTTTCTCTGCGTACAAACAAACTCTTTCAGCTCCAAGTGACACTGGAAGCTCTGATAGTTTTATAAATGAACTGGTCTTTAGCAAGACCCCTGTTCTTGGCCGCAGTTTTGCAGCAGTTGTGTTTCTATAGCTACAGCCACACACCTTGTGTTAATAAAAAATCTCTGTAGCGACATAATCCTTGGATGACACTTCCAGAAACAACACAAGAGTATCATTGTCAAGTTTGGTGGTGCTAAACCCGAGTTATTAATACCGAATTCGATGTCAATCTGTGCTCCTGCAGAAGCTTCACTTGATGAACCGACACTCTTTGCTAACCTTTTTAATGAAATTAAATCCTGATTTTTCAGCACGAATCATCAGGAATTTATATACCAAGAAATCACTCAGCTTATACTGAAGGCATTATTGAGCCTACTTCTTCACCTTGGCAGGCACAAGTTGTCATTGTCAAAGATCCCTTACTCCGACAAAAGAAAAAACATTGTATCAACTTATCAGACTGTAAATCAGTTTACTGAACTCGACGGGTATCTATTTCCCCGGATTGACGAGAGATGGTCTACAAACATCATAGCACCAAGTGTTTTCAACATTATTGGTGCTTATCATCAAGACCCAATACAAGAATCTGACACAAAGTATTCAGGTTTCGAGGCCAATGGGAGACTCTACCATTTTTGTTGCATCCCATTTGATGGTGTTGCCATTTTTCAAAGGGCCATAGATAAAATGGTTGATGACGAAGGACTCAAAGACACTTTTCCATATCTGGTGGACAACATTACTGTTGCAGGCAATGACCGAAGCGAGCATGATGAGAATGTCTGAAGATTTCTTGAAGCTACCCAGCACAGAAATCTGATCTTCAATCCAAGTGAGTGGAATCAGTGATGTCCTATTGTTTAGGTAATTGCACAGTCATACCAGATCATGAAATACTCCATCTTCTTCAGGAATTTGCTCCTCCCTCCAACTCTTCACGGGCGTGTGTGGATGTTTGCTTATTATGCAAAATGAATAACAAACTTCTCTGACATGATACAAACTCTCATGAGTGCAGAATTTTTTTCATTGGACAAGACTTCCTTGCCAGCTTGAAGATTAGTAAAATACACTAGCTGTTTATCTGTAAATAAGGAGGCTACCACCATCATAGAAGCAGTGCATAAATGTCGCCATATTCTTGCTGGTTGGCATTTCATCCTTATAACTGATCAATGCTCCATGGCCTTCGTGTTGGATAATAGAAAGTGTTAAGGTAAAAAAAATCAAGATACAGGACTGGAGATATGAATTGACATAATTTTTGCTAAATTGTGAACTGCCAAGAACAATGTGGACAATTGAGGTCACACTAGGTAGTTCCCATTTTGTGGATCTGGAGTCATCTGGCCTGTGAGATTGAGACTAGCCCTGACTCTGCAAAAGGCACTAGATAACTCTAGCCAGTGAGTTATGATTACCATGGTGCGATATCTTCGAGTGGGCAGTGCAGTCCTATATCAGAGGACATCATATATACTACAAATAAGAGTGGATGCCTTATATGGGAGAAGTCCTGTTACTCAAACAGGAGGCAGATAAGATAATATAGAAACCATTGTGACCATAATCAAAGATGGGAAAAGTTGTTAGGTCATATGCAATACAACATTGCCTCTACAGTCTCACAGTTCTTGAGGAGAGACTGCAATAAAGCATCTGCTGAGGTTGCTGGAGACTGAGTTAATAGAGGAGCAGGATACGGAGTTGATGTTCCATGTCTATCATATTCATGGAATACAACCTTACACTAACAGGAAATAACTGTATCTCTCCAAGCAAGCGGACTACTTTAGGATACATACCTACTCTGCCATATCACACATTATTTAATAATTGGCAAGCATGATCAAATCATTATACAACAGATCCCACCCATAGTCTGTAAGGAGGTTTATGTCTACAGTGATTGATCTGTGCATGCACTAAGAGCTGTCTCTTAGCTGGAAGTGTGAGGTGTCAATTTACAGTGGAGATGGTGGAGTACTATTTCAAAGGTAAAGCTAATTGGTGCATGTGCTCTCGTCCAATATAAGTTAGGTGTCTGCTATTGGGAATATATCTGTTAGTAAAAGTTCCAATGTAAAGGTGAGCGTCTTTTTTAATATATTTTTTTGTATGATCGTAAATTTCTCAGGAACCCACAAAGCTATCCCTACCAAACTTTATGTAGACTTTATATGATGGCTTTAAGCATAAAATGTATTAGTTTAAAATGAAGAAAGTAGCTCTTTTCATGATCAACGGCCATTTTCTTAAGGGAAATTTTACATTCTCAATGATGCACACAATGCAACCCTGCAGAATTACCAACAGCTACCTTATGAAATCACCTATGCAACCAACCCCCCCCCAATTTCCATAAATATACAGAGAGCTGTTAAAATTGAGAGCGATTTCCAAATTTTTCTAGAATCACAAATGCAACTAACAAAACTTGTGCAGTGCACCGTTATTCTCATGACTTCCCATGGAATAGTAAAGATAGCAAATTAAAGCAGAGCTCAGGAGAAGCTGCACACAACCAGACAAGTTATTATTACTATGCACCTTTGTAGCACAGTTATACTGGGTTCCTAGGCCCTGTTTCATGGGGAACATAGCTACTGGGTGGTTAGGCCCTGCTTCATGGGGAACATACTTACAAAATGGCTAGGTCCATCTCCATTGGTGCCCAGCAACTGGTTGCTTAGGTCCTGATTCATGGGGAGACGAGCTACTGTGTGCTTAGGCCCTGCTTCATGGTTTTGATGAGTTTACTCTGTACAGTGAAACCTCCGAATAATGGACAAGTTGGAACATACCTGTTTGTCCATTATCTGAGGTTGTTCTTTATTTGGAGGCTTCTTTATTATCCATATTCCCTCTGTTGTAGGTCATGCAGACACCAGCATAAAACATTATATACATTCTCAGTTTGTTTTTTATTCATTTATGGTAATTTGTGTGACACCAACAGTGTGCCTAGAAGTAACTTTGTCAATTAACAAACTTGCACAAGTAGCTTCACCAAATCTACGGCTCCTTAGAAAATCTTTAACATCTTCCAGTTACTCAAGTGCTACTTTATAACTCTTTATTTTTTGGGGGAGATGGCTCTAAATTTTTACCTTCTTCATCAGATCGTCAGCACCTGTTTTCCCTAAGAAGTTTTCTTTCCAAGTGTTATAATTAATGTCAGCACAAACAGGGAGTCCATTGTCTCCATTCATATGCTCCTCAGCTGAACAACTATCACTACCCGTTGTCTTACAAATCAATGTTGGTATTTCAAGGGCTGTATCGAGATCTTGAAATGGGTCGTCCTCTTCACTTACCGCTACTCAGGGATAAATCAATGTTAAGAATACCTCGACTTCGAAAACACTCCATTACAGTTTCCTTATTTCTTTCCATGCCAGCCATTGAATTGCTGTTAGGATATTGATAGATTTGACTACTTCTGCTGCTGCATGCATCAATCTTCGCTAAAACATAACAAAGAAATAGTCGATGGTAATGATATTTGAAATTCTGGATAATCCCCAAATCTAATGGCTGTAATTTTGAGGTTGTATTAGCCTGAACAAATATGATTTTAACATTGCTATACTTTCCTTTGAACTCTTCAGGATGGAAACCTGCATTACCATTAGAAGCAATTTTTAAGTCTCATTTTATCATTGAGAGCTCTCAAAATTCCATCAACTGTCCATTATAAGGTAAGTGTCTGCTATTGAGAGTGTCTGTTAATGGAGGTTCCAGAAAAAAATTGCTCATTTTAGACCCTATGACATTTTTGTGTACACTTTTATCACCCTGCAAATAGTTGGACTATATCATATACCTTTAAGTTTGATTTTGAATCTTGGAATGTTACTATGACCTCTCCTCTCTCCCATGGGAATGGATGGCTGGGTAATGCCGCTATTATGTTTTCAAGCTGGTGTGTACCATCCAGAAGGATCAGCTTCAACAACGATACATTACTTGCTTGCATTATTTCCATTTTTTGTCCTGGTAGCTATACAAACATTGTGTGGCATTTATGGACCACCCAAAGACGGCTGTTTTGCTTTAATTTTTGCAATGGAGGAAGTATCTCATAATTTAAAGTATTTTGGCCACCCTGTAGGTTGGATTTCCCCTGAATACACCATATATACTAGGTAACAGGTACATACCTATATAAATGGGTTTGCTATTTGGAATTAATTAATTTTATGGCATTTTGGTGGCATTTTTGCCACATGTAAGATTTACCACATGTTGTCTACCTTTATGACTGGATTTTGCATTATGAAATCTACTATGACGAAAATTACATCATTTATCTTCTTTGTCTGGGCAATTCTGGAAAACCCCACTAGTACTATATTAGAGTGCAACTAGAACATCTCACTTACTTTGTAGGATCACATTTCACATATAGTTATATATACTATGTGAGAATTGTGGTACCTTTGTCAGTTAAAATTATACAATAAAGTTAATGTTAATCTCTACACTACAATACATATTGGGATTTCCATTAAATCTGTTTATGTTTTTACAGAAAGCTGATTTGAAAAGAATCCTTAAAATATTTTATGTCAGTTGCTATAATTATACCGATTATATTTATCTTACATATTGACACTCTTCACTGATTATCAGGACTCGTTAACATGACATTTTTTAAATGACTATATTTACAGTTCATTCCCCTCACCCCCCAGCCATAAAATAACACATATAACTACAATTGCCAAAATTGATCGTCTAGTAACTTTTTCTAGAGACTAATGTACTGATATAGGATGGGTAATAGCGGTTAGACCTAGATGCCTTCAATATAATTATTTAAAACAATTAGGCTTATTTAATTAAAAGACAAAACAAAAAAATAAGCTTATCATAAGTGACAAGTGCGTCATACAACTTTAGTTTTGCTCTCAATAATAAAGAACTAAGTGGAGATGAATATAATTGAGGGGGTACAGTATGTGGATATCTTACGGTACTTGGAAATTGTATAGTAGGGGGAAATGCCTATTATGCATGCTCCCATCCCTCCTATCCAACTTTCCTCACCCCCACCGTATGGATCCACCGCTGCTTATAGCATAGAGTGAGACCTCATAAATCTAGACCATTGTGGAAGGCGATCCTTATCCTAACCTCAACTGCTCTCGCGCTCAACCTGCTTGTTGAACTAGCCCGCCGAGGTGGCCTTCACGACGTAGGTACCCAATTACACTCTCTAGCACAAACCAAAGTCAGATCCTTCGCGACCTACCTACCCTCCCTACACTCTTCACACTTTAAGTGCCATAGCTAGCTGAGAACCCAGTAAACCCATGAGAAGATTAGTAGATCGATTCAATGGGGAGAATGAGGCTCCACGCCTTTACAAGTTTCAAAAGAAATACAATGCACACTCACTATTAGCTACGTTACAAATATCAGTTCTCATGAATGTTCACCATCTTTGCCTTTTATTTTCTGCAGGCTGATGATGCTCGATGACGCTCATCCTCTGCAGTGGGGTGATTCCCAAAGTGGGGTGATTCATAAGTCTCGGAGTCAGAAGTGCCTTATTTACTGGCTGCGTCATTACGCCACCTACTTCCTTCTTCACTGTAAGGCTTCCTGTGTGATCTGACTCCGACACTCCCCCAACCTCAGTAAGAGACCCCTGGTCTCTAGACAGTCCATCTGCGTTGGCGTTCTTGGCTCCACTTCAGTGCATAATCAAGTAGTCATACGGCTGTAAGGAGAGGCTCCAACGAGCTAACCACCCGTGGGAATCCTTGAGGTTATTCAGGTACATTAGGGGGTTGTGGTCCATTTCAATCTTAAAGGTGGTAACCTCCAAGTACGTCCATAAATTCGAATGCCTCTGACAATGGCCAAGGCCTCCCACTCAATGGCCGAGTAGTTTCTTTCTGCTTCTTCGAGGCGAAGGCAATGGGGTGCTCTTCTCCCTGTGGATCCATTTGACTTGGAACGTAACCCAGTCCCGTGGCTGATGCGTCGGTCTGGAGTACGAACGGTTGACTCCAGTCAGGTGTGGCCAGCACTGGGGCTTGGGTCAGCTTCTCTTTCAAGGTGATGAATGCGATCTGACATCCTTCTGACCACTTCACTTTGTTGCTTCTTCCTTTCTTGGTAAGTTCAGTGAGGGGTGTAGCTATAGATGAGAAGTGGGGTATGAATTTTCTATAATAGACACAGAGCCTCTGCTGTCTGGCAAAGTTGCTCACTGCATCAATTTTCGCTTGCATCGGTTTAACCAAACCACTACCCACCTCATGTCCCAGGTAGGTACAATGTCCTGTGGCAAAGTTGCACTTAGTCTCCTTAACCGTGAGTCTTGCCTTTCTTAACTTCTCAAACACCACCCCCAAGTGTATCATGTGCTCATCCCAGGTCTTACTGAACACTATGATGTCGTCCAGGTATGCCACAGTGAAACCTTCAACCCGTACAGTAGCTTATCCATCAATCTCTGGAAGGCGGAGGGCACGGAGACGAGACCAAATGGCATAGTTTTGAACTCGTACTTCCCGTACGGCATCACAAAGGCGGTCTTGCAGGTGTGGGCGGTTTCTACCAGGACCTGGTAGTAGCAGGTCTAGCGTCGTTATGTAGGAGGAGAAACCAAGATCTGAAATAAGCTCATCAATGTTCGGAAGTGGGTAAGGGTCTTTCACTGTTTTCGTATTCAACTTCCGGTAATCCATGCACATGCATTTGCTCCCATCCTTTTTAGACACCAATACAATGGGCGCAGCCCACAGGCTTGTGGAGGGCGTGATTATTCCTTAAGATAGCAATGCCTCTATCTCGTTTTGAAGGTCCTCTTTGTGATGGTGGGCAATCCTATAAGCTGGTAACCTGACTGAGATCTAATCCGAGGTAGGTATCTTATGTCTGACCAGTGTAGTCTTACCGCAACACATCACTTACACATCTGCCTACTGTTTCTTGAATCGGTCTGGGACTTGGCTATGAGGGGCTGACAGGGGAGATCTACAATCTTGTGCCACCTCAACTACCTCCTCCCCTTCCTCAAACGGGTGGACCTGAAAGGCCGCAGCTACCGGAGATTTCCACTCCTTAATTCCATTTACGTGAAAGGTTCTGTATCGTTTGATATTGGTACTCCTATCGACCTGGTAGGTTACTGCGGTAAGTGCCTTTACGATGGGGAAGGGTCCTTGCCATAGACTGTCTAGCTTGTACCCTGTCTTGGTCTAAAAACTAACCCATGGGAAATATCCTTTCCTTTGCTGTTTGGTCGTAATATAACTTTTGTTGGTCCTTCCCCCATAATTCTTTCTCCCTCACTCTGTCCCGCACAAAAGTCATGGTTGCCTTAATAGTTGCTATGTAATTGGACACTCCCATAATTTCTCCTCCTCCCTCCCTTGCCAGTGCTTTACAAGGTGTTCGAGGGGCATGGCCATAGGTTTTCCGTAAACGAGATGTAAAGGGGAAAACCCTGTGGAGCTATGGGTCCTACCCCGGTAGGCCCATAACATGAATGGCAGGCAAGTGTCCCACTCGGTACCAGGTCGGTCCATCAGCCTCTTAAGTAGGCTCTTTAGGGTGGCATTAAACCTTTCCACCATACCATCTGTTTGAGGATGGTATGGGGAGATTTTTATCTGTTTGATACCCATAGTCTGGCAATATTGGGACATTACATTGGACATAAAATTACTCCCATTATCCGACAACAACTCATCGGGTATACCCAACCTGGCGGTAACTTCCACCAGACACTTAACAATGGTTTCTGTAGTAATCTTCAAGGCATATGCTTCTGGCCATTTTGTGGTATAATCCATTATAACCAAAACATATTTCTTCCCTGCCTTCGTCCTTCTCAGCGGACCAAACACATCCATAACCATTCTCTTGAATGGCTTTGAAATCACTGGCAATGGTTGTAATGGGGCTCTGGTGTGAGGTGCAGGCTTCGACCTCTGGCATAGCAGGCAGGAAGTGCACAAGGCTTGTACATCCTTTGCTACCCCCGGCCAGTGCATTCTCTCTCTAATAGTTGCCAGGATCTCTCCCAAAATGACCAGCGAGTGGGATGCTGTCGGCTAGGGTCAAAACTTTAGTCCGAGCTATCTGGGGAATTACAACAAGGTTTCTCCCAGGTGAGCTAAATGGTTGTTTCATTAACAGACCGTTATCTCACCCTTGCCACCAATGTGGAAGGTGATCCTTAGCCTAACCTCAACTGCTCTCACGCTCAACCTGCTTGTTGAACTAGCCTGCCGAGGTGGCCTTCACGATGTAGGTACCCAATTACACTCTCCCTAGTATAGCTGAGCACAAACCAAAGTTAGATCCTTCGCGACCTGCCTACCCTCCCTACACTCTTCACACTTTAAGAAGTAATTTATAGGTCTAGCTCGTAGCTAGCTGAGAACCCAGTAAAACCGTGAGAAGATTAGTAGATCGAATCATGAGGCTCCCCGCCTTTACAAGTTTCAAAAGAAATACAATGCACACTCACTATTAGCAATGCTACAAATATCAGTTCTCATGAGTTCTATTTAAAGTTCACCGTCTTTCCCTTTTTATTTTCTGCAGGCCGATTGCATTTCATACAATATGCATGATCCATCAGAATGCTATGAACTCATCGGTTGTGCATGTAGCTATGGGAAAGTGTATATTGGTGACTCTAATATGGCGGCACAAATATATTTGTCTAGAGTTCCTTGCATGTCATATTCTAAATCTTTTTGCTGCCTTCAGCTACAGCTATATCTTCTTGGCTTTTTTGTCAAGCCATTGATAATGATACCTGATGTTAGGCCCGATCCTAACAGGCAACATTATAGCCTGCACAACCCATGTGTTAATGTGTGATACCTCTCACCTCACTGATTGGAGAGACACATTTGTATTTGATTGGTCAGATTGATTACCTTATTTGGTTATTGTAAAACCACAGCTGGTGAACCTATTTAAAGGAACGTGTATTTGCACCCTGCTTCTCTAAAAGCTATAATCAGAGAATAGCGTAGTAACTACCAGCAGTTAGCTGTAGGCTCACTTAGAGAAAGGATGCAAAACCCTAATGCCTGATGTAAACCTTACCATTCCACACCTGCATTATAGCAAACATCGTAAAAGATAATGACCATAGTTAATGGTCGATGTTTATTAATTGCAGTTGAGATCTTGTGTGAGGATAATTATCTGCTATCATCATGAACATAACAGACACATGTGGAATATCTGCCATCAGCCCTAAAAAGTATTCTCAGAGGTCAAGTTAAAGGAATAACTGACTTCATAAGCAGTAATTTAAGGACATAACATTGATGCAAATTTGGTGGCTGAACATAATGGCGAGAGAAAAATGTAATATCTTAGCTTAGCTATGAGAATTCTGAGGTGTAACAGTTATCCCACTTCTTCATGAAAAGAGGTGCTAGTTCCTTTGTAAAAATTGCTTGACTTGCTAAACCACCTGTTGCAGAGCAAGAATTGTAAAGATAGCCAAATCACTACAGTTGTTTGATAAAGAATGAGGGTCATCTTTAGTATAGCATGAAAGAATATATACCAGCAGTTAAAAACATTGGTTGAGGGAGTGGTCAGATTGCAAACAAATAAACCGTAATCTTTGCAGGAGGGATGATGCCATAAAATACAAACACTTGTAGTTACAATTTTGGAGCTCCATAGATTCTGCGCACTCCATTCTATTAACTTGATATACAGCTAAAAATGTAGAGCTCTCTGTATGCTCTCTTTAAATTCTAAAAAGATTGCATGGGTGTAAATATGGCTAAGATACACCTGCAAGCTAAAGTGGGGTACCTGAAAACCTGATATAGAAAACAATGCAGCTGCTATTCTGCATTAGACCAAGCATAGACAATTAAGCAGAAGACTGAAAGGTAATGTGGGTACCATAGAGTTCATGTAAAACCCATTAGCCCTTCAAAGATTGATGGTTGCAGGACTAAAATGATAAAAAATCGAGGTAACTGTTTGCATTGCCCATCATTTTGAGCTAACCCAGTTGCATTCACAAAAGAAGTCCTGTCAATGGTGGATGTTATTGATGATCTTGGCAATCAAGGAACAGCTGTGATTTAAACTGACTGGACACCAAAGAGGATATGATAGGGTGCCATAGGGCTCAGGTAAAAGAGGTTATGGTTAAAAGAATTCAACAGATCACTTCCTCTGAGCTGACTGGACACCAAAGAGGATATGGTTAAAGGTATTCAACAGATCACTTCCTCTGATGCTGCCTGGACACCAAAGAGGATATGGTTAAAAGCATTCAACAGATCACTTCCTCTGATGCTGACCAATACAAAAGCTCGTGAAAGATGGTTTTATCGACAGATCAAAACCTATCACAGAGGGAATCGAGCATTTTCTCCATCTCTGTCAAGTTCAACTGAATTGAGAAGGGAAGTAAGGCAGTTTTCTCTCATGCTTGGAAATTTTGTCTGAGACCACCAATGCTGGAACATATGTAAGTGCAAAATGAATGCAGACTGTAGGTGCAGGTAATGAATCCAGTTGCTGGGATTACATTTGAGGCTTATGCTGATGAGATGTAAGCATTATTCAATATGTGGAAAGGATTGACTTTGTTTGGGACTTGTATGAAAAAAAACAGGCCACAAGAAGTGAGCTCAAGTGAATCGAGAAATAGGTGTTTGAAGAAATGTGCAGGCCAAATTCCATCCAGTTTTATTTATTACAATAACCTTCTGAATTATCAACTTGAAATTGTATTCTCTCGACGTTTCAGCTAGATCCTCTAGCCTTCATCATTTCAAGTTGATTATTGAGAAGGTTATTGTGCTGTTATTATGCCAACTGAGAATTCATTGAGGTATATTCATGTTGATGGCAATAAAACTTGCCAAGACAGAACATAAGACAAGTGGCAAAATCAGTGTAGTGCTAGCATCACCATGTAGGGTTGAGGATGCCAGTGAACTTGTCCCATGTTCACATGAAGAAGCAGACACTACTTTTGCATGTGAAGAATATAGGCATAAAAAAGTTGTTGCTTGAACTATTGGCATACATTTTGTAGTGTTGTAGGTCACTTACCTTTCTGGAAATACAAAAAAGATCTATGGGTGGCATTAGGAATTAGCAACTACTTCTATGCAATTTACAACATAACACCACAACTAGGTCACTGCTATTTTTCCTGGATGTGACCCAACATACTTTTTGGTTGGAAAAGGGGAAAGTCACTGTGGGATGCATGGCTTGTCTTCCCAGAATTGACAGAAGCTCTGAACTCTACAACATGGAATCTGGACACGAATGTTGTGCATGAACACTTATTGAGTATTTCACTGTTTTGATCTAGCCGAAACACCGAAGAGCAAATTTAAGTTGACTAGTTTTTATATAAAGAAATCGTTACTTTCCATTTTAGACAGAGCTTAGGCCAGTTTAGCAGAACTGCTATGAGCTAATATGGTGTAGGTGTACAAAATCTTGCTGAGACAACTGCAAATGTTTCATAACAAATCAGAAAGTTCATCCTACTGTGGATGTGAAAGAACTGTCATGCAGATGAAGACATTGAGTAGGCATGGCATATATACCTGCTTTTTTCAGGTACATTCAGTACAGTACCTTTTTTTGATTTAGAAAGACCTTCTCAATAATCAACTTGAATTTTTACTCTCTCGATGTTTAGACGAGATGCTCTATACCCAGTGGGCGAAATAGGTTTACCAGACATGGCATGCTGTAAAAGGTTGGCTGCCAAAAATCATATCTATATAATTATATTTATAAACAAAATGTATATGGACAACCTTGTCAACAAGCTACTTAGGAAGCCTCTGAACAACATTAACCCTTGTACATGAATAATTATCGCACTTTTGGCATGATCAGTCATTGTGGTTTATCATTGTCCCATGAATGGAATTTAGTTCTAGCAACCCCAAAGTCTATAACTAAGTAATTATGACAACTTGTACCAACTGACTACAGTAGCAACATTAACCCTAATAGTCAAGGCACTCTTGCTAACTACGCATTGTACATGGTGAATTAAAGCCCACCACTACATGTTATTTGTTTAACTCATATACTGGGAATAACTGGCAGGTGACTGTGCCTTGACCATTGGTTTAGGTAAGTACATTAATTAAGCCAGATAGTGCTAGTGGTAGTAGCAGCCACATATGAACTCGCACTGACCATCAGGGACAACCACAGGGAAGAGTTTTCCAATGTCATCCTGCTCCTGGGAGGCTTTCATCAGGCCCACAACTACATGAAGGCCATTTGTAGTATAATGAGAGACTCTGGTGCAGAAGATCTCATTGTGCCAGCCGGCCTATGTTGTGAGGGAACAGCGAAGAAGATGTTTGGGAAGAAAGCAGACTACTACCAATCCATGCATGCCATCAGAATCCTCAGTGAGGCAGTGTGGCGGTTGTACTGGCAAGCATTTGAAACCTAGACAGCAGAGAGAGTACCAAAAAATTGCTGAAAATGTCTTGAAGACACAGCTGGACAACACCGTCGATGTGAGTGAGCAGCTAGAATCCATCCAAACATGCCACCCTCAGCTCATTGCTCTTCAAGAGCAGATGCTGGAATTCCAGAATTCCCTAGCAGATTTTCCAGCATCCAGCGGTGTTCTGGTCGAATGTTCCAGACATACTCCACAGATTCATTTACTACCAGCTTGAAGGCAACTGGTTGGGACATCTGTGAGATTCAACAAGAATGCTTCCCTACCTCACAGCATCTGGGCACTACAAGTATGGTCAACAGTCCCTGCCTCTGTACTTGTCTGAGATGAAGAAGCTGCCCAATAATGGTACACAAGGCAAAATTGAATGGAGCATTCATTGGACGAAGAGCAGATGGTAATCACAACGGAGTCTCTCCTGACATGCTTTTAGAGCAGACCTAAAATGCAGATGCCAAGGAGAAGAGTGGCCTAGATGGAATTGTTACGCGCAAACCTCGAATTTACGCAATCCCAGGATTGAGCTGCTCATTCCCAAGATTCTAGGTTTGCGAGCGCGATCCTGGGATTGCGCATGCACACTTTGTATGGCTCCATGTGCGATTCGTAGTAGATCGTGCAGTAGAAAGAGATGGAGGCTCATGAAAAGGAGTTTAGCCAATTTCTGAAGGACAAGTTTCTTAATGGAATCAACAATGGAAGCAAAACAATCAATAAATTAAAGGGGGAAGCTATTGTGAAAGTTTTGAAAGGTGCTGTGGATATAAAAGATTCGAAATTCAGGTTTTGGATTAAGGAAAAGGGATTTAAATTATTGGATTACCCAGTTCTTGGATTAATGGATGTCCTATGCCTTCCAGCTAAGAAGAAAGTGTGTAATAAGTATTTAGTGTTTGTATATGTGATGAAGTAGCATTTTGTAATTAGGATATGGCAGTGAATGACACTTCTCTTCTTGGACGCTACAGAAGAATAGCTTTTGTCGAAGATTTTTCTGCTGTGCTGAAACGTATCCATTGTGATGTCCAAGGGCACATGGGATATAAGAAAGCTCTTGCAGAAGTGAGTTAATTAATTCAAATATTGACTAATTATTTTTAAAAAATCACTGCTGTCATAGCTATCAGTCCTCATTATTCATTATAATTATATAGCTATAGATCTGTTTCTGTTCAATTTGCTAGGTATATACTCAGTTGTATGCCATATATTGAGTTGTATAAATGTACTTTTATTTCAGCTACATGTTAGTTCTTTTAATACAGGACTTACAGAATCCTTGTCAATGGTTAAATCTCTCCTTTTGGGTGATCCATGACCACTAAAAAATTAATGTACAATGGATACACCACTGGTTCACCACTCATCCCTCTTGTAAAATGTATTATATAGGTTGCAGCAAGTTATGAATGTCTGCCAAGATCAGCAGTGGAGAAGTATATTCAGCTTTGCCCCGTTTGTAATCTTCGGAAGCCACAAACCAACCATGCCCCACTTAAACCTATCATCTCTTCAGGATTCATGACTCGAGGACAAGTATAAACAATATACTATTTATGCATAAACATAATGTGAATTATAATGTAATGCAGGTTGATCTAATTGATATGAGACATAGACCTGATGATCAATATCACTGGATAGGACATTACATGGATCATTGGTCAAAGATCCATGTCCTTTTCCCTTTGTCTCATAAGAGTGCAATTGAAGTGGCTACTAATCTATCAAGTCGGGTTTTTGCATACTTTGGTGTTCCGAAGGTAAGTAGTGCAGCTCATAATAATTCATATCTTCCACAATGAGTACCTATACTCTGGTGTGAGCTTAGCATTGTTCGCAAAAACGATTAACTCTATACAAGCACACTCTCTCTCTTTACAGATTCTTCAGTCTGATAATGGTAGGGAGTTTGTGAACCATATAATTTGGGACCTTGTGCAACGTTGGCCTGGTAAAGTTACGATTGTCAATGGACGACCAAGACACCCGCAATCCCAAGGTGTCGTGGAACGCGGCAATGCCAAAGTTGAAGAATTAATTGCATGTCGCTTTAGTAGTTGCAATGATGTAGCATGGTCACAATGGTTACCAGAGATTCAGTGTAAGTTTCTTAACACTATAGCAATAGATAAGATATACCATTATTCATTATGATTATTGCAGATCAACTTAATACTTGTGTACATGATACAATGAAGTGCACGCCATATGAGTTGGTGTATGGACAGCCTCCTCGTAGCGGTATATTTCCTGGCAACAATCCTGGACAGGTGATGGAGGAGGATGTACATGACCTTATTAATGAAGATGGTATGTGTAACAATACTTTAATGTTCCATCTAACCTTCTAAACCACTTCCACTACCCAGTAAACAATGATGGACCCTCTGATGAACCTTCAAATCCTGGTTGCGGACACTCCAGCCCTCCATCTCCATCAAGCAACAGATGCTCTGGTGTATCATCCCACAGTGATGAACAATCAAGCCCATGTAATAAACCACAATACTCTCCAGCTCCCAGTGGTGAACACTGACTCTTCATTTTTTTCTTCATTTCCCAGTGGTGACTGCTCTCAGTCTGACACACTCTGATCCAGCTACCAGTGGTGAACACTCTGGCACTTTAACTCCAAGTGATGACCATTATCGCAGTGATGAAATGGACTGTGTCCCTCCTGTGGTCCTCCATCAACCAGGCTCTTCATCACAAAGTAAATTTTTCATTACTCAATGATACTGTTTTTTCTATAGCTATACACAATACTTATTCATTGACATTCGTTGATAATCATTGCACATTTTGTCATTGTTAATACTCATATCAGGTGATAGTCCCTCTGATCTATTGTTCACCAATATGGAACCATCTGACTCTACCAGAGACTCGATCAGTAAAGAAGACTCTTGTAACAAGATTGACCGTAGTGACAAAGGTATTGCAGAAAACTTGAGTACATACATGTAAACTTTTATGTGTTTGTTGTTGTTAATGTAGAAATGGTGCTAGCAACTAGCAAGAAGCATCTCAGTCAACGGCAGAAGGCAGATATTAACTATCGAAGAAATGCAGAAAAAATGATTGCAGCTTACAATACCAGAAAACGACATAAAGCTGAGCCATTTGTTATTGGTGACAGAGTCAGCATTACAATACCAAGAGTTGATAGAGCATCCACTGACTTACGTAGGCTGCCTTGTATTGTAGTAGCAGTTAGTGGGTTCAAGCAGCGACTGTATCGTTTGCGGTGTCCATTTGGTGTCCTGAAGAATTGTGTGTCAGAGTCTGCATTGGAGAGCTATTGTGGTGAATTGGAACTAGAAGTGACTGGTTGGGGAAAAGAGCGTCTACTATCCTTACGTGAAGCTACAATGAAATTTAATCCAAAAAATCAATTCTATGGCAATTCCTGTAACTGTAAAACAGGATGCAATAGCAAGCGGTGCTCCTGTAAAGCATCAAAGAAGATTTGCACCAAGCGATGCCATAATGCATTGCCTTGCTCCAATGGATGTAAGGATGAAGAGAGACATATTAAGAAGAAACCACTGGAAGTGATTGATACAGAGAGCTACCCTGATATGCTAGCATCTACCACATCCACAATATGGTTGCCAGAACTAGCTCTTACTGCAAGAGATAAGAAGCTGATTGAGAACAACGATTGGTTGAACGATGGCCATATGTATGCTGCTCAAAAACTTCTAAAAACTGAATTCCCTCATTTTGGTGGGTTACGAGCTACCGCAGTAGTAGCTAGTATGTCTGGAGGTTCTCTTTGTGGTGATGCTGTTCAGATTGTTAATGTTGAAAACAGTCACTGGATCTGTATAGCCGTAGATATGAATGATTCGAGTAATGTCAAAGTTTATGATAGCCTTTTCAATTCTCTACCACTATCCACTTGTCAGCAGATTTGTGCCCTGGTGTGCACTAGCAGCAAAACAATCACTCTGCAATTCATCACTATGCAAACACAAACAAACAAGCATGACTGTGGTGTATTTGCTATAGCTTGTGCTGTGGCACTATGCCATCAAGATGATCCCTCCACTCTCACCTGGAATCTTTCAGAAATGCGGCCGCATCTTCTTGATTGCTTGGAAATCAAGAAAATGACGCCCTTTCCTCTCGAAAAGAAGATAACAAAGCCTCTGAAAAGCATAAGATGCATTCAAATAATTCGTGTTTATTGTGTTTGTCGAAAAACCTGGAATAAAATGGACAGAATGGTTCAGTGTGAAAAATGTGCAGAGTGGTACCATCAGGATTGTGTTGGGACTCCAAACAAAGTTTTCCTGTCGCCAAAAAGCAAGTGGATATGTTCAAAATGCCAAACTGATAATTAACAAACTAATTCTATGTACACTATGAATTTTATGTAATGAATGTTGCTAATGAATGTTGTTACAGTTATTGGAACTAAAAACAAAAACAAAAAAACATTGAACAGTATAACTTGTACCTAGCCAAGTGTTCCATCCATTTGGGTTAAGTCAATGGTGAAACATTACACCATATTATATTTTAGGCTTACAAGCTCTACCTAATATAACTTTTTTGTGGGTAAATAGCTTGACCCTCATCACCAGTATGATTAACTCATTGCTAATTCTGGGGAGCATATTTATAGCAAAAAATGAGTAATTATTCTTTAAAATACATAGTCCCCTAATGGTGTTCATCACAAGAACTTCCTTTTTGGAACTTATATGGCATATGCCCTAAAGTATACTTCCTTGTTCTCCTGTAAGCCACACCCATACAATCGACAAACCCACACCCACTTGTAATTAAAATTGGAATGTACAATAATCATTTCCCAATGATTAGAATTTGCATTACTGCCATTAAAAAATTATCTATGGCTTGCATAATAAAACATAATATGGAGTAACATTATGGTTGTTATGGGCTCAAAAAATTGAAGTCTAAATCTCGGCCCATTTTTAAAATGAATTGTTTTATTATATGAATGAAATACTTGAAATTGTGTTACTAAAGTTTGAAGTTCACAAGGGTATGAAAGCGTTCATAATAAGCACCTATACATAAATATAAACTATCTATATATAAATATATTTACGCGCCTTCAAACTCTATCATGTCTTTACTCACCTGCAAACTCTATCTATATATCTATATTAATACACATAAATTCATCACATTTTGTACAGTAAACACTAACTTTGGTGTCCTTCCTTTTATTGTCCACACTTCTAGTTTTTGAGCATATATAGAACACATCTCGATATGGAAAGTGTTTCCCTTTCAGACGAGACATACCCTTCTACCTCCTTGATACAATGCAGATTGGCCACTTACTTTAGCCACTAGCAAAGGTTGCACAAGCTCCTCTATCAAAGCCAGTCGAAATTGGCGGTTAGTTTTTATATCAGAATTGGGATTGTTGATACGAAAAATGATAGCAGCAGTCAAAATAAAGATATCTATCAATCGCCACAATAAATTTACCCACCAATTGGTAGTCTTTCACTTAGTAAGTGAATGGTAAGATAAATATTGATCCACTCCATTCACATTTTGATTGTATTCTACAATCGCTGTTGGGCATGCTCCAACTAACATGGCTACTACCCTGTCACCATCTTCATCTTCACTGCTGTCTCCCAGGTTCACTTCCTTCATTACCCAGTTCAAAGCACTCCTGTTCTTCCAATTGTCTAAGCTGGTCTTCTATACTGGCATCAAAAACTGAATCTCCAGCACAATAGCTTCAATAGACAATCTATCTAAACCTACTATAGCTCAATCCACTTATAGATACAAACGGTGGAATGGTATATAAGGGTTGTAGGCTTGAAGGCACTTAAAAAAAGCTCAGCTAATTATCTGTTTAATGGCATCATCATTGCCTTGGTAGCAGCCATGGTTGCTAAGATAAAATTAGCTCTTGCCCAGAGGTATTCAGGGGTCAATTTGGCCCCCCATAGGACTCAATGAGTTAAACATATCTAGGTACATTATAACTCTGTAAGTGCTCAATCCCAGGATAGAGCAACTCTGCCAATGCTCAATCCCTGGATAGAGCAACTCTGCAAGTGCTCAATCCCTGGATAGAGCAACTCTGCAAGTGCTCGATCCTGGGATAGAGCAACTCTGCATTGCTCGATCCTGGGATAGAGCAAATCTTAGGTTTGCGCCCGCTCAATCCTGGGAATGTGCGCGCAATCCCAGGATCGCGCAAGCAAACCTGGAATCTGGGAATGAGCAGCTCAATCCTGGGATTGCGCAAATTCGAGGTTTGCGCGTAACAGAATCACTCTCAACGTTGCTGCTCGAACCAAATGGGCGTAGACAAAGCCAGTTACTGCAGAACTGAAGTCAATGTTGCATCTCAACTCTTCCAATGCACACCACGAGTTGGGTCCAATGCATGTGGCAAGGGATTCAGAGATGATTGTGAAAGTGATGGCAGACATGGAGACCAATCCATCTGCAACAACCACAAGCCTGATTATGATAACAACTGGACAGTGTGCCGAGCTAGCTGTGAAGTATCATCACTTCATCAATGTGAAGGGAATGGGCCTAAGGGCACTATCTGATTCCATTCCAAAGACAACCATTGTGAGACTTAAGACATTCTACACCCAGAATGATAAGACCAAGAAGTCAAAATACCAATCTGCTGGCCCAGGAAAAAGTGATGAAGTTTTAGCCCTCCTGCGAATGATACAGATCGTTGCTAGTGGGGGTGAAGTAGACATATTCAACTTCAGCGGCACTCATGAATGCAGCAAGACACCCCCATCACTGTTCAATGAAGATGGAACCATGAGAGCTGCAGGAACAAGGCCAGTCTAGTTAAAGACTTGAAGGAGGACACCAAAGTGAATACTGCTCCTGATCTACCCTACAGAAGAGGAAGACGACAGTCATAGTAGATGCTATGCATGCTGTTGGTCACTGGTCCTTCCACAAAGATGAAATATTTGGAGCTATTGCAGGGTGCTACAGAAACAATCTTCTGAAAGATGTACCTGATGGCACGGCCATCATACGCTTCTGCTGTGACAGGTTCAACTCACTGAGCCTAAAGTCTTCAGAGCGGCAGCATAGGTACACCCAGTCACGACCACAAAGGCAATTTGAAATCAGTGATCAGTACAGAGCCCCTAACCTGCAGGAGTTCTTCTCTGTGTCTGCCAACAAAGCTGGACTTCTGAGCTTCCTGTGTGAGACATGGTGCCAGGAGGAGCAGCTTGCTCCAACCACAGGCTCAACCAGATTGTACCTGGGTGGTGGCTTCAAAGAAGAAACAAAGAGTGTACTGCTTACAGAGGGTACAGTAACTTATGTCACTGCTTTGGAGTCCACTCAACAAGAGGCTGATACCAGGGTCATACTGCATTCTATGTACAGTGTCCAGAATGAGCAGGTGGACCGAGTGCATGCAAATGATACAGATTTCATGTGTGTACTATGCTGCAACGCTGCTGAAAGATTTGCCTGAACTATGGGTTCGAACTGCACAAGAGAGTTATCTACCAATCCATGAGATTGCTGCTGCACTGGAACCTGCAAGTAGCCGAGGACTTCCCTTCATTCACAGTCTGAGTGGACGCGACATCACCAGCTACCCATACTTTACTGGGAAGAAGGTGTGGCTAAACAGCAGCAAAACAACTGACATTTCGGCATTGGAAGACTTTGCAGATGATGATCAGGGTCCAGCTTGAATCACAGCAGATGTTATCAACCAAGCAAAGGAGCTCGTAGTCGCTTCTCTTAAGGATAGATTTGATGCTGCACTTGCGTGGCTTCTCAAGGTTTGTGAAACTGTGGTCACTGTATCATCTTGGGATTAGGGCCAGCTAGGGTTAGGGCCAGGATAAAAGCTAGCTGTATATACCAACAAGGGTGACGATTTCGAGGGCTCAGACCTTGGAAGGCTCACAACTTCCACAAAAAACAAGTCTACTCTCCTCAAATTGCTACTATCCACAGAGAATGCATTCCTTCAACATCTCAAACATGCGGCATTAGCGACAGCAATCGACAAGAGTGCTCACATTTGCAAGCAGAGAGTTGAACCATGTGAGGATTTTGGGTGGGCCATGGATGATGGAAAGCTGGTACCAGTGCAATACACACACCCAACCGGGCCACAGCAGATGATGCAGACAATCTCCTGTGGCTGCACTAAGGGCTGCAACAGAAACTGCTCATGTGTAAAGAAAAACATAGTAGGTTGCTGGTGTCACTGATTGAAAAAGAAGTGCAGCTGTACCCACTACATTGCCACCTTCTACAGCAGCAGTGAATCGGAAAGCAATAACTAACAGCACCAATTTAGTTTAGACTTGTGTATTGTATTAGCTTTGTATAAGGCACATACATTATTCACCAAAAAACAATTAAATACAGGATTGAGTGTGGATTTTGAACAATTATTTATTGTTTCCTCCCCTTGATATTGAGATGTAAACTGTTCAGAGAGTATTAACAATTTATTTGGTTTGTTGAAATTAAGTATTTTCTTCAGCATTCTCAAGGAACACAGATAAACCATAATGACTGATTACCGCTAAAGGTGAGATATTCACGTATATGGTTAGAGGCTTCCTACGGATTTTCAGTAGCTTGTTGACAAGGTTGTCCATATACATTTTGTTATATACATACGATTTTTGCCAGCAAACCTTTTACAGCACACCATGTCTGTTTTTATTTATTTATCAGGTTTCGCCCCCTGGGTACTAGCCTTATTATGCTAATCTTTAGGATGATAATTCAGATTAAGATTAATTTTGTTAAGATGAGAATGATTGCAAGTTCAATGATTCTGTCTTGCAGCAATGTAGGTCTCATCCTTTTTCAACATGTTACATATTTTCAATGACCTTCTCAATAATCAACTTGAATTTTACTTTCAACATTGGACTAGATCCTCTAGCCTTTACCAAGAACTCTCTCAATGTTTCGACAAGATACTCTGGCCTTCATCAGGAATCAAGTGAAAGGAGAGTGTAAATCAAAACTGACTAGCATCTCATCTGAAACAAGACATATTTTTTTGACTACATCCATAAAATATTCCAAGTCTTGCGTACATATGTATTAGTTTTTGGTCCAAGCAGAGAGATCAACTGTGCTAGATATTTTGAAAGTCGGTATATATGTGGAGCAAAGTATTCATGAGACAACAGTTCTCAAGGGTTTTTAATTTTTGTGTATTTTCAAATGGCTAAATATATATCAATGAAGATCTAGCTACTACCTTTATTATACAACATGGTTGATGCCTTCCATGTCCTATCTAACTCCTATGGTGAAAACTTGATTTGGTTTGGATCCTATCTCAGCAATTTGTATCTGTCTAAGATTTGAATGACACTCATCTTATTTCAAATGATGCATTCCTTTGGCATGCTATAAGGATAACAACATTCAATTCCTTGAGTGCTCTCCTCTACTTCTGACTTATTATACTTTGGCAGTCTAGACCTTCTTAAAACGCCACACACTCTAATGTGTATGTCATTTTCTTGAACCTCATTCAATTTCTTCGTTGCGAGTTCCACCACGGACATGGTGTCTATCATAGAGACTTATGGGTACCGGGACTGAATTTAGACCAAGCTTTAAAACCTCCTCTTGACCTGCTGTGAGGACTTTGTTCCACATGCCATTCTGGTTGTAGGGAGACTTTAGAGACTATTTCTTTTTCCTTATATGTAGAGATTGAAGCTTGCTTACATGTCTTATTTTGTGTGCCCTCTCTGCTGCTTTCCCATAAGGTTCTTCAATCTTATCATACTCTTTCTTGTCTAAAAGATCTTCCAGTTGGTTTACACAGCGATTTCAGTCATACAAGATTGCCAAGAGAAGTTGAAAAATCATGTTTCTTCCTCCAGCAGTAGCTGGTGGTTATCATGTGGTGGTGTGTAAGCAGTATCTTGTGTTGGATGGAATTAAAAGCAATCTGTCAGCACGTATCTGGAGGCAGCTTCACCATGACTCTCCCTACTACTACTAGGCGCACCTGCAGAATTATTGGTTGTTCACTTAATGCTTTTAATGCTTAGCTATTTTGGACAGTTGCTGGTGAGAGAAAACCGTCAATATCCCCGAACATAACACTATAATGTACACGTCGAATAGTCGCGGTGACGTATATAAAGTGATTGAGATCCGCGCGAGTGATAAAGAATGCGAGGCCTTTTGTCCCACTCACAAGTTGAAAATAGTCTTCAACCAGTAAACCTGTGTCCGAGAAACGCTCATTGACACTCAAGACCCTAGAATCACCCTTAAGCTCGAGGGCCAAGGGTAAGCGAAATGATCATGTTTCAACCAAGCTGGTAGATCACATGACCAATACGCAGCAGCGTAAATTGTACATAACTACCTGGGGTTACCTGGGAGACTGAATACGCAGCAGCGTAAATTGTACATAACTACCTGGGGTTACCTGGGAGACATAGAAATTGCTAATGATGAAGGTAGAGACGGATGCTATCATCGTGTGTATCTGGGCTGTAACTTTACTAAAGGTCATGTCTTCAATTCGAGGTATTATTATAATAATATCGTCAGGCTCATGCTCAGCCTCTATTGTTCATTGTGTTCTTGGGAATATATAGCTAAGAAAAAAAGGATCTTGGTAGTATCTTCCAGTCAGTATGCTCAGGTTCTTGGATAAATCAATTGTGCACTAAGTTTCCTAGGCCCAATCATCATCCTCTCCCTAAGCTTAGCTACAAGTAAACTAGGTTTTAAAAAGTATTTTATGTGGTGCCTGCATAACTGGTTTACTGTCCACCCATTTAATTGTGATTGCAGGCATGTAGCATAAACTTTCCTATTCTTGCCACATTTTGACCCATAGGAGATCTCACCTTCAGCAGAACTGCTTCCACCTGGCGATTGGCAATGCTGATCTGTATGGGAATGTCCCTTCTACGTGTTAAAAATACTATTATCATTTATTACTTGGGTAACCTTACCATTTTCAGCTACAGAGTTGATTATTGAGAAGGTCATTGTAATTACAGAGTCATGAGTTCATACTGGCAATATTTGGAGCACTTATTGCATCATCACTGGTGCCCCATTATTCATAATGGCAATAATAGGAGTGTCATTGATACTCAGAAAATTATGCGTGAACATTGTACAAAGTAAAGTTGTTTGACTTTTTATCATCCTCTAAGTCTTGAATTTGTTTGTATGAGAAACAGCTTTCTTTTAAAAGTGCCGTAGTTGTGCACCAAACTCCACACACATCACAGTCCATCCAGAACACTGTATCAGTTTTCATATGTTCTTGTTCAGTGGAGTGGCAAATCTCACAGACAAATCAATCATCACCATAACTTTCATCACAAAAATGAGCAGGAAATCATTGAGGATGAGAATGGGTGTGTTATCTATATGGTGTGCTAGGTCCAATTTCTTACTTGATTCTGACTCTTCCGTTTCTTGACCATCAGAGTTATTGAACTTCTCTCCATGCCAAACTAGTCTTAGTTGTCTGCTTATGCTTACGTTCCTTTCCTTCCTCTGCTGCCTTTTCACTTCTCTTCTCTTTTGCTTCCTTCTTCTCTTCCCCGTCTTTCTTTTTAACCTGTTAACATATCGTAACTCCTCCTGAAGAAAACATTGCATTACTGTCATTGAGATCCACATCTCCAGAAAAGTTCACGTTACCAAGGTCACCGAGAATGAATTACTATGATCTCCATCGAGTCACCAGGCGCTATGGCATTTGAATCACCAGGGTCTCCAGGGTTTGAGTCACCAGTGGCTCTGGGGATTGAATCACCAGGGTCTTTAGAGTTTGAGTCATCACCAGGGGTTTGAATCATCTCCGGGGTTCGAGTCACCAGCTCCATCTCACGCAGCCTGAGATTCATTTCGACCACTACCAACATCTCTGTCTTCCAGGTCACTGCTACCATCTTTCCCACCCGAATCTATATGTTAATAGCAGTGAGTGTATGTGTGCCTGGGCATGTGTGTGTGTCTATGTGTGTGTCAGTCTAAAGTAGTGCAGTTTTAACTACATTATTTTAAGCATGCCTCACGCAATAAATAATTCCAAACTGGTTTAATATTTAATGCACATGTACATGATTGGCATGTGCATGTGTGTGTGAAACAGAGTGAGGAACAGAAAACTAACTAAGGTCTCCTCCACTGCAAATATCATCACTGCCTGCAGATCTTTTGTCATAGAGTTGCACTGCATCTCAATTAGATGGAAATACTCCAGCCTTTTTTAATCGACCGTAGATTGTTGCAGGGTTGATAGCACATAGCCAAGCATTCTGAAATGCTGCTTATTCATGATTTTGCCAGGATTATTTTGATAATAATTATTAATTTGTGACATGCCTCCTGCCAATGCTGTTTCAATGGACTACAGTCTAGAGGTTGACATTCGTGGGTGGTGTGAGGAGGGAGACAAAAGATGATCACTTCACTATCTCTTGCAAATTGAATGCTGCTCAGCTCAAAGTTAGAGCTGTGGCCATCCAGTAGTAAAAGAAGTGAGTGTTGTGATACCGCATTAACTAGGAAGTGCTCCTTCAACCAAAAATAGAAAAGTTCTTGATCAACCCAACCTTTATCGCCGACTCTGTAATGGGAGCCACATATATCGTCATTGGTCCAAAGTATAATTATTCAGCTGTTCGGCAGTGATGATAATGAAAGGAGGAAAGCATTGGCATGTAGAACTTCTATACCATATAACGGTAATTTGTGCTTTTTTTCAAGAAGTATGATATCGAATCTTTTTCTGCCCCATTTGCAGTGATGACTCTAGGGGTACTAGGTTCCAATTGGACTCCAGTCTCATCTATATTGGAGATCCTTTCAGGATGGTCATCAAATCCTAAATTATATGCTTCTCAGGAGGTCTAAGTAAGCATTAATATTTTCAGCACCCACAGCATCCAATCTCACTCCAGCAGTAGCATCACCGGCACAAAGCCAAAGAATGGAGTTTCTCTTCAGAAACTTCTGCCACCACCCATTGATGAAAATGGAGTCCTTAAGTGCCCCCTTCTGCTTAACATTATGTTTCTACTTACATTTAACATCACACCGAGTCTCGCCAAACCCTATCTTGACAATGTCAACTAGACGGCTAGTTCAGCTTCTTCATCATTGGCTTAGACCCAGGTTTGGAACCATGCATTACTCACTCACTCAAGCAGTCTTTCAATGTGGAATGAGGCACTCCATGTGGATCTGCAGCTTTGTTACCGGAAGGCCTTGAGTTGTCACACTATTTATAGCAGCTGAATTTTCTCTTGAGTTCATTAGATTCTCATAGAACTGTGCTTCATGTGTTTCATCTGTTGCACGTCTGAATTCCTTCATCTTTTTGTTTGGCATCTTCCTAAAATGAACACACATTCGTAGTTAATTATTAGGGTACTTATCCTGGGTTTGGTTTCCACAATAGCCAACTACACTGACTTGCTATAACTTGCTATTTGCTTAGCAGACGAGACAGGATTCCAATAGACTTCCTACAAGAGTTCAATGGGCATATGGATATTCCCGTAAAATATATAAGATATTGTCCCTAAAGAAATTGATTACACTTGTGCATTGGCATTGGTTGCTGAGTGACTCCTTGTATTAGTGCCATTTTTCTTGCTGACTGATGTATAAGCACCCTTTTTTGACAACCAGCTTTTACGTGAATAAAATGACCTGATGATGTTGATGGCTGCAGAGTTGGTGAAAATGACACGTTTCATCTTGCACACATTAATTTTAATCAGGACATGGAATGTATTCCGAGTTCTTCTCCTGAGGTATATAGATCCTCTCTTCTCTCTGACCTGTTATACCCAAAACATAGCAGGTACTCTGAGTTCTGTACAAAGGTATGCCTAACTTGCCATGGTGAGATGGGTGGCCTCTCTATGTTGTTTGTTATGTACTTGTGCTGGCTGATACCTCAAGTAGTCAGACCTTAATAAGTGGTATATATAACATAACAATGTGGCCATGTATTGCTTCACACTAAAATTAAATAAATACAACTTTTACTTATTGGTTTCCCTTCCCCCCTCCCTCTTCCTACAATCATGAATTCATAGTTTTCATGGATGAATTGCAAGCAATGGTGTGGATGGAAGCTATTGTCAGTGCTTGTACTTGTATAGAGCAGGCAGCGAATTAATTAAATGTAGGTGTGGCACCTAATCCAGTCAAAAAAGGAGATATACCACTACTGCAAAAAGAATAATTTGGAATGCCATACTGCTAAATAAATGCCATCAGTAAAGTAGTAATGTGTAGCTAATTCACCATACATAAAGGTGAAATATTTTTTTCTCTCATATTGTTTGGATGGTTGCTACCATTAATTGTTTTTATTAAACCCAATTTCACTTTTTATTTTTCCCCCTCTAGTTGATTATAACTCCTCTGAGTTTTTCAATGTTGTCATCAAATCAAGCAAAGAGGCTCATACCATTATACAGTTTGATGGCACTACACTGTGGTCAGTTTTCATGGCAACAATGGTAGCGCTGTAAGAAAAACGAGAACCAAGCGTGATACTTTTTATAGATAATCACACCCTATATAGACACTAGAACTACTCCAATACATAATGGTCTGAATGGATATTAGCTTAGATATCATTGAGAGGTCTAAAAATTTATTGAAAATATTGAAAATTAACTGAGAAAAATTGTTTCTCATGGTAAATAGTTGGCTTTTGAGATAAAGGTAAAGTTATTTTATAATCATACTACAAAGGCATAATTATATATAGTTGATAGGGACATTAAAACAAGTATGATAATGTGCACATAAATAATTGACTAGTAACACTGAGATGGCAGACTTAAATTTGTTAAATTTGGAGTGGAGTCTTGGCATGTTTCTGTGTGGACAAACTTCTATGCTATAATATATATATATACTTAGAAGGTAGTTTGCTGATGAAGGCTACAAATAGTGCTCAATGCTGTTAAAGCAGAGCTATTGAATAGTAATAATAAAAAAGTATTAGGATGGAGTATGACTAGCCATCCCAATACTTTTCTATTATTACTATATATATATTACTATATATATATATATATTAATCCACCGAATTAAATCAACAATTTGAGGCAATGTTCTAGAAATTATAGGTGTTAGGAAAAAGAGTGGTGCATATGATAGACATATTATGCATGCTGATATAGGATGATATGTAATGACTATTATTGTACACTTCATTCTAAGTATATATGTAGATATCTATTCTGGTAAGAAAGTTAAACTCTTTGAACAAGCTGAATGGCTACATCCAGATGTAGCAGCATCAAGATTTGTGGGAAACAGAAGCTGCATCTACTGAAAATGAAAATGCTACTGCTAGCTCTTTTTTGTTTGTCTTTTCTTCAGCACTCCCCAATATTGAAGTTGATGTTTAGCAACCAGTGAAGGTGTCCTTCCTCCAGAAAACAGAAGATATATGAAAGTGTAGCAGGTTATTATAGCTGGGCAGGTCTCTTTTATAGCTTGTTATGGTTTTTGTTAAAGATAGAATGGCATTATAGCACATGTATAGGATATTTATTAGTTACCTTCATCATTCCACTGCAGTGCTTCTTATTCTTCTAATTGGGTCCTAGTATCAACTCATGCTCTACTTCCTTTCTTCTCAGAAAGCCAGATGCTGGCAAAGCCACATCCACATGAAGTTGCTAAAGATTAATGTGCATTCTGGAGATACGATTGTTGGTCGTCACAAATCTCGGCATGAATAATGTCCACAAGTAATTTTTGAAGACTGTTTCCCCCCAAGGAATTCCAACTAGTGCCTTATTACCATGTGACTCATAAGATAGTACATGGAATTCAAGGGTATCTTGAGCTCTTTTAGATGCTTTCTTCTTCTACCATGCCTAGGAGAGTGGTAATTAAAGACAGCATATTATCTGCTGTGGAGACTTTTTACCTAAAAACCAAAGTAACCAAAGTAGTTAAATTTCACTATTATGCCATAAAAAACACATTAAAAAAGAGAGTTTAATACCCCACATTCAGAAGATTACATTTCATTATACATTAGAAGTTATCTCTGCACAATTTTAACCCTATTTTAAATACTTATGTAATCAAAGTGGATGTCACAGGAAATAATGTACTCAAATTGATATTCTAGAGTGGGAAAATTTTCTAGCCTGAACCGGTATGACATCAATAATAATTATCATGGCAACACAAAGCGACAATCATATGGAAAAGCAAATGTGGTATGTTTATGATTTTAGTATGGTCGGATGACTAAAATAGCCAAGTACACAAACTTAACTACAAGCCATGATGTGCATTATACATATATTTATATCAGGTGTATATAGGTGACGATAGGACACAAAAACCTACCATGAATAATTTGTCAAGATATCATTCTATGCCAGACCTTTCACAATCCCAATACTGCTGGAATAGTGTCTAGTATAACATACTCATTTTCTACTATGAGGGATGAATAATAGATGAATACGAGCACTATTTAATTTAGACCAGAACTTTCATATTCCTACTTAGCACTATTTCTGACATCGTAAACAGATTTACCACTGGCCGGCAAAGCTAGAAGAGAGCAACTGCCTTCACTCAGTTAATGCATCTGGATACGCAACCACTTGGCGGTTAATAAACAATGGTCCTTGCTGTAAATAATAATAATAATAATAACTATATTTGTCTTTGGGACAGTGGAGATGAAATACTATTACCTCTATGGCTGGTGAGTTTTGTTTGTGAGTGCAACTATTTGACTGCAGAGTAGATATTTTTTAATGTTGGAGGAATATAACTAACACAGCAGCTGTATTTTTATGGTGATTTGAAGTTTTAACATTGGCTGTGCATTTGTTTTTGCTGGTACATTAAAATATTATAATTGGCATGTGAACTTTGGCATGTGAACTGACCTTGAGTATATTTATTTCACAGTTTATCCAGCACATTTCATTATATCAAATTCTTCGATAGCCTCAGTGAATGGATCATCACAAAATTGCACGGGTGCATATAAAACGATATCATATTTTATATGTCCAAGTGCAAGAACCACTGTTCTGTTTAATGCTGCCCCTAATCTCACTGGATTAGATGGTGATCAATGGGCTAGTCAACTGCTCACACTCAGAGGACCCTCTGCTGACATCACATTCGATTTCTCCCGTGGTACACACTTTAGTGGAGTGGGGAGGGTTGAGGTGGTCATGTTCAACTGTCCACAGTGGGGAATAGGAATAGATACCATCCGCATTCTACAGTCGGCCAACTTGTTTGGTAGAAGATCATTACTTGGTAGCATCACTTCAACCCACACTACATCATGTAACTCTCTGGTGAGCTTCTTCACAAACGAATTTAGGGCATTCCAATTATTTATCACTCTAAAATTTACTGACTTTAACTGGGTCCACCTTGCTGAGGTGATCTTCTGTAGTGGTGTTAATTTTTGTCCACCTGAAGCTATCCCCATTCCATCTACAACATTACCCACTGCTGGAACCTCCAATATTACCACCACCACTCGTAAGCAATATCAGTAATATAGATGGTTTTACCAATTACACTGTACAATTTCAGAACATGTATGTTCAGTGATACTATGAACAATCCCAGGTCATCTACAGTTGACCAATGTCAGAGTTCTTGCCCACCTACTATATACTGACTAGGGTTATTGGCCAGGATTAGGGACATAGGGCGAGGGCTAATGATAGGTTTATAATGGCCAAGAATTGTGGTTATACCGGGACTATTTATGGCACCACTGGACTACCCTGATGCCAAAATATTGGTCTCCTTTCCTAAAAAAATGCACAACCCCTTACGAATCATCGGTTACATGTTTATAATGTAATGAATGTTGGCATATTGAGTTGTACAGCAAAACTTGTATCAAATGGGAATATCTTATAAATAAGGGTCTCGTAAGTTGAACACTGTTATTAGCTCTGGAATGGTAACTATCATACATGAATAATTCTTTAACTAGCCAGGTACTTTCACTAGCTGTCCCAAGGAATACCATTGTCAAGGAATCAGTTTTAACCAATTATTTGCCAACACAAGTGGAACCTTGAATGCTAGGAAGTATGCCTCACTCATATTTTTGGATTTTCTTCATTGAAATTTATCTATGAGATAGTTAAAGGTAAAAAAATGATACCTGGGAAAATTTGTTCTAAAGTGTGTGTTTTACTTTATTATTATTAAGATGTCTTTATTAAGTGTCTTTATTATTATTATTATTATTTTATTTATTTATTTTATTATGTAGATCATACTTATGTATGTGTACTGCACCACACCTTCGGTGTCACTTTTTTTGTCTTTTGTTAAATTTATAGTCGCTGCTATATATACAAGAAATGGATTGTTTTGCATAATCACACCCAGTAGCTATGCTATGTGTTAATGACACGCAAAATACCTTCAAGGATGTTTGTTAGATAAATCCACTGGACCAATTACAAGTTTCCTAGTAGGTGGGTATTGTAGCATATCTGGCAAGCACAGAAAGACTGCCATTGACCCGAAATGAAAAGGTGACTCCATGGAGGTTGGAGTTGAAAGATGGGCAAAGTTTAATCTGTATACTATGTCAAAACATAATTTCCAGCTGCAATTGTAAGGCTGGCTAAATATAAGCTCAAGATTGAATATAAGCACACTTGGGTAGCACGATCTTTTCTACCACTATTTGACAGGTATAATAATATCACTCATATGTCACAGTTATGAAATAATTGGAAAACAACCATGCTTGGGAAGAACTTTGCCAGGCATCTCTAAATTTCTTTTTTGGAAAAGTGAAGGGTCTGTTGGTAATTTCAGAAAATACTCCATATATAGCCATAGCAGCAATCTCTGATTCCATGTAGCTGTCAACCTCATAGAAGCAGTAATATGCACATGCATAGATCTAGAAGTTGGGTAGGCTCTGGTTCACCCACTCCACCCTACTGAGCTAGTCACTTATTTGGCAGGCAACTTGGAGACTTGGCATGGTGCAAGAACTTGACCTGACAGAGCTCAGTCAACTTGCCAAGAGTGAATTAAACTCATGCCAGAGCCAATAGAATGGAGGCTAATTTGAGCTTCTCTAGAAAGGATAGTGGCTGTGCCAAAGAGTTGTTTGTGCTATTGACACACTAGATAGCACACACAACCAGCTTTGGACATCTAATGGAGCTAGGTTAGTTCACTGGGGCATTTATTTGACAGATCTGAACCTAGGTGGAAATGCATACTAGACGTCTGAGCATTTCATGCTGCAATGCCTAGGAATACTTATAGCTGAGACCAACCTGCTTGCATCTCCTTTGTTTTGCTCTTTGTGTTTATGAAATCATTTCGATTCATTCACTATAGTAACACACCTGCTACTTCAGCCATGAAATATTTAAACAAAAATGTATTCACATTATTAGAAAAGTTACGCTTCAGTATGAATATGATATATAGTATTCCTTGCCTTTATTTCAAGATGGAGGTGACAAATCCCCCAAACCAAAGTTCATATCTCAACAAAAACACTCATCAGCAAAATCTTAGCAGCTGGAGGTTTCAGTCCAAAAGCAGACTCCAAGCATAAAAATACTTAGAAAGTGCTAGAAATTCCTCTTCAAGATATTTTTCTATCTCTTTCCCCCCCATAATATAACTTGCATAGAATAGGTCTATTCATAAATCGTTAATATCAGGAGACTCTAAATGTTCCAGTGCACATCCACAATTACCGTATTTCCTCCCACAATTACCGTATTTCCTCCATTAGGAAGCACCTTTCAATTGTAACTGCAGAGCAATAAGACATGCCCAAATAATTGTTCAATATATAGGCTTATAAACTGAGAACTGAAGAAAAAATTAGGAACAAAATTCTGGCTCCAGCAGGGCTTGAACCCTTGATTTCTGCTTTCCAGGCAGGTTACTAAACCATTGAGTCACAGGCACCCAAATGATTAGAAGTCCTCCAAACAGGTACTTGAACTCCTTGATAAGTGCAATCAATTATAACTGTCCTTCTAATTGTAATCACCCTTGTAATTGTAAACACCCTTCCAATAGTAATCGCAGGTAGATTGGAGATTGGACAAAATAAATAGTAACTTCGATTCCTATTAGAGAATACATGGTACTTTGGTTTTTGATCATGGTAAAAAGGTATGGGTAGTAGTGGTGATTAATGAAGCAAGCTCACATACTGTTATATTATCAGAATTGGGTAAAAGATTGTCATACATATGACTGGAACTATAAGCAGAATGAATGACTGGCATTCAGTTCTGGTTTTGATTTTTGCAACTGTTAACAGAGTCCGTAGGAGGTTGTACTGGTCTGCTGTTGTTTAGTTGGTGGAGTTCTTCTGTGCAACTGTTACCAAGACCTTAAGATGCTGTAGCTGATCCACCATGGGTAGATTCATGAATAGGAGCATGTGCTGTTTTAGGGAATAATTGATAACATGTGCAGCTGAATTATTTTTAAACGATGTAAAACAGCATCAGTCAAGCTAGCCTTCTTTACTAGAAGTCTCTATCAGTTACTGTTCTCCACAGGGTGTTTAGAAGTACAGTGCACTATATATCTCTTTATATTATTGGAAGTACAGTAGACCCTCGCTAATCTGGACCCCGTTAATGCTAATCTGAATGGCATTAGGTAGCAGCAAAAAAAAAAAAAAATTAATAAAAAAAAACAAACTTTGAACCTACCACGAGCATGTCATACGATGCAGCTGCAGTGATATGGAGAAGAAAAGAGCACACAAGAGCCTTACCATTGAGGAGAAGGTCGAGATCCTGGCCCAGCTCAGGAAGAAAAGCTACAAGTTACTAGCTAAACAGTATGGAGTTGGAGTCTCCACTATCTCAGACATAAAGAAGAAGCACAGCGAGTTGTGAGGATGCAAAAGGAAGATGACTGAGATGGGATTCCGGAGTTCTGCTAAAAAAATGAGGATGGGAAGGGAACATAATGATTAAAAATTACTTGTACATGTACTCCCAGTATTCAACCCACACCTGCAAAAAATAAACAAATTCCGAGTTCAATATAATGATATCATTTCACTAATCCAATAATCTGAACTACTCAGATCCCCAGGCTATTTGGATTAGTGAGGGTCTACTGTATAGCATGCACTATGCATTATTTTCTGTCAAAGTTCATTTTTACAAATCGAATGATTTTTTCCCATAAAGATGAACATAGACTGTAATAGCAGAGAGAGCCAGCAAAGCGTTCCAATCAGAGAGAATTCTCCAGTCCTACAGAAGAAGCAGTGCCTTAACAGCTGAATGTGAAGATCTGGAAGTCAAACTACCGGAACCAGCACTGGGAAGTGACTATCAGAGGATTCATACCCTTTGTAGGGTACAGCAGAGAAGATCCACAACAAATCCAAACAGAACCATCAAAAGATGCTGGAGACACTTTTGAAGAGAAGGAGATTAAGAGAAGTGAAGATTCATACCCAAAACTTGAACAGATTGGTACTGAAAAACTTTCTCCTACTCAGGAAGAAGTGCTTGTCTTGGGTCTTAACTTTGTCCCTGCTCCAAAGATGAACACCATAGTTGCAGTGGAAGAGATGGAAGCTGGAGGATAGCAAGGCACTGAGCTTTGAGGGTGGAACTTTGAGAAGAGCAAGAAAACCAAAGGACAACCTGACAAAGGAACAGAGAAAGGCCCTGGGAGAACTAAGGGAGATGGAAGAGATCATGATTTTACCAGCAGACAATGGGAAGACAACAGTTCTGATGAGAAAGGGAAGCTACATTTCAAAGCTGACAGGAATGCTGGAAGCCAAATACTGAAGATGGATCCTACCAAGGCACACTAGAAGTAGACCACCACTGATTTATGGGCTCCCTAAGATAGCTGGAAATACAAATACACATGTCAAGGATTCTGGGCAATTTATCAAGGTGCATGTTTGGTACAGGATAAGTGTCTTGTCAGTTTTGATGTTTCCTCTCTTTTTACCAATGTTCCCATTGATGAAGTAATTTTCGGAATTTTGATGAAAGATGGGAGCTTGCATGAGAGGACCACACTAGGTGCTGAAAGGATTTCTGAACTGTTGGAGTTAAATCCACCTGCTTCAGGTATCTAGAAAAATGCTACAAGCAGAAAGAGGGTGCAGCAATGCGCCCTCCAACTTTTATATGGAATTCTTTGAAGCCACAGTTTTGGAAGAGATATGTGTATGATACCTTCTGCATTGTGAAGAAGGGAAGTGAGCAGGAGTTGTTGGTCCATCTGAATAACATCAAGCCATCTATAAAGATTACCATGGAGCTAGAAGTGGATGGATTGTTGCCCTTTCTGGATTGCCACCTGTACAGGAAGGAAGATGGAAGGCTAACTGCAACCGTACAGAAAACCCACGCACACCAACTGGTACCTTGATTATGGTCACATCATCCTATCCATTTCAGAAGAGGATGGTGAAGAGCTTTATGATAGAGCCAGGAGAGTGTAACTGAGAAGGAGGAACTTTAGAAGGAAGAACATCATTTGAATAAGCTCTTTATAGAGAATGGTTATCCACAAGCCATCAACAACCTTTCATCTGCAGATACATCTAAATGCAGAAAGGAAGATAAACAGGCAATGATGTGTCTAAAAGAAGGACCCTATTGCTTATACAGCAGGGATGAGTGAAGAGATCAGGAAGGTCTGCGGGAAGTTCAACATCAAAGTCATTTTCAGATTGGGAAGAACTCTGAGGACACAGCTGAGCAGAGCATTGTGCACCACATCACTTGTAGCTGTGGGAAATACTACATAGGTCGCTTCTTGACAAATAAAAACAGGATAAAAAAGTTTTGACTAGTCAATAAAGAAATGAAACAAGAATTTATCTATATTATAGACAACAAACATTTCAGGAGCCGTCATCTATTAAGATAATAAAGAGACCAGCAATATAATACTGCCTTTAAAAAAAAATCTGTATTATATTTGGATTCATAATATTAATAGATAAATGGTATCAAAGTTTTATTCTCAAATATTTATTTTTTGGCTAGTCAATCCAAATTATATTTTGTATTGTTTTAAAACTTGTAAGAGATCTCTGGCTGGATCAAATAGAAGAGTTATGATACGTTAGTATTGAAACGAATTCCCTATCAATACTTCCTCTTTTACATTCTAATCTTAAATCAGCACTCCCCTACATCCCTTTAAAAATATGAATGGGTCGCTTGCCCTAAATAACGCAGACTTGCATAAATTGAGAATTGTTGTCATAATAAACAGAATGATCCAAAAATACAGCAGCAGATTTAAAGCTAAACTGGCCTGGCTGTGCTGCGCACACAAGAATGGGTTTAGCTAACATGATACCTTACCAGATAGAAGAACAAGCCAGCCTTAAATAGAAAAACAACAAACTAAGACCCAAATTTCCTCTGGAAAACCCTCCAATATTACCTCAGCTCATAATTAAAAAATTGTTGCACAGACAGATTAGAATGAGGTACATGGCTGACAGAAAAGGATGAAGTACATATTACTTGGTTCATTCACATTTTTTTCTTCGGTCACAACTCGTATTCATTAATAATAATAGTAGTACCTATGCACCATACATTCGCCCATAAAGATATGAACCGTAGTGCTGGTTTACGTGAACCAGCAACGGTTGTCATATTACAATCAAGAGAATGCCTGGCAGCAGATCTGAAGCTAGTCTGGCACTGCCCAAGTGAGAATGGGCTGCAAGGTTAAAATGGAATGCATGGTTAATAGCTGATGTGCCAGCTATTACAACAGGCCAGCTTGAAATGGGATAAGGAACAAATCAAAATCATACAAGCCCACCAAAACCACCTACCTCATAGGCTTCATTTGGATAACCTATTTCCAAATATTTCAAACCGAGTGGAGGGAAGACAGATGAAAAAGAAAGAAGGCCATGACAACAAGAAGGTACTGAGAAGATTTGTTCAAGGTGACCTAGTGTACGTGGAGGATTTTATACCATAAAAGCACGAGTGGATACCAGGAACCATAATCAAAGGTGACTGGACCCCTATCCTGTTTGATTAAGTTGATGGACGGGAGAGATGTGTGGCGTCACATAGACAGGTGATTGAAGAAATTCAGACTGTAGTTCTATTGGGCCTGAAGTCAAATATTCCGGAATCGGTCCAGAACTTCTGCCGAGAACCGAATCCACTGAACCTAGGAATGGAAAAAGAACTTCCAAGTACAGACCAAGAAGCACCATCACAAACACAGACAGAGAGCCAAGTTGAGCAACCCAAGTGGTGACACTGGCATCACTTCCACGTCATTCAAGTTGAAACAGAGCACCTCCAGATCGTTACCGATCAGCATTTGATTAACTGACCTTCAGGCTAAGGGGGGAAAGGTGTGATGGTCTGTGACTTTAGTATGATTTATATGATGAGATATTATTATTAACATTGTTGTGGTTATGCTATGATGTCACTCTTATTTAGTGTACACTATAAAATACCATGTTTTCATTTACGAAGGAGTTGAGTGCTTTTGATAATGTATTGTAATTTCAATAACAATTTGACTTTACATTGCGTGCAGTACTATTAGTAACAGACTATTACAGTACCAGCTAGGATGGTACATCTATGATTGTATTCACCATGCATTCACCAGTAAAAATATATATCAAAGCGTCACTCCCCTTAAATAATATGACCTTATATAAATTAGGTGCTGAACAATTTTATGGTTGACTGGTACTCCACTAAGGCCGCTTTGAATCATTACTCTATCCCCAGATCCTCTAATTATGAGGAAGAAAAATATACTTTCTATGGCAAACAAATCTATCATATAAATCAACAGGGAGATGCTTCCCAAAGCTGTATGTTCATTGCACGAGAAGTTTAGAATAAATCATTAGGAACTCCAACCTTGAGAAGCTGATGGTGTACAGAACAAATTCAAGGAGTACTTTACCCTTGAAGAGGAGAACTGTGTCTGTAGTATGGAATTCCCTCAGGTCGGCTGTTGTTTGTTCTGCATGCAACTTCTGAGACTTTAATTTTACCTATCCTCCTCAATCTGAAGTACTGGAATTACGAGCTCAAGATTCTATCTCTGCAGTTCGATTTCTCCTACTATCCAACATATTCTGAATGCCTGCCATATCAAGTTAAGCTGACTTGGCACCAAGCTTCCTTAAGCTATGGCTCACTGCATATCTCTCTCTGCCCAAGAGGGTTTGATATATAAATTATGGAGTTTGGGTGAGAAATTAGTGGAAATATGTGGACTTCTAATCTAATGCGACGCGATTCTTCTTCACACTTGCTGGGTTTCGAATGAAAATAGTGAGTGCAAAAGCTGTCGTAACTGCATCATAGAATCTTCTAGGCTATATGCAGACCTCCAGGGATTTGTGTTTCATCATATTATTAGCTCTATTATTGCTTTACTCTACTCTCCAATACCCAACATTGTAATCATGTTTATTCTATGCCCAGGCCCCCCTGAAATTCCTACAAATCTCTCCCTCAGTGTGAATGATAATTTTCTCACAGTAAGCTGGTTCTCCTCTACTATTCCAAGCATGTCTTTAACCTTTGACTTGGTCCTAATCAATATTAGAACTTCTAGTAGAAAAGAAGCAACAATTTATGGCACTCAAAGACACGTATTCACTGTGGAGAATGTGGAGGCATGTGATGTGTTGGAAGTACTAGTAATAGGCAGGAATAATGCTGGAGTTAGTAATCGTGCAAGTATCACTGGGAGTTTGCCTGTACTTCCAGATAAAAACACATTGCAGCACATATTGTCGAAGAGCAATACAGTAGGAATCAAATTAACAGTCACCTTCATGGTTAGTTTTTTTTGTTATATGCTAACTATAAATAGACATCTTCCTTATGGTTAACAATTAATTCCTATAATTACACTATAATTGATGTTAAAAAAACATTTTCAGATGTCCGTGCAATGTCCAATAAACCCAGTGACAAGTTATGCTTTGGAAATTAGTTTGGAGGATTCAGGACAGAACATGACCAAGCAATCACCAACAATATCCTCTGGTCGTGTGATAAGCCTTGAAGTGGAAGACTTGATGGAAAAAGAAACATACACTTATAGTGTTATAGCTGTTAATGCAATAGGCAGAGCTACAACAGACCCTATTAGTTTCTGTAAGTTTCAGCGAGTGAAGAAACACAAAAGTGTACCTCTTATATGTCAATTTTTTTACATTCTGTAGTGGCTACTTATGTGCAGGGAGTGAGTGTGTGTCTGGTCGAGGATAGCACATACTCCATCCAGTGCAGCTACATAGCTGGGAGAAATAAAGCCAGTGGGTGTAGTTATGTCTTCGTGGGTGTGGTGGAAGGTACAAAAGATATCAGTGGTACTATTGCTAAGACCAGCAGTGTGAAAGAAGTTATTAATAACACTACAGATTATGGCAGTATTCTAGTTTACGATGAGGGCAATTTTGTCATGAACCAAACTCTGGGGAAAATCGGATCTTGTACAACAGGCCAGTGAATTGGTTTAATGTACAGCACAAGACAAAAAATACATAGTCACATGATTGTTATGCCCCACTCTGGTAAAAAGGTTAAAAATAATTCACAAATATGTGGTATATTGCACAGAAATGAGCAGGATTACAAAGCAACACATTAACACGCCTAATTAAAATTCAAATCTACTCTTGATGGTATCTTATCAACTTTCATTGGTGGCCTTGCTTTAATGTACCAGCTTTGTTGTGTTAGGCTTGTTTCAGTTTGAGACTTGGCTTGGGTTACATAAAGGTGCAACCTATATAGAGCTCTTTTTCAATACTACTTGTGCTCTGGCCAGATATAGCATCTGATGTTGAACTAAGCTACCTTTTTGTATCAACGAATTTTTAAGGTTTTTGATCCTAACCTAGGCAGAATGAAAGCTGCAACTAACAAGTTTCTTGGAGTATTTACACTTCTTTACCACCTGAAAAGCTTGGACCAAATCACCAGAGATAGTTAATTGCACTTCATACCTTTGATCTTTTACTGACTAAGGCATGGGTGGTTACGAGTTTTGGTGGTGGATTTACTTTTTTAATTTATTTTATTTGTTGTATTTACTTGTTGGCTGGTTGGTTGGTTTTTGTTTGGTATTAGTATTAAGTTGTGCTGTAGGTTCAACCATATTATATTTGTAGCTATATATAGTTTTGTGCAACGCTGTATACTTTTATAAAATGTACTAATTTTTCCTCCACAGGAACTATTGTTACACTATACCTTACTGCTGGACTGTTATTGCTTGCAATTGTGGGTGGAGTTGTGATAATTTTAGTAGGCATTTTCATTTTTCAGTACAGGATCGTGCGTGGTAAGTACATAATTCCTGCAGTTCGTACACTCTTAATGTAAATCACATTGATAAACAGGTTACACTGCTACTGTAAAGAAAGGCATCCAATATGTCGAGATCAGGGGCAGATTTTAAGATTATTTAATGTGGGGGGGGGGGGGGGGTGGGGGGTAGAGGTTGGATCTACCACATGAGTAGTGCTTAGCATAAACTTCTGGCTCTTATTGAATTAGTGATTGAAGATTCTATTTTTACCATCTTTGCATAATATCGTAAAGTAAACTTTGGTGTAGAATAAATATATGTTTATAGCCAGCAAGAAAACCTTTTGAGAAAATGAAAGATGGTATCAAATGTAAACATCTTTAATTATACTACATCACGTCATCTGTGGCTAATCTGATTGGTTAATAACTGTAGGTTACATAGGCGTGTAACCTACACTTTTAACCGGATATAGTTTAGCGCGTGCGCAATGTAGTATAAGTAAGATAGCCTATACTTCACTCGCGGGTTATGCGCCAGTGTAACCTACTCATTTGCGCTTTAGCTATTAATGTTCACTGTTCATGAAGCTTTAATGTCATGATAATATTCACTTGATATAATTTATATAGATGTTCTGTGCTGCAGTGTAACCTACTCGTTTGCGCGTAACACTGCAAAATATATGGGCTCATAAATCCCTGAAGTTGAAGGAGTTTTTGATTATCAGTTGAAGGAAGTTGTTCCAACTCAGCTGCGTGTTTATCTAGCAGTACTTTGTCAATAGCTGGGGCGCCTTGAGTAAAAAATTCTTCCATTTCTAGTTGCTATGTTGCGCAATGTAGTATAAGTAAGATAGCCTATACAAAAGAGTCAGTTATGCGCCAGTGTAACCTACTCGTTTGCTGTTACATTCCTCGGCTTCGCCTCGGGGTAACCGCAAACTCGGAGGTTACATAGGCGCATAACTGACTCTTTTGTATAGGCTATCCTATACTTATATCACAGATTGTTAGATTATATAGCCACATACAAGTAAGAAAACCACTAAATATCACAGATGCACTATACAAAGTATATTCTTGGATTTATATTTTTGGCAGAAGAAGGAAAAGAAAACCATCTCAAGTATCCAAGAAGAGATAAGTCACTAAAACCTCTAAACAACGGGACAATTATTGTTAGAATACAACAAATACATATTATTCTTATTAAAAATATAGATACTATAGATATATTGTGGAGTGTGGTAGGACTCGTTATATTTGTTTGACTTCCTTTTTCAAATGGCAGACCCCAAAAATAAAGTTTATATCACAGCTGAAGATAATTTTCACAGTAATGATAATTTTGGCTGATTTTGACCCCCAAAACACTTCAGGTATGCTTTGAACCCTTCACGGAAGTTTTAAGCAGGCAACTCCCCCCCCCCCCCCCCCCCAAAAAAAAAAACAATAAAAAATTGTGAAACTGATCTTCAAAATTTTGTAACATGTATTCATTGGGGAATGCAGTAATGCTCCCTGTACTGACTTGACCCCTATTTTAAAATGGCACACACAATTACAGCAGTTATAATTATATCAGCTCAAACTCACTTCTTAGTATCCTAAATGATGATTTCAGGTGATTGTAACCCCCAAAACACTTTAACAATGCTTTGAATCCTTTGTGAAGGTGTTAATTGGCAGCCACTAAAACCATTATTAATTATTCTTCAGGATCTTGTAGATATCTATTAGCTGGGATACCTACTCCATTGCAGGGAGTGCTTTCAAGCTGGAGTGAAATCCAGTGGCCTCTAAACACACACATTCAGACATATAATTATAGCTATCCATTTGGCCACTGATAAAAAAAATGTTAGGGGGTTTGAAGCCATACCACAGGATATCCAGATGTTGGTAGGTTAAAAAAAGGGGGGGAAATGGATAAAGACCCTTTATATAGGTGTATGAGATATCCCATTCCATTGCAAGAGTGCTTTCAAGCTGGTTGGAATCCAGTGGCCTCTCAACAAACACATACACATATGACAGACATAGCTGTTAATGACTGTCAAAGTGCTCTTACTGAATTTACTAATTGCCTAATGAAGGTAGGGAATAAAAAATATCTTAAAATGAATAATTTCCCCCGGGTACTGGGAATTTTGAAATAGGTGTAAGTAATAAAAAAATTAAAATTGAATGATTCCATCTAGTATAGCGGAGGAGAGTGGGGAAGGGGGGGGGGGGGGGGGGGGGGGGAGGGAGTGAAAAATGATTCTTCCATGATCAAAACGGGGACCTTGAGTACCAAAGGAAATAAACCCACAGTAGTAAGTAGGACATATAATTCTACATACAACTTACGTATAAAAGACCATTCATTATTATTTACGACCAGAGGATTCAAAACTGTCCAATGCTTGACTAATCCAATTCTCGATTATTCAGCAAGCACCTGACTGGAAGTAAAAGGTCACAAATTCCATAAAAATGGTTTTGTATGTACAACATAGTTTAGCTGAGTGTGGAAGCAAGCAGCTGCATGTTTTCATTACCAGTGTCAAGAAATAATAATTTGGTTTGCTCAGAAGTTTACTACTGCAATAATAGCAGACCTTAACGAAGTATTTTTTGTATTTTAATGAACAATATTGGATTGTTTGTTCGCAAAAGAAATGAAACAAAAATTTACTAATGTAGACTACAAACATTTATATTGCCCTAAACAAAATTGTTGTCTGATTTTTCTCAGGCCTGCTGCAACATTAAGGGCTTAGACTTGGGAATTAAGGATAGTTATGCAACGGTATTGCACTTGTCAGTGTCAGCCATTTTGAACTCTACATGCATGCATCTTTCACATTGCCAAAAAGCTCACATATTATGCAACACAGCGACATTACCAACAAACTACATTAGTTATGTTACAGCTTCCATAATGCCAGCAGTTTCCTAGTGAGGCTGTGATAGTTTCGTAGTTAGTCTCACGTTGTTTAAATGATGCTATTATAAAACAATACATTGTTCTCTTGAACATTACCTTTACTCAGTGTAACACCAGAACTAACAAATCATAGATTATATTCACCATGTTCAATACGAAAATATACATGTGCCTATGTTTTTATGTATACACAACACATGCATCATGTGTAGTTACTTGGTTAGTTGAATCCCTGTGCTGTTACTATTGTCACATGATCAAACTTCTAAGGAAACCAACTTAACACTGCTTGGAACAAAAGAGTCTTGTTGACTAGGCTCAGTTTCATGGTGTTAACTATCGCCACAGGAGTAATGAGAAAATAATTGATACACATAGCTACTACACATACTGCCACATGCTGCTGTTGTTAACTCTACTTGTGTAAGGTCAACTATTGGTAAAAGTTACACAGGAGAATTCAAATAGCAGATGTTTTGATAGAGGATCACCTACAGCCTTCTTGACTTGGTAACAATTGCCCAGAAGTGAGAACTACACAACCGTACACAGCAGAAATAAGTGTGCGTTATTAATGTGTGTCAACTTGACTGTATCATCCATAAAGCCACTGGGTGATCCTTACCTTACACTCTATCCAGCAATCAAAGTCATGTGTGTGCCTTAGAACATCTGGAGTCTTCAGCACTAAAAGTTCCACGAGAGGACATATTGTGTGAAAGTTATGCGATGAAAAATATAGATAGAAATATAGGTACTTAGATGATCTCCTAAAATTGATTTTTTTACACTTTTCATGCTGCCAGTTTATTACCTCCGCAAAGGATTCAAGGCACACTTGGAGTCTTTTTGGAGTTAATATCTGCTGGAGCCTAAATTTAGGTAGCTAAGAATGATGTTTTGACTGATATGCTGGGGGTTGGGGGGAGGTTGCCATCTGCTGCTTGAGATAGGAGTCAAACAAGTAGAGATACTGTTACCATACTCTCATATATAGGCATACATATATTACAAGACAAAAAAGTGTTTTATTTAAAAGCAAAAAATGATTTGTCAAAATAGACCATGTTGCCCACTATATAACATTTACAGGACAGTTACAATTACTAACATAATAAACACCCAGGTTTAAATTAAGGAAGGACTAAAGCATAAAATAATAACACAAAATGTGTGGTTAAGAATTTGGAGATGCATAGATTTTGCACACTTCATTTGTATGAATGAACTTATATATAGCTCAAAAGCTAGATCTGTATGTACTCTCAATATTGCACAGGTATAATCATGCCTAAGTTCCTGCAGCCATGGTACGGTTGCTTTAAAATCTTAGTGCCTGAATTGTCTGCTTGTGGCAACTGTTTGGAAAGTGCTGGATGGCTGAAATTAGTATCTGTTGCTAGAGAAATATTCAATGTGTACTTTCGTTAGGTCTAAAATATGACTAATAGCACTAAAATTCAATTTTCTTGGGATGGAAGAAAATTGATTTCAGTTCCCATGCTTGACTACTTGGTCACATTTTGGCGTAAGGTTTCCTTTTGCCACAGATAACTAATTTCTGCTATCTAGAATTCAGTCACACAGATTTTGATGGAACCCCACTTTGGCTGCAGGTAACTTTGGTATAGTTAGTTATCTAGCAACATTTTTAGTATCAAAACAGAGGATACAGGTAAAACTTTTGATCTATAATAATATTATATCAAGTTCATAGTGAAGTACGCAGAATATATGGAGCTCCAAAGCCATAACCACAAGTTCCTTTTGGTAGTTTAGTTCCCTAAGTGAAGGATCCTGTAAATTTTAGTGATTTACATTGTTAAATTTTTGTTTCGTTTCTTTTTTGTCATGTCAATCCAATATTTTTTGTTTTAAAATGGTCATCTTATTACTATAGAAGTCAGTCATATGACACCAGAACTAACCAATCATAGATGTTATTATTTATCATGTTTGTTACTCAAATACAGGCATCCAACCTTACTTCAGTGACATCAGTATAAATGGAAGAACTATCAGCATTTTTACTCTTATATTCCACCCTCACAGATCACACTGGCTAAAGAATACAGTTGCAGTTCTGGGACTATGATTGATTACTTGCATTTGCTCCATGTACACTGAAAAATGTAAATACCATAAAAAATTACACTTAATTGATATGATGTCCTGCAATTGATAGATATTGTGCATTTTTACACTGCATATCACATACAACAGCTTGTAACAAAGTTATTAGCATCTTGAAATGAGGAAACATTTGAGCAAAGCAAATCGGAGAAGGTCAGCTGCTTGAAAGGTTATGCTGCAGTATGAATTATACTATCATTAACTCTGCAGACATTACTTTTTAAACATGGACCACATTTTGTCCTAAAAAAAGACTAACTCCAACTTGCTACTTTCAACCTTTCCTTGTGGCTTAAACTGCCACATGCTGTTTGATACCCTCATGAGATACATAAAAGTCATTACCTCACAAATTATGTACCGAAATTCTCTCCCCTTCCTACTGGCAATATCTGCCAGTTTGATTTAAATTGTTCAGTCTATCTTTTCTTACATGGAGGTAAGAATAACTCTATTACAGGAGCGTATTTAGGGGGGGGGGGGGGGGGGGGTTCTTTTGCCCAGAAGTCATTCAAGACGATCATTTTCTGTGGTAAGCAAAACATAGCTCTTCGTGGCCACGAAGAGGATCTTTGGAGTGATGCAAATCCTCGAAAATTTTTAAGCCTTGCTTCAATTTCGTGTTGAAGCAGGTGATGCAGTTCTGACAGACCACTTTGCTTGTGCAGCCAGAAATGCCCAATATTATGCCCCAATCATTCAAAATGAACTGATTGCAGCCATTGGTGAATGAATAAGAGAGAAAATTCTACAGGAGGTTAGGCTAGCAAAGTACTTTTCTGATGAGGCTGCTGATGCATCTAATAAAGAGCTGGTCCTGCGATATGTTGACTCGGAAATGTGAGTTTGTTGAATATATTATGGCACCACTGGAGTAGTGTTTCTAAAACCATCCTAAATGCAATACAAAATTATGCCTTGACCAAATAATTTATGTGTGCAGGGCTATGATGGTGCCAGCAACATGGCTGGCAAGTATCATGGGTTTGCTGCTCTAATCGAGAAACAAAACCCAAAAGCAGTCTATGTGACTGTGCGGCTCTTACACTGAATCTTTGTGTTGTGGCAGCATGTAACTTCCAAGCTATTCGAAATATGCAAGGAACTCTTGTGAAGCTATGCCTTTTCTTTAGGTTTTCTCCCAAGAGGGAAGCAGAACTAAAAAAACGGATCAGTGAACTTCCACTGGGAACAACTAACAGACAGAAACTGGCAAGCCTTTGCAAGACCCATTGGGTAGCTAAAATTGAGGCCTATGAAGTATTTTTGAAGATGGTACCAGGTGTTATTAGTACCTTGGAGATAATCTGTACTAAAGATGGTGGAACAGAGAGTCTGCTCAGAAAACTGCATCACGTTTAACAGTTACAACTCAGTTTGAGTTTCTTATGGCATTTGAGGTGGTGTACCAAGGCCTAGGCTACATAAAAGGCTTAACAGTGTCTCTGCAGAGCCGTTTGCAAGATATTTGCAATGCTTATACTGAGGTAAATTTAGTCGAGACTACTTTACATGAAGTTCGTGACAGCATTGATTCAAATCACAAGAAATGGTTTGATTCTGCAGTCACTCTAGCACAAAAAATCAATGCATCACAGCCATCTCTTCCACGTCGATGTGCAAGGCAAACAAGTAGAAGCAATGTACCTGCCGACTCTGCTGAAGATTATTACAGAAGAACTGTTCCATTTCTGGATGAGATGATAACACTCATTTTTCTGAAACACAAAAGAAAGCAATGCGAGCTTGGAGCATAGTTCCTTCTGCATTCATGGCCAATGCAGTTACTCAGAGTGAGTCTAATTTGATAAAGGAACTTTTGGATTTCTATGAAAATGATATGCCAAGTCCTTCATGTTATGAACAGGAACTCCATTTGTGGAGATCTAAATGGAGGAGTTTCTCATCAGAATTGCCCAAAACTCCATCCCAGGCCTTGAACTGTGCAAATGAGAGCATGTTTCCGAATATTTACTGTTTACTCCGTATTGTTTGTACTCTACCCGTAACCAGCTGTGAATGTGAATGTAGTGTCAGTGTACTACTTAGAAGACTCAAGACTACTATGGGGCAGCAAAGGTTATCAGGACTGGCACTGATGCACATCCACTATGGCTTAAACTTTGACCTAGATGCTATTCTTAAATTTTTTGCTCGTCAACACCCCCGAAGAATGTTACTCCAGGACATTTTGAATCATTAACGCAAATAATGATCATTTCTGTAATAATAATACATCTGATAGTCACAGATTTGTTTCCCCCCTCTTTTGTGTTATAAAGGCCAGTTGCAGCCTTTGCAGAATGAGTAATTCATTTGATACTTAAATACTAATGGCATATTGGTGCTGAAGGTTCGATCAAAAACAGGGAACTGGATCGCAGGCATGAGGAAATCACTAAGTTGAGGTAAAATTGAGAGAGCTCCCGCTAAGTAGAGACACTTGGAGTCTCTGTTGTATTCTGTAAAGGTTACATATTGGAATACCTATTTGCTCAGGATGCTTTGCTTTTGCTGTCTATTCCTAAGTTGTTTTACCTACTCTGTACTGCACCATGCTTTCTGTCAAGCAAGCTACAGGATTGTGATGTTTTAGATTCAGCAATGGAACCAAACAACCTCCATATCAAGTTTGGGGTTTGGGAATTAGGAGTACAGTAGTTCAGGTGGCCCCTTCTGCTTATTTAGCCTCTGCCAAATGATCACCTGCTCTGGTACAACATATTCTACTACACAGATTGCAAGTCTAGCACCCCTTCCTTGTTTCTGAATGATGCACTATCCATTTGGAAGCAGGGACATCACTTCCTTCCTCCAGACCCATCCACCCAGGCAGTCTCTCAGTAGAATACATGGGACACATATAAAATATGTGCTAGGGTGGATGCTTTGTTGGATGGTACCAGATGAGATGTCTCGTAAGCCTCCTGGCTATGCTGTGTCCAGAAGCAGGTGTATGGTTGAGTTCTCTCCCAATTCTATCTCTGGGTCTTTGCATGATGTTTCAGTGCACATTTCAGTGGGCCTTCATTTGGGAACACACTTCCTCAGCCACATGCATGCCATCACTGTGGTGGTGCAAGTGCTGATTGCTGGGCCAGACATGGGCTAAGCTGCAACTTCAGACATGGTCGTCATCCTAGACATGTATCAATAAATAACATCATTCATAGGTCACTATCATCTGCTGGGATCTCGCCTCATGATCTCTTCTGCTCAGTTAGAAAAAGACCGGATGCCGTGAGCATGGTGCCTTGGAAAATGGGCAAGGTATTGGTGTGGGATGCTACTTGCCCTGTTACATTTGTACCATCATTAATTGCCAGGGCTACTAGTGGAGAGAGACTGGTGGCTAAGCACGCAGCAGAATTGAAGAAGACCAAATACGCACACCTCAAGAGCATCCATTTCTTTATTCTCTTTGTGGTCGAGACGTCTGGTGTGTTGGGGCCTGAGGTACAATCTTTTGTGAAGGAATTGGGGAGGAAATTACATGCATTTACCAGAGATTTCAAATCCAGGAGGTAGCTCCTTCATTGTCTGTCTGTGGCAATACAGAGAGGGAATGCTACAGCAGTTTTGGGCATGCAGGCTCTCGTCTTTCATCAACATTCCAAAAAATTACTTCCACCACTTCAAGGTGTGGTTTGAATCACATTGTGGATAGCGAGCTACAGGTATATAAGGTCATTGAAATTTTATTATGTCATAATAATAATAATAATAATAATAATGATGATGATGATGATGATGATGATGATGATGATGATGATGATGATGATGATGATGATGATGATAACAACAACAACAACAACAACAACATTATTAATAATAATAATAATAATAATAATAATAATAATAATAATAATAATAATAAACAACACTAATATAATAACAACAATAATATAATAATAATAATAATAATAATAACAACAACAACAACAACAACAACAACAACAATAATATAATAATAATAATAATAATAATAATAATAACAACAGCAATAATAATAATAATAATAATAATAATAATAATAATAATAATATAATAATAATAATAATAACAACAGCAACACCACTACCACCAACAACAACAACAACAACAATAATATTAAATTATAATAACCCTTATTATTATAATTTTTATTTTTAGTCAAGCAGCTTTGATCAAGAAATTGTAATAACGGATGGTCTAGTACCTAGCACAGCTGCAGTATGTCCACGATATTTATAAAAAATAACTGGGTATGATATTTTTTTATGTTAAGGGAGGAAGGAACCTAAAGGTAGCCCATGATGTAACCCATGATTTAGCTAACCTATCCAGTGTCTATACGGAGACAGTACAAAATTATTTTGTGTGCATGCTACTATTACTGTATCATAAGCCTTAGTAAACTCTTGCGTGGATTCGCGAGCGAGCTCCTGATAGGTTACCACTAAGTCACCTTGGAGACAAGTGACGTCAAACTGAGCAAGTAGCTCGTAATTATAAAAGGACTGAACCTTGTATACTATTGAGAGAGGGCGTTAAAAAGTGAGAGCTGTCTTTATTGAGTATGAATTGTTATTGAGTAAGAGCACTTGATATTGTCGATTGATTCGTTGTCCTCGGATATATTAGCACTATACTCTTGCTAATCAGCGACACGGCATAGGGTGCTGTGTTTGTTGTTTGGTCTGAAGAGAGGTTCTAGCCAGGGAGGTTAGAAGAGATTCAGGCATCGGACTGGGAACTTGGATCTGGCAGGAGCAAAGCGCATCTTAGCCAGAAAGTGGTTTCGGTTACATTGGTGGCAGCGGTGGTATACTCAAAGAGGAGCATCCCAAATTTCGGTTAGGTCAGGATCTAGTTGGAGGTCCTTAGCTGAGTAGCTATCTCAGTATACGGAGAACGGTTCAAGCATTGTACTTACGGGACCTGAAAACCCACTCTGACCAGTTAGGCTTGTCGTTGTTTTGTTTGCATATTTAAGTTTTAGTTGGCATTTTGCTGTCAACGACTCTTATTGTGTGTCTGTTGGAGATGTCTCGACCGGGAGAAGACCACCGGTTGCGGAGCGATGATACACTAGAGACCCCCGAACGTCAAGAACTAGGGAAACTGGACAGATTCATGGATCGTTGGGTGGAGATGGAATGGACCAAAGCTGAGAGAGTGGAAGAGCAAAGGCAGGAGGATTGGAGGCATGCTGCTGAACAACAGGATAGATGAATCCAAGCGCTGACTGAAGCCACTAGACCCCCTATACCTGCCCCAGTCGTAGTTCCTCCTCCCAGGCTGACCATGCAGAAGTTTGTCGAAAAGGTGGATGACATGATTGAGTGCTTACCTGGAAACATTCTAAGTGACAGCGAAGGTTCGAGAGTGGCCTGGAGGACAATGGAGCACCCACCTAAGAAACTCATTGTCAGGACAAAGGTCTGACCACCATGTCGAACCTATCTGCTCTAGACCAATTGAACTATGAAGTAGTCAAACAGACCCTCCTGGCGACTTACCACATCTCTGCAGATACTTATTGGATGAAGACATTCGAATATCCTTTCGACTCCAGCAATTCCGACCTCTGGTTCAGTACGTACCGACAATCTTTCACTCAATGGATTGAATCAACGGGAAAGACAGCATTTAATGCTGTCTTGTATGAACTCGCCTTGAGAAACTAGATGATTAGAGGTCCAAATGAGGAATTTGCAACCAGAGACATTCCAAAACCTTGCAAAAGCGGTGTCAAGGTATCTTGGGAACCAGCGAAGAGAAGTAGATCCGAGGAGACCTGAACGAAGAGAATGTTCCAGCCCGGCCCAGCAACACACCAACAAGTCGAGACCTACGGAAGAGAGAGAATTCATGAAAAGGCAAGCGAGGAGAACAGCCCATACTTTTGGAAGGATGGGATTCTGTTTCGGAAACCGTACCAGGACCAAGGGAAGGATCTGGTGGTTGTCCCGCAGTCCGCAGTTGGCTCGGACCAAAGTGTTGCAGTTAGGGCACAACTCAATGGTAGCTGGACACTTTGGTCCAGAGAGACCATTGGATATTTATGAAAGGAAGGCTAACTGGAGTAAAATAAAAATGCAATTATCAGAACTGTGAACATTAAATTTTGTTGTTGCATTTCTGTACGTTTTTGTTGAGGTGTTCTAATGCTGTAATGTCATGTACTCCTTTTTAGCCTCCTATATATGCACTTCACAATAGTTTTAGCTTCTGCATCTTCACACCTATGGCCAATGGTAAACAACTGCCTCCACAGTCAAATTTTCTTAGATAACCGCCCCCCTGCTCAAATTTTCCTAGATACGGCACTGCTACTACAATCAAATAAGTAAAAATAACTAAAAAGCTAACCACAAGTTCAACTCCCGACCGACCCCAAAACAGACAAGACATTCCTTTGCTGAAGGAGGTGAGCACAGGCATTCCCTCCTATTATTTGTGAATTTTATTATTAATATAGCTAAGTAATTTACACAAATATATTAGTCATTAAGATTAATAGCTAGTAACAAAATAAAATAAGCATCAAAACAATACAAATTAAAAATAATAATAATAATAATAACAGCAACAACAATAAAAACAACAACAACAACAATAATAACAATAAATAAATAAACAATAATAAATAATAAATAAAAAACAATATATTTTATATAAAATAACAACAAGAATAAAGACGTGCTTGATATTAGAACATCAATGAATACAGGATAATTATGGTGGTTGTGACTCAAGTTAAGGCTCTTGAGAGTGGTACCCTAGCAGCTCAACAGTCTCGATTGAACCGCTCACGCTTTAGTAGGCTGATACTTACTAGTATGCAATTATTACTGTTGTGAGTTAGCATTTTCTAGATGCCACATAACAAGTCAACCTTATCTACACATTTGGTCTATGGCACAACAAAACATATCTTCAAGGAATTAAAAAGTGATCATATATTGAGTCACTTATAAGATGTATATCTTGAATAAATTACTTTCTTATTTGTTTCTTGTTATTCTTTAGTGTCAGTTGAGAGTGCATTGAGAGTGTACCTCGTTGGAGACTTATTAGTTACAAGTGGTATATAAATACATTTACAAGCACAATTATAGTGCATTAGAAACTGATTAACAGCTAATAAATAGAACACAACCAATAGAATTTATATCAGCAAGATGTGTATAAAGAAACAAGTTACAAAGTGTCTCTCAACATTTAATTGACCATCCACTCTACCACTATACTATATAGTAACAACAAAAGCAAACAAATAAGCAACTGTAAGCAACAACCAAAGTTTTATTTGCATATAAATTAACGAATTAATTTCAGATTGTAGGATTATGATGCTATATTACAGCAATGACAGGAGGTTCAGCTGCATCAACACTCTTTCCATGATGACCTACATGTAATCAAAATAATTATTATATTACAGTACACTGTATTAACCCTCTAAATCCCGTTATAAATTCGAGCATTTTGGGTCAAAATGACCCGTATACAAAAATTCATTTATTTCTCCAAAATTTTCAATTAAACTTATGCTTTATTTTGACACTGTGTAAGCATACATCACATTTGATGATATAATAATGAAAATAACATGCTAATACTTGACCAAAGTATGAAAACGTTGAAAGCATCGACCTCTACATAAATAAGTATCACATTTCACACAGTAATTACCAGTTTTTGTGTCCTTCACTTTGCCTGCAGGTGTTTTTTTCTTTGCACATACAGCACAACGTTTCCTTGGTTGCTGATTGGTAGCAAAATGCTTCCCCTTAAGACGGTCCAAGCTTTTCATGCTAGGAGAACGACGTCCATGACCCTGTACCAGTAGATGCATTGGAGGCTAAGGTAACACGATATTCCTTTTGTGAAAGACGAGTTTTACACCTTTTATCTTGCATTAGATTGTAAAGCACATGGGAGTTCAAGACAACTTGATCCAGTATTCTCCAAGTAATACGCCTCCAATACTTCATGCCCCTGCGGCCACAGCTGTAATACATCATATGCTGGTCAGCCAGATCCACCCCACCCATGAATGCATTGTAATCTTGCACTATTTTAGGGCAGGTAACAGACAAGACTGAATGGCCAGAACGACGATCGACTATAACTGTTTCATCTTGAAAGATAGAAGATAGCATCATAACATCTCTTTTGTCAAACCAACGTACTGCAGTAATTGAATCATAATATAATGTTTTTATGTCACCCCTAGCTGCCTTTTCTCGTCTTTGACGCTTCAACTCCTTAGGGAAATTTCGGCGGTTAGTACGTGCAGTTCCAGAACAGTATGTTTCATCTTTGAGAAGATCATGGAACAACTGTGGACTTGTGTAAAAATTGTCCACATAGAGGAAGTGGCCCTTATTCAAACAACCAGCCATAAGTCCATATACCACATTATAAGCCAGGCCTTTAGAAACAGTATTTCCATCCTTACCAGTGTAAATTTTGAAATTGTAAATATAGCCTGTTTTAGAATCACTGAGTATCCACACCTTTACTCCCCACTTCGTAGGCTTCTTAGGCATGTATTGAAGAAAAGAAATTCTGGCTTTTGTTCCAATCATGCTTTCGTCAATAGACACTTCCTTACCAAGGGTAAAATTAGCTTGTGAAATTCGATTGACCTGGTCTATCAAGGGCCTAATTTTCCATAGTTTGTCATAAGCAGGTGATGTACTGTCCAAGGCTGTGGAATTGTCCACTATGTGAAAATAACGAAGAATTTGCTGGAATCTACTCCTTGTCATGACAGTACCAAACCATGGATGGGCAAATAGTGGGTCCTTAGACCAGTAATCTCTTATAGATGGGAGGGAAATTATGCCCATGGCTATATTGAGGCCTATAAAGGCTAGAATTTCTTCATAAGTAACATCCGACCAGGGAGAAAGATGATTATGTGTTGAACGTTCCTGACATGCATACCTATTAGTCTCTTCGACAATACGGTCAACCATGTTCTTGTCTATGAACAACTGAAAAAAATCCAAGGGTGTGCTGCAATTTAGGCAGTCACCCTTTGGGCCACGAAGATCAGTATAGAGAACTTTATTATTAGCAACATGCGATTTGTTACGTCTCCATGTCCATGCTGATGATTCTTTATCATTCCTCCTTTCGCTATCTCCCGACTCTGACTGACCATCACTTTCGTCTTCACCCTGGCTCTCAATCTCTCCCTCTTTTCCACTAGCTCGACCCCGTCCTCGACCCCTTCTCCATCCACGACCCCGTCCTCGACCCCTACTCCATCCACGACCCCTCTGTCCATGACCCCTTCCCCGTCCCCTCCCTCTCCCATGAACACCCCTCTCAATTTCATGTTCTGGACTCTCACACCCACTGCTTGCACTATCATCTGGCATGGTTATCTGCTCACTTACATCCAAGCCAGCAACAGAAGAACTAGTGTCACTTTCACCAACATCATCTTCCTCCATCAGTTCAGCATCAAATAGCAGTAATGAGTCCACTTCACATGGCAAAACATCTTCATCGATTCTTCTCAAAGCTGTCATGACACTAGGGTGAAGTAAATCAGAGTCTACCAGCACCTGTTTACCATCTTCATCAGTGTAGTCACCAGTCTCGAGTGTTTCGCCATCACTTTCTTGCTCTAGTTCTTCGTCATAGTTATCTAAACCGTCATCCTGAACATCTTCTAACATAGCTAAGACTTCAGCAGCGGCGAACTTCCGAGTAGCCATAGCTTTTAAAAAACCCGATCGAAACCTATACACTTCTATAGTTCATTTGATTCCTTTAAAAGCACACTATCCAATAATGCTTAGTGCGCAATGATTGAACCTACCCGACTTTGGCTGCGCATGCTTAGAAGCGTGACCATTTTTCCGGGTCATTTTGACCCCCCGGCGTATTTAAAGGGTTAATATGGTTGCTATAACCAGCTAGCTCTCAGTCAGCCAAATGGATCATGTCAGCTTTGCCAATCATCAAACTCCTAACTTGTTCCAAAATCATGTCTAATATGTCTCAGAAATCTGCAAATACCGACTGAGCATCCCTCGGGAGCTGAGAGGGAAAAGTCCCCCTCTACTACTCATCCCACATTTAGTCCTATCGACATGGGCCATAGCCTGTCAGAGAAGCATCAGTGCAGATGTTTGTACTGGTGGCTGCACTAGTAGCTGTGTATTAATTTTGCACTGAGCATGAGGGCTGACCCTCCACAGCTGGTAATTCTGAGAAAAGGTATATCACCTAGCACAAAAGGCAGTAGATATACTGTTTCAGTTTTATAGCAACTGTAGAGGTTGTGATAGTTGTATAGGTAGCACTGGTTGTATAGGTAGATATGGTTGTACAGGCTGCACTACTAAATTTGTACTGAGCATGAGTGCTGAAACTCCACATTTTGTAATTCTGTGAGAATGTATAGCAAGGTAGTAGGTATACTGTTTACAGTGTTGTAGCAACTGTAGAGGTTGTGATAGTTGTACAGGTAGCAGTGGTTGTAGTGGTAGATATGGTTGTAGAGTCTGCACTACTAGCCATTTATAAAATATGCACTGCGCAAGAGTGCTGACCCTCCAGATTTTCTAATTCTGAGAGAAGATATAATCAATCATCAGAAACATGAAAAAAATCTGTGTAGTAAATGTTGAAAATAATCGATGTCTCAAACAAAATGTGACACTTCTTTGTATGCTGACATATAAATTGAAGTGGTGTTTGCTAGTTGTTATATATTTCTACCTAACATTCCACATATAAATTGATGGGGCACCAATATATCCTCTTTCATTTGCCCAAAAGCTTTTCTTACTAGCCAACAAATTTGTAATATTTTAAAGTTGTAGAATTTGGCATGTTATGCAAAGGGAATCTTCAATCACAAATTTAATAAGAGCCAGAAGTTTATGCTAACCACTCATGTGGTAGATCCAACTTAACCTCCATTAAAAATCCTAAAACTGTCACTGGCATATAATATGTATCTACACATGCCATTCTTCTCAGTAGTATTGTAACCTCTTCACCAATGTCCTTTACATTGTGATACAGTATATAGTCAATAGACAACTGTAGGAAGGACTTACCATGCATAATCTTGTACATAATCAAAATGGCTGCCGAGATTATCATCACTGCAACCACACCCAATATTATTAGTCCACTTATGGTATATATTGAATTATTAGATCCTGTGGAGGGTAAATAAATATTTATGTTTATAAAAATATACAACATTGGAGCTTCGTAAGTTATGGCATACAACATAATATTGTTAAACTTACAACATGATTTAAAAAAAGCCACCAAAATGGAAGCCACCTGTGTCTCACAGAGTAAAGCAATAATGTGTTTATGTGGTTTTTGTCTTATACTATCCAAAAAAATGAATCCACTCACCTTTTGCAACTGTTGTCTAATATTTCCCAAAGTTTCGTTCATGACAAGTAAATTTCCTTCATCATACACAAGAATACTGCCAAATTCATTAGTGTTAGGAATAACTTGTTTCACAGTGCTGGTCTCATCAATAGTGCCCTTTATATCACTAATATCATCCACCTTACCCACCAAAACATAGCTACACCCACTGGCATTATTACTCCCAGCTATGTAGCTGCACTGGATGGAGTATGTGCGGCCCTCCACCAGACACACATCCACGCCCTGCAAATCAGTAGTCACTGCAATATGTAAAAGAGTGAATGTTTCATGAGAAGGTACACTTGTGTTTCTTTTCTCTCCCTAAAACTTACAGAAAGTAGTAGAAGCTGTTGTAGTTCTACCTATAGCATTATGGGCTTTAATACTATAAGTGTAGGTTGCTTTTTCCTTCAAGCCTTCTACTTTAAGACTAACAGCAGGACCAAAGGGTGAACTTGTTGACTGCTCTGTCACATTCTGTTCTGAATCCTCCAAAATGACTGCTAAAGTGTAACTCGTCACTGGATTTACTGGACATGGCATATATAGGAATCTGGAAATGTTACAAATTCCATCAGTTTTTTATAGTAGCATTAAAAATCATTTTATATCTGTCATGAGAGATCGTCATGTTAAATCAATATGAGTTAGGATAACAAACCGTGAAGGTGACTGTTAATGTGACTCGGCCTCTGTTGTTCTTGGACAGGAAGTGCTGCAATGTGTTTAAGTCTGGAAGAACTGGCAAGGCACAATTGATATTTGTCTGGCTACTAACTCCAGCATCATTCCTGGCTGCTACTAGCATTTCCAACACATCACATGCTTGCACATCTGCTACAGAGAATTGATGTGCTGAGTGTCATAAATTGTCACTTCTTTCCTTCTGGAAGTTATAAAGTTGGTAAAGACCAAGTCAAAGGTCAGAGACACATTTGGAATGGTGGAGGAGAACCAAATCACTGTGAGAAAATCATCCTTCACACTGAGGGAGAGATTAGTGGGAGCTTCAGGAGGACCTGGGCATGGGATTAAATAATAAACATAATTGGAGAAAGAAACATTGGCAAAAGAAGTGTTAATGATGATGCAATAATATTCCATGTACTAACTGCAAATCACACACATGCATTTCACTTTGTTATTAATAATTCAACCTAGTGAGACATCACGCTCTAGGCATCAACATTTCAGATAGACTGTCATATGTGGGCAAGTGCTCTACTAGTTGAGAATTCCTAGCTCATGGGTATGCTCAGTATGGGTGACACAGTAGCTTTGGAAATCAAATAACATATGAACAGCTTTTTGTCTCAGATGCAAACCTAGGTGAACATCAATTATTTGGAATTATCTTTGCGGAACTGGCAATGTACATTGAGGAAACTTGTTTAGAAGCAAGCACTGCACCAGTCATAAAATTGGCTGATTTTCTGCACCTGCTAGGATTGAAATGGCTAGGAGCAGAGAACAACACATGAGAGAACAGTACTTATGTAAAGAAGAGAATGTTGGCACAGTTTCCAGATATGACAGCTACCAGTCGGGGAGAAAAATTGGATGATAATGTTGATTCTGTGCTAAGCAAAACCTGTGAATGTGACAGAAGTGATACTGCACGTGCTACAAAGACTGTAAACCTTTTCAAAGGGTCATTTGGAGAGAAGGACCAGCAGGAATCAGTGCCAAATTATTGCTTGCACTATGTTGGAAGGCATAAGTATCAAGGATCAAATTCATTAGTTTTAACCCATGCGGCACTTTCTACCATCCAGCTTCTCAAATGTAATGGTGTCAAGCAGCACATGCAATATCAGCACATCTGTCAGACACAGCACTTTCCCCCAAAATCAATGTTCTAGCCTATCTCCGGTTAATGCTGCATGCATATACCTAAGATAGAGATCTGGTAGTCAAATCATTTTACTTATACCTTAGCGTCCGCTCTGACCATGTTCTGTGTCTCACACAAAGAGATTGAAAATCGTGTACACCAGTAGTTTCACATGGAACAAGTTCTTTATCCACCTATTATGTGGGAGAGTGTACTCACAACAGATGCTGTGGACAATACTGCCACAACCTCAGTGTCATTACACAGAAATACTCATAGCATGAAACTGCAATGTCCTTGCTACAGCATTCTACTTCAGTGTTCTCCCCAGGATTTTTGTAGGAATATTGGCATGTCATCGGTGGAGTAGCGCACTAATAAACTACCATGGTCTGTGGTTTTTGATCTTGTATTCATTATTATGTTTACAGGTTGCAGGAGGTGCATGGACTAGATGTAATATTGTTACAGAGCATAATAGTGAAGATGATTATCTTAAAATATTTCATGGGTGAAGTAACTGTTTACAATGATGATTCTGGAAGAAATGGTTTCACAAACACCAAGAGAGAAAAAAGGAGATTGTACTTGCTGTCTGAGAACACCATTCACTACGCTGCTCTTTAAATTGTTTTACACCCGATATGATTTTTGAAGACTGAATTCTTTATAGTTTTATTTTTGGATCTCAACACTTTTTTGCACTCCCATCTTCTACTCCTCAACAGCAACAGCTATCCATTGTTGCTAAGGACTATTCTGCATTGTAGATTCTCACTAGGATTGACCTTTCAGGGCAGTTCCTACTGCCAGTTTGATTAAGAGATGTGAGCAAGATTTGTGCTACTCTTGTTAGCTTGGAATGCTTAAGGCTATAAACTGAATAAAAATATATCAGTCACCATTAAGCAGCTAGGACCTTCTGATGTAAGTTTTAGCTGAGATAGGTATTTTGCTAAATCAATAGATATTTAGAATTTTTTAGCAATTCCATTGGCTACATAGGTTGCTCAATCAAGCATGATATTATTATATTACTATAATTATCATGTATGCATGTACCATAAACTATGATTTCCACTTCACTGTAAGTTAGTGTAGTATCATCCATTCCAGTCCTAGCCTCACACAGTGCATAGGTCAGGAGGTTTTCCCGTGTAACATTGATGATGAGTTGGGATAAAAGTAAACCATCCTTTCCAACTGTGATGCCAAGTAATGCAAGTGAAGCTATATCACCCGTGCTGTCAGTAAAATACTCCAAGCGAACATCTGGTACATATACACGCCATCCAATTATCTGGTGTCCAGGACTGACAGAGCAGTTGAAGATGATGTGTCCCCCTACAGGAATAGCCACAGAACCTGGACCAGGCATTTCAGTGAAAACAACTGCAGGGAAATACACATACAAAAACATTATATTATGATAGTGTATATTATCAGTAGTGGTAATCATTTACTTTCTGATGAGTTTGTTTGTTAGTATTACAGGTGAGTGAAGCAGACCTAGTGATTTTGCCCTTCCTAACATTTCAATGTGATCACTATTATCCACAATGGAATAGACAGTTCAAATATCATTTTGGGATTAGAAATATAACTAAAGAGTGATCCAGGAAGATGCATGCAGATATTGTGTTGTAGCAACCCCTGCAATGGTTAATTAGGGCCAAAAAATAAAATAACATGACGCACGCATATGCCTGATTTTATTTCACGTAGAAACGGCAAGAGTCAAGGGTGCTTTTCTCATGGCGTGAGGGCTTCATCAAGTAAGCAATGTTGATATGCTAGCATAGCAACAATAAAAGTAAATGAAACACTTAGAATATATTTTTTGTTTCTCTACCTCACTAGTGTTTGGGCCAATGACCATAGCAGTCATTTTAGCTATTAACTAGTAAGGTCCTCTGTCTCCAATCTTTACTGTGTCGGGCAATAATTCTCATGTCCACTTTATATATGAATTCATTTGTTGCCTTCAGCTAGAGATAACCATATACCATATAAAACTACTACAATTTTTTTTTGGCATTTTACTTTTTTTGTCAATGATGAAGATGCTGCTTACCCTGTAACTCACAGCATTTTTACAAGACATTTGTAGTCTGATGCAGCCACACACCCCAAACTACAATGATTGCTGCTATAAACATCTGTATTTCAGTAAGTGCAGTATTATTCTAGTAGAATAGGGTTAGATACTGCCTTGCTAGCGAACGGCTTGACTTTAATTTCACCATGCAAGCTCTACCAACGTTTGAATATTTTGTGCAGATATATCCGATTTTGTCAGGAAATGGAACATGCACATGAACATGCAGATACATCCACTACTGCAGTTGGTACGAGCATTGGCTACCCAGTCTAAGTTTGGTCTCATTTCAAGGGAGAGGGTGGCTGTGTAAGCATCATTGAGAAACAATCTATATTCAGGTTTTTGGAAAACTCTTGACACATCTTTACCAATGACATGGCTTTTGTCATGCTAATTAATAGAATTGAGCCACCTCCACACTGCTCAAACCTATCATTCAATTGCCACCACTGGAAACCAGCAAACAAAGCTCTGCTTTAGTGATCGAGCATTCGGCCACAGACTTGTAATCATGTGTGTGCCTCACCCACCAAACCTGTTTCAGCCAGACTTATGTACTTAAGTCTACCTCCAATACACCAAAGGCCACCAACATGGTAAAGATCCATGCAGTGTTTCTTGAATTTACATGACAATGAGTGTATATATGCAACACCTTAAATTAAATATTTCACTACACAGAGTAACTTTTCTTGGTACAGTCCACCCCATCCTGAATAATAGGAGCTCAACATTGAAAAGATGAACAGAAAAAGTTACATTTCTGCAGCACACACCTGCAATATAAGATAATTTGACACAATGTTCACTTGAATTATTTGGTGAAGTACTAGCAAGAACTATGGATGTCTTCATCATGGCTAGAGTGCTAAACCAGGTGAACGCTGTTCATACACTAGCTTACTTAGAGACAATAAAAGTAAACAAAGTACTTGGAATGTTTCAATTCATTCCTCTAGCATGTTTGCATCCAGGCTAAAGAGTGGACAGACCATAGCCAGCTGTTCCCTTGATTGACTAAAGTTCCAATATAGCGGCAATGAAGTTAGTCTTCCCACATTATCTTCTAAATCATAAAATATTTGTGCATTCATGCTTTGTTTCTATACTGAAGTGGTCGATAACAACAGTGCCTGATTTTTAACTTTGCCATTTAAGCAACTGGAGTGTTTTTCTAGTAAATTAGAATCGGGTGTCATCTCACTAGGATGAGCACTCCTGCACAGATATAATAGTGCAGCAGATGAGCACTCCTGCACAGATATAATAGTGTAGCAGATGAGCAATCCTGCACAGATATAATAGTGCAGCAGATGAGCACTCCTGCACAGATATAATAGTGTAGCAGACATTCCCAAAAAAATAAACACTTCTGCCCCAACACTTCTCCCTCACCCATACTTACAAAGGCTCCCACTGTATTAGTATGGATGGATGTGTGAGATAGATTCCACCATGCGAGTTCTAGCTTTGGTTTTAGGTAATGGATATCAAACTGTGTATTATGTGTGGCTACATTATCTGCTATCACTGGGAACATGGAGATAGTTATAGGCCCTAAACACATACACAACTAAAACTTAAAAAGTACTCCCTCGAAGAGGTAGTAGGGATCTAGCAGATTCCAGTTACACCAAAGTTCTATGATAGCAAGTATAACAGAAATAGTAAGTAAGAGGAGCAAACTTGCAGATGTTTCCCTCAACACTTAGCAACTTGTCTTGAAATAACTTGAAGACAAATAGCCCTCACACTTCTTCTCATCCATTTCTCAACCTCACAATTCTTCTCATCCATTTCTCAACCTCACACTTCTTCTCATCCATTTCTCAACCTCACACTTCTTCTCGTCCATTTCTCAACCTCACACTTCTTCTCATCCATTTCTCAATCTCACACTTCTTCTTATCCATTTCTCAATCTCACACTTCTACTTGTCCATTTCTCATCTAGCAGGATGCTCACAAAAGAACAAGTAACTGTAGTTTGTGCTTTGCCTGCTTATTTTCTTCTGCTTACATTGTGGTCCATGCATGCACATATCCATGACTTTTTCCGGCCTTTATCTTCGGATTTTGACTCTACTGAAATAACTGGATTGTACAAAGGACGGTCTTTGTCATTTGGTGATGTACCAAAGAGAGCTTCAAAACTTTTGTAGTATTGCTTGTCAGGATTCAAGAGAGGAAGGGGGAGAAAAGACAGTTTGTTGAAAACATCATCATGTGAACGAATTGGGTGCTCACAACAGTAATAACAAGCAGCAGGATCCTTACACTTCTTTAGTTGAAATACATAGTGGGATGAGTGGCTGTGATTCTTCAAAAAGTTCTAAAGAACTGTAGATTTATCCCGATCAACCTTAGTTGGCTTTTTACGGTCAAGATGAGGTGCAATAAAAGCTGACTTTGTAAAGAGATCTTCAAGGTCACTCTCACTTGCAGGCACTCCAAGTTTAATCACAGATTCCTGGATTGAAATCTCAGTCCAACAGTGAGCATTGGAGAAGACATAGCATCACGAAGAGCCTCACCCAATTCAGTATTTTTACTTCGTACTTCACTCAGTCTATTCTTGTGCCGAAGTTGTGACTCAAATTCTGGAGGCATCGAAGAACATGCAAGGGAAACATTTTGCAAAGCAAAATTGAATGTGGCCATGATTCATTCTGCAAGGTTTTGCCAAGACTAATAAGGACAGGTACGGACACAAAATTAATGAGCATGTCCAAGTCTAATGCTCGAAACAAGCAGATGTTAGCAACACAGAACTGAAAGTTACCCAATGGTCGGGACCACTATTAGCATTATGGGCTTGCTGGCTGAGGTACAATTCATACCATAGTGAATACGAATTATGCTGGTCAGTTCCAATGCATGACGCAAAGCTGATGGTGGTTGGGTAACTTTATCCTTAATTGTCACAACTATCAGTAGGCATTTCTGGAATATCAACGACAAATGCCACTGAGGGCACTATTCCATTAACGTGGAAGTCGTGATCCAGTACCAACAACTGTGGGCCATCAATCCAACCAACGATCGATTAAGGCCTCTAACACCTGTGGACACTGGGCAGTCAGGTTCACCAATGAGTATTACAGCTTTGTCATCAATCGAAACTAGTTAACAACTATCACTAAAAGCCACAGCAAAAGATCTAATAAATTTTAACAAACAACTCACATAATGAGAATCAATATGATCGTTATGAAGCTGACGAACTTGTATACTACGCTTGACTCGGAAGTTTCCAGTGTACTTTAGAGCACGCAATGTATATCTGTTAGACAGCCAGAATTGTAAGCGTATCCACTCTAAACATGAACAAGGTGGGCACTGAACAGAATCTTTATTTTCAGACAATCACGTATTAGATCTCTCAAATGGCTTAGAGATGTTGCAAAGGAGCACATCTCCATGTCTCCTCTCATCCACTGCCAATACCACTTCGTCCATTAAAGACCTAAAGCTCACACAAAAATGGGTCAAATTCACTATCCCATTAAATTGTCGCAAATCGAGGATGATGTCAGGGTCACTAAGTTCCTATAAAGCTTGAGCCACATGCTCATCAACACCTTCTTGATCACTGGTAACAGCTGCACTGCCATAATTTAACAATGTCCGATAAATATTACGTAGAAAATACGTTGGTATATTAACATGTGGAGTATACTTTTCCAGGACCTCCATACAGCACGGGTAGAATATTTAGGCTGTAGATTAGTCAGTTCTGAAAAAACTCTTGCAACTGCTGCTTGATCAACAGATCCATCAGAAATCTTCCAAGCATACGTAATAGTACCTAGTGAATTGCCATAAGCAAAATGGTACAGATGTACAGAAAAAGCAAAGGATAGCTTGGTTAGCCAATTCCGCCTTGCATATTTATCATCTGGAGCGTAAGAATTAACACATACAGGACATAGTTATACTTCAAGCTGTATATAGTGAGGTAAAGGAGGGCCACTTCTAACTGGAACTGTTACAAGTGAAGCATTATCATTACACTGGGATGGTTCATGAGACTGATGATGCTCATGCATATCGGAACTTCTTTGTTTTAAGTACTCCAATAACTATTCATAGCTGCTAGCAAGGCTTCTATTGGTTGCCTAAGAGGTTATTTAACCAAGGCTGCATAGTGTATACAATCACTGAGATCTTGAATATGATGGCTCAGGCTCAAAGTATCGGCAGATACACGAGGCTCTTTCTCCTTCTTATGTTTGTAATCATTATAGCCATGAAATGCTTGAAATAGAGGAGGAATATGTATTCCATGGGATAAAAACTTTTGATGATGGGGGTCTAGATGCCACAAAATTCGTGTCATTTTTTGCACAAACCTCACCCCAACAGTTCCAATGCTATCTCATCTCCACCCAATGTTGATACTTTGAAGTTTACCTATGAATATTATAAACAAACAAAATCTGAATATGACAGCCATTTATAACTTCTACTTGTTACACACCAATTAAATCGTTGTGAAGTCTCTGATCAGAACGGAGTGCTTTTCCTTCAGGAGGAGATAGTAAATCAGGAAGAACTCTTTCATAGCTTGCACTCATAAGTACACTTGTAACTGTTCTTGAAGGACCAACTACTCAGTCTTCTTCTTCAGCTTTGAGGTACTAGTATATGCATACATGCATAGCATCAAATCGTTCACAGAGGCTGACAGGAGCAGACACAGGAACAACATGAGGATCGATAAATCTCTCATCTTTGGAGATGTGCACATGAGAAATAACTTCTCCTTCAAACTGTGGGTTCACCTACATTATTCAAATTAAACCTTATAGTAATCCAGGCAAAAAGTGCAGCTAAAAGGTATAGCATAAAATACCTTTTACAAAAAGCTATATTTTAGCTATATTTTACCTAGAAAGAAGAGTCCCAAAGGTGTCTTCCCAATCACACTTCACAATCGTCCTTCTTCTGACAACTGTCTGAGACAGCTTGACTACAGTACTCAACCAAGCAAAAGTGAAGGGAGAGGCCATTGCGTTCTAACCAGCTTCAGATTTGGATCACGTGATTTCCCCCCCCCCCCAGTCTGCTAAAATTTGGACCAGCCGGATCTGAGAAACAAGTAATTAAATTGCAGTAGCCTTACTAACATGATTTATGCATTCTACCTTCCTATTTCAACATTAGGACCATAAGGCTTGACATCCATCAACCATTTAAATCCCCATCACTAATTATGTGCATGTACCTAAAAGCTTCCGTCTATCCATTGAATGCACAATTCTTTGGGGGTGTTCCTATATACAACTTCCATGGAACCAGAACAGCCTTTAAAATTGGCTTCACAACTTACTTTGTGACCTTCAAACCATTCTTTGTAACTTGCCTCTGTCTCATCTTCAGGTAATCGCGCACAAGCTTGACAGAACTTACACATAAGATAATAATCTAAAACTTCTCCAGTGTCCCAAGACATCACAGCAACACCATAATTTTGATTTCTGGCATTGCCTATGCCACGTGCTGTCACAACAGTAACACGAACATCAATGATATCTTCAAGCCAAACCACATAAAAATCATGTAACCTATGAGCGGCATCCAACATAATACTCTGTGTTACTGCATTTGTGTTAATCCCTATTGACTTAGTACTGTATATTAAAAAATTGGGAAAACAACTGGTGGAACTAAGAGGGGGCAACATATTATTCATGACTGTGGTGATGTCATTCAGAGTAATTCCAGCAATGTGAGCACCCATACCGACTGGATGTTCAAAGAATGGGCTTCTCCAGATACAGGGTTTGAGATGTCTTTAGTGTTACAACAATTTGAACATAAAGTTAAAATATGAACACCATGCCTGCCCTATGGGGAAAAAATTCCTTCAGTTGTAAGGGAGATTGCCTACACATTGAATACACTTATTACTCCTTTCTATGACCTGTCTAAGCTTACCTAAGTCTATTAAACGATTATACTTATCCAGTTTTCCCACAGCATCCATCTAGTCCGAAGAGGTAGAGTCAGTAGATCCAATAGCAACACCCCAGAAGAAGTTGAAATATCCAAGAGAGCCAACTTCTTCCTAGTCAGGGTCACCACTGGAACTGGCCTCTCTTCAGACATTTTCAATTGATTGCAAGGTAAGTGAAGGTTCACAGAAGGCACTACCCCCACCTTAACGATCCAAGAGACTCGCTAACAAAGGAAACAGCAAGTAACTTTTTAGTATGGAGATAAACATTGAACTTGCCTGATGCAGTTGCTGTACCAGGCTCAACAACAGCCGCTAGGAGGGCTTTTCCTTCTCACTCTTCTTCATTACGTGGCATTCCTTGTTTAAAATATTTCTCCTTTCTCTTCCCAAGTGTGATCCTTTCCACAATTCTTGGTAAATGACGTTTCAAAAAATGTTATCTAAAAAAGCGTGTTCGCCTTTCCGATTGCGCAGTAACCCCCCCTGGTCAATTCATTGCACAAATGACTGGGATGAAATTGGCTACATTTTGGTCTATAAAAAGTGTATTTGAGGTTGGCCATCATCGCCGACCACCCGACTGTAGACGGAGACTGGGGAAGAACCACTTTTGAACTTGAAGTGAAATGAAATGAAATGAACAATATGCACTGTATAAAAATGGCTCAAATGTTGGGTTTAAACCTTTTACCGCCAGGTTCCCAAAGCAAGTATTTAAAAATCAGATAAAAAAGAATATAAAATTTGAAATGCATTATTGCTCTCTACAATTCGTTTTCATGATAGCACCATTGTTGTCAAACTTGTGGTAATACAAATTGACCACATTTCAACCACAAAATATGGATATTATTATAGTATTTATAAAATCAACAGCTACAGATAAAATATAATATAAAATTGAAAATACATTATTGCTCTCTACAATTCGGTTTCCAGATAGCACCATTGTTTGCAAACATTACAAAAATACAAATTGACCACAAACTGGCCACATATATGAATACGATTATACAATTTATAACAATATAAAACAGGAATGCACTCATCCTAGAAATTATGTTCAGTGACACCACTCGTTTACAAACAGTATAGTAAAATAAAAAACACACTAAAAAACCACAACTCAACCACAATTCAATTCATATATTTACCACACTTGTTCACACTTCACACTTGTTCACACTGCACAATTGTTTATTACATTTGTTTTATCAACATCATTAGTTATTTCTTTATTTTACAGGTACAAAAATTTCAGTAAGACTATTAAAATTCTCTTGTACCTTGGTGTGGTACGCTAAAAAACAGTTACTTTCCTGCAAGATACAGAGGTGAACTTAACAATGTATGCACTTCACTCTGGACTCGTGCTGGTTTCCCCGATATGGAAGGTTACACACTATACAATGGTTTTTCTGTGAAACATGGACAGGAAAGCGGTCCAATTCCCAATTGAGGCGGTCTAATTGCTGATGTTCAGCAGTTCTTTGACATCCCATATGCTTCCTTGATGAGAAGCTGCCAATGAGCTCACTAGCCACCTCCACCCGGAATTTGAAGAAGTCACGATTTTGCCTCTCAAGTATAGCATGCTCCTCTGGGTGTATGTCACAGTCGAGAACATAGCTGTTCAGTAAACTACATGCAATTGTATATGCAAAAACCTTCATCCACCACTTGGCTGCCTACCTATGTTGTAATAACAGACATGCCTTGCTATCTCAGCAATACTTCATAATACACCCTAGCACATGTGATAGCACTTGTATTGACTAGTTATGTTTGAGCTAGTTGGTGCTCAATGAATGAAAGAAACTTGAATTGGATCATTCTCATCTTTCAGACATTTCACCAGAAATACTGTAGTATGTCCTGGAGATCCATCCGAATGTCAGGGGTAGATTTGGAGTCAAGATAATCTAGATTTGTAGTCATATTTGAGAGAAGCAATACCACAAAACCACACCGAGGTGAATATCTTGAACTTGATAATTCTTGTTTTGATGTGTGTTTAGCCAATAAGCTACCTTCTATAGGTATTTTTATCATTACAGGGTTACAAGGAAAAGATAAATACAAGATGTACCGTGAATACCCTTAGGCAACAATGTTGAAATAGTGTTCAGCGGTCTAAAACAAAGTGGCCTATCACAGGAATGAGTATTTTGAATGTGTCATCATAAAAATGAAACATATTACATTACGTGTAAAGTGTACCACAATTTGATATGAATCAGAAGTGTGAATACATATATACACAAAATACATGACCATCACAATGAATCACATGAATACAGCACATACAACACAGAGAGAAAATACCATGCAGAAACCAATAAATGCAACAAACAACAATATGCTCTTTTTACTCACTGCACAGATAACTATAGCTAAACTCACTCTCAATGCCTTCTTCATTGCTAGCACCGTAAGTCAAGAGATCATCAACTAGATCTGCATGGGGGCTCCTCCAATACTGCCTGAGTTAAATGCATGGCCTAGCTTAGGAATAATAAGATTACTCCTTTATCCATTCAGTTATCCAATTAGCTAGCCTTCCAGAAACAGCTTAGAACTACTCTACATGATTCGAAACAGTGAAAGTTGGTTGTGGTCTGCATTGGCAGTCTTGTTTCGTCTTGTTTCTTTTTTATTTGGTATAGCTAGTTAACTTCTTTTTTTCTTAACAAGAAGTTGGTTTATTTTGCTGTTTCTGTATATATATTACTCTGGAGGACTACACAAAGCCAAAGCTTCAGGGCCAGGACTTTTTTCTAACTTGTTTATTGTTGTATTAAACTATCCACTTGATCCTATTGGACTTGACTCATGTACCCACATTGTCCAACCACTACCGTTGTATCCATGTAGGAAAGCTGTATTTTGGGGGGGGATGGGGGGGGGGGAGGAGGGAGAGGGATGGCATCATCTATGTCAATGTCAGAGCTGTGTTCACTTCTACGACCTTAAAATGCCTTAGTGAAATATTTCCAGCACATCTTCAGGCTAGCTATCTTCTCTGTGCATGCATGTGTTGGATCATAAGTAAACAAGTGTTGGGATTGATCTATTCATACAGCTTGTTTTGTCAGCTAAGTCATGACATTAGACTCAACACAATGGCTTAGCTTTAAGGTTTATTCCTGAACAACACATATGCCTGCAACCACATTAATAAGCAAACAGTATGTGCTAATCCTGCGAGAAACTGTTCTTAACTACCGAGAAACTGTTCTTAACTACTGAGGCCACCGGCCTAGCATGAGAAGCTATTGTGGGAAAGGGTGGGGAACTATTAGGGATATAATGTAGTGGGCTTGAATTAATGAGACTGAATAAAAGGGATAATGATAGCCAACACTTCTGGATAGCTTTACTGAATATTATAACGAGTTAGTAGTAGAACCTTGAGTTGAAGATGTGATCTTTAGTAGAGTTATAGCCAAGATACACACAACCCCACTTTCCTCCACTTTCATTGGCGAACGAAGAACCCTCACTGGGATTGACGTGTTTTTTTTTTGCATCCCGCGTCGCCTAGTGCGCATGCGCGAACCCTTATTTGAAGAATAGTCAGGCTATTCTTCAGAAGTTCCCAGCCGGGGTGACTATTCTTCATAAGATCCCGGCTCGGGCTAAGGTAGGGCTGGGGCTGGGGCTAGGGCTTTCTCTCAGAATGCATTCTAGAGCATGTGATCATATTGCTCTCCAATTCCCAATGTAGATCTAGCTCGGGTGACTATACTTCAGAAGGTTCCAGCTCAAGTGACTATTCCAGAAGATCGGGTTTTCCTCGGCCGAGTGACTATTCTTCAATTGATCCCCGTCACACAGGTCAGAAAAATGCTGCCAGATTACTGGCGGAGCATTATTGCCTAAGCCATTGCTGGGGGGATATAAAAGGTGCAGCAGATAGTACATTCCAATAATTCCATTTACCTATAGTGTTGATATAGCAAAATATCCATCGGATATAATAATTATGTTGATATTTGAATTTTCAGGTCTCACACAGAAAAAGACCCACGTGTACCTGCTGAAGATTGAGTACTGTTTACAAATGGTGCATATAGCTGTGACCCAGTGGTTAGAGAATGCAATGGTATTTGGAAGAACAGCATCAGTTTTACTGTCATTGGGTTAAAATCAGTTTCAAAGTAAAATACATTTTCCATTCTTCTTCAGGACACGGCCACCTACAGTAAACAACAAATAATTTTAAACGTGTGCATATCTTCAAGCCTAGAGTTGTGTCCGCAATTATTGAAGAACATAAAATAAATAGGAAATAATTATAATAAAGTTCTTACATACCAAAAGCATCAAGGAAAGGTGTCAGGGCTGGGGGGATATAAAAGGTGCAGCAGATAGTACATTCCAATAATTCCATTTACCTATAGTGTTGATATAGCAAAATATCCATCGGATATAATAATTATGTTGATATTTGAATTTTCAGGTCTCACACAGAAAAAGACCCACGTATACCTGCTGAAGATTGAGTACTGTTTACAAATGGTGCATATAGCTGTGACCCAGTGGTTAGAGAATGCAATGGTATTTGGAAGAACAGCATCAGTTTTACTGTCATTGGGTTAAAATCAGTTTCAAAGTAAAATACATTTTCCATTCTTCTTCAGGACACGGCCACCTACAGTAAACAACAAATAATTTTAAACGTGTGCATATCTTCAAGCCTAGAGTTGTGTCCGCAATTATTGAAGAACATAAAATAAATAGGAAATAATTATAATAAAGTTCTTACATACCAAAAGCATCAAGGAAAGGTGTCAGGTTAGCACAGGACTGGTTGGGGCCTTAAGAAATACCTGACATCATTCCTATAGGCCTCTGCACATTGCATGATGATAATGGCAATGATATGAAAAAAGCAAGGATTCAACTCTGATGAACTAAATCGCAGACTTTTGGCATAGGTGTTGATAACTGTTGTACCACAATGGAACTGCTCCCATTTTTGTTTGTAATTAGGATGCACATGTTTCCTTTGGTTACTTATCTACTTTGTAATATCTAAGTATAGATATGTATGTTGTATCCAGGATGTGTTGTATCCAGGATGCAGGGGCCCTTAAAAAGAGAGAGGAGAATCCCAGTGTTTTGGATTGTGTTGTGTCTTGTATTGAATGAGATCTAAGAAACTATCCTCAACCCTTGCTCATCTCGGCATGATATTACATTGACGTAGTTGGCAGGATCAAGATATGCATAAAGAATGGCTGCTAGACCTTTAGTCTTGCCTGAACCCTACTCCGGCGAAGGAAGCTGGGACCAATGGCAGTACCACATTCTCAATGTTGCGGCCGTCAACAAGTGGGATGATGAGAACAAGTTGAAATGGCTCAGAGTGCGGTTGACAGCGAGAGCACAGATTGCATTCCAACGCTTTCCGCCAGCTACCAGGACAAGTTTCGACGAGGCCACCAAAGCTTTGAGCGAGCGGTTTGAACTCAAAATGAGGAAGACCCGGTACCAGGCAGAGTTATAAACCAGATGCAAGAGTAAGTCTGAAAGCTGGCCGGATCTCGCAGATGATCTCAGATTGTTAGCCGACAAGGCCTACCCAGACTTGCGGGATAATGCTAAAGAAATACTAGCTCTGAATGCGTACCTCGCACAACTCGACAATAGCCAGGTCGCATTTGGCGTTAAGCAGAAAGCCCCGCAGATGCTGGATGAGGCAGTCGCGGGCACATTGGTGCTGGAGTCATATCTCACTCCCAGGATGATGGTTGGAAGAGTTGAGAGAAACACCCCAGAAGTAGGACAAAACACTATTGGCGGGGTGAGAGATAATCTCGCCACTCTAGTCGAGAGATTGACGGATAGAATTGAGATGCTAGAGATGAACTAGTCTGACTCAGAAGCAAGTAAGCAGAGAGGGGGGTATGCCATGGAGGGGAGCAAGTCCTTCCATGAGGGTAAATGACCGGGACTGGGGCTCAAGAAGAGGTTTTAAGTTTGACTCCTCTGCCATGACTGACCTTGTCCCACACATCCTTTCGCATGAGGGACACTGAGGCTCCTGTGTCCACTAGCAAGGTAGTTGCATGCCCAGGGAAGACATTCTCGGAGCACTTAGAAAATCTGAGCATGGTCTTTGAGCGTCTGTCTAGAGCTGGCTTAAGGTTGCAGCCCAAGAAAAGTGCAATTTCTTCTGGCACGAGGTTATATAGTTATCTTGGGTATATTGTGTCAGATGAAGGAGTGGCCAGCGACCCCTCCAAGATCGATAAAGTGGCTTCGTGGCCAATCCCCATGACAACCAAGGAAGTCCAGCAATTCTTGGTCTGGCAGGATATTATCAACGGTTTATCCGTGATTTTGCTGAGATCGCCCGTCCCATCCATTATCTCACCAAGCATAATGCTCATTTTAAGTGGTCAGGAGAAACCCAGAAGGCCTTCGAGAAGCTCAAAACATATCTAATCTCGGCCCCAGGATTGGCTTACCCTGACTTGATGAGTGTGGTAGGGAATGTGTGATTGCCTATGCTAGTCGACTGCTCAGCAAACCAGAGCGTAGGTATTGCGTGAACAGGAGAGAACTACTCGCATTAGTTGTCTTAACCAGACATTTTCGACATTTCCTGATTGGGGAACAATTTACTCTCTGTACTGACCACGGCTCTCTCACTTGGTTAAAGAATTTCAGGGAACCTGAAGGTCAGATCACACGGTGGCTGGAACGCTTGCAAGAATTTAACTTCATCATTCTCCACCGGCCAGGAAAGAAACATGCTAATGCAGATGCGGTTACCTTGCCAGCAATGTGGTCGGGACAGCCATTGCAATGAGGTGAAGATTGTTGTCACCTCTCTGGTTGATGGAGAAGACATCGGAAGGTTACAGAAAGGGGTTCATATTCTTGGACCTGTCATCAAGGCAAAGTTAACACACACCAACTGTGGCTCAGACAAAAGAACAGAGCAAAAATACTCATCGCCTTCTCCAAATCTGGGACCAGCTCTTAATCCGTGAGGATATTCCCTACCGTCAGTACGAGAAACGCAACAACTCGACATCTGTGTTGCAACAGCATGTGCCTGAAGCAAAGAAGGAAGAAGTGCTAAAAGAGATGAATGAAGGCAAACTGGGTGGACATCTTGGAGAGGATAAAACCCTCACTCGTGTCAAGGAAGGTTATTACCAGGTTACCGTGCTGACATAACCCAGTGATGCAAAACCTGTTCATCCTGTGCTAGGAGGAAAACTCCACCTCCCAAGAACAGGGCACCATTACAGAGCATAAAAGAAGGTAGAGTTCTTCAGCTGTTGCTGTTGATATAGTTGGCCCTCTGCCAGAATTGGAGAATTGAAAAGCGTATATCCTTGTAGTGGGTGATTACTTTACAAGGTGGATGGGAGGTATATCCAATTCCAAACCAGGAAGCAACTACAATTGCTCGAGTGATAACGAATGAGTTTTTCTTTCGGTTCTCACCACCAGAGCAGCTGCACTCTGACCAAGGCAGGCAATTTGAGAATCAACTAATCTTGGAGATCTGTAAACTGCTAGGCATTAAAAGGACTGTGACTACCCCTTACCATCCTCAGTCAGATGGGATGGTTGAAAGGTACAACCGCACACTTATCAGCATGTTAGCCACCAGCACGACTGAACACCCCTTCGAGTGGGAGAAGCAGCTGCGACCTCTCTGTCTAGCCTACAACACCAGCATTCATGCAACCACAGGCTATTCCCCATTTTTTTCTGACGCAAAGTACAAATGCCCTTTGAGCTCATGTATGGTACAGCCCCGTCAGAGCCAAACCACATCTCTACAACTGCATATGCAGATCATCTTAAGTCGACCCTACAAGAAGCTTATCAAAGAGTGCTAGAAAGGACTGGTAAGCTGGAGAGACAAAAGGAACTCTATAACGAAAAAGCTCATAGAAAACCATTGGATCGAGGGAATTTGGTGTGGCTACATACCACTGTCAGACGAAAGGGAGTAGCAAGGAAATTTCATCAACCATGGGAAGGTCCGTTCCGTGTTGTAAAACGCTTGTCAGAATCGGTGTATCGACTACAAAACATTCGAAACCATACCAATCGACCAGTGGTACACTTTGATCGGCTCAAATTATGCCTGGACGATATTCGTTTACCTCCTCGACAGAGACCTATATGCAAAAACTCCTTCCCACCTAAAATTATCCTCCAATTGGCACTAATCTCACACCAGTGATGGAGGAACTGCCTTTACCACCCATGACAACTCCTCCTCGATACCCCCAACGAATTCGTCACCCTCCAGATTGACTATTGCTAGTGCTCACACATTGATCACTAAATCTGTCTAATTGTAGGGGAGCTGTGTAACACTGTTGAACTCAATGGCATACTTTAGGCATAGGTGTTGATATCTGTTGTACCACAATGGAACTGCTCTCATCTTTTGTTTGTAATTAGGATGCACATGTTTCCTTTGGTTAGTTATCTCTACTTTGTAATACATGTATCTATGTATAGATTTGTATGTTGTATCCAGGATGTGTTGTATCCAGGATGCAGGGGCCCTTAAAAAAGAGAGAGGAGAACCCCAGTGTTTTGGATTGTGTATTGAATGAGATCTAAGAAACTATCCTCAACCCTTGTCAATTATAACTCATTTCGGCACGATAATTATTACACTTGAGCCATAATATACCAGGTCATGAAACCTTCTTTTGGTCCCCTCGACAACCACCCCCCTCCGCGAATTTCACGCACTCCTTGCGTACAATTTATTATAATAATATTCCAAATGAAGTAGTTAATTGAGTAACGAAGAAAACAATATCATCTTATCAGACAACCTTTAATTAGCATGAAGCAATTTCAAGCAGAGCAATACCAAAATACCGGTATATACTGTACTGTAAAGTTAAACATATGTAGTCCTACATATGTATCTAGCTCCTTAAACATTTTTCTCTTTAATCTTTCAACAAACTGATCCAGCACATTGTTAAAATATTTCCGGAGCAAAGATGATTCTACATGCATTAATGCCAAATGATTGAGCTTTTCATCTTTCAGAGTGGGATGGCAGGTAATTCTTAATATGCTTCAGAACAGAAAAAGACCTCTCCAGAACAGTTTGTGACGAGAAGTGACAAGTATATACGTAAACAAATGTACATGTTTGGAAAAGTATCCTGCATTACGTTGTTAACAATAGTTTGAAGCATTCGCAATGCAATAAAGGTCCCCTTATTTTCACCTTTTTGACTTAGCCACACATCAGATTCATGTTCATTCATGTACTCTTGGAAATGAACAATTTCCTCACGGAAGCTTGTATTGAGGTCTTCTTGGTAAGTTTTCACCAGCCACTCTGCCACATCCCTCAGTTGGTCACCGTTTACCGAGGGCATTTTTGAAAGGAAGCCGAATTTGCCAGAGACCGCATATGCTTTCCAGCCTCTTTTGAAGTGCTGTTAACAAGTGATCGATCATGGGAAAAAACACTGTGACCCTAAAACTTCCCCTTCCTGAAAAAGCAGTATCTTTAGAATTGCTATCATTTCGACTGCACATTGAATCTCTCCAGCGTCGATAGGACATAATCAGGAAGCTCACTTATGGCGGAAGCTAGACTGAGGAACACAGTTGTAACTTCTGGGAAAGCATTCCATGTGGCCCAGGCTGTCATCTTGCTATGACCTGCAAAGGCAGAAACCGTGTCACAGCCTGTTATTGCATGAAACACAGGAAGAGGAGCTCTTGACCTCTCAGGTCCCAAGGCCTTTGCAATCTGATGTGCTGCTATGTAGCGAAAAGTTGTGCCTGTACCAAATGCTAGCCATAGTTCCTCTAGTACCTCACATCTTTCATGGACTAGAGCAACTGCAAGGGTGACAACATCTGTGTCCACACTCCAAATGAGTATTCGCCGGAAACCACATTCCAAGACATCAGCTGCATGAAGCATCATCCGGGTGTCAGCCTCTTCATGGTTGCATGGAACCAGTTGGCAGTGTCTTCACACAAGGAATCAATTATTGATAGAAATAGTTAAGAGTAATGTCATAGATCTTGGTAAGAAGGCGCCCCTTATTGACTTATGTGAAACCCGTTGGGCAGCAAGACACTCTGCGTATTCACATTTCTATGGATGTTATAAATTTATGGTCACTGCTTTCGAAGGAATAGGACTTGGATTGCACATTGATGCATTCACTACTAATTTTAGTAATGCTGTGTGGGATTATGAGTCAAGAAGCAAGGCCACTTCTCTTCTGCATGCTCTCACAGAATTTTAGTTCATTATTGTTTTCCTGATTATTATTTTTATCAGTTTCTTTCACATGTGGTTGGCATTACAGTGAAGTTACAGAGTACTTCACTCGATGTAGTTCAGGCATTTCAGCAGATTGATGGTATTTTATCATATTACAAGGTAATAAGGACTAACATCCATAATGAATTTCATAAAATATATATACAACCTGAAAGAATGGCATCATCGGTGAATGTACAGCCATGTAAGCTCACGAGCTGCGAAAGGCAGAGAAACAGGCCTAATGTAGTGACAAGTACAATTATTGAGGAGTGGTTTAAAATAAAAGTGGATCTTCTCCTCTTTGTTGACCATATAATATGTGACTTAGAGACTCGATTCTCACCATTATCCAAAACTTCATCCTTTTTGCTATGCCTTGTCCCTTCTATTTTGTGTACGAAGAATGATGTAAATTTTTCTGATAGTGTGGATGTTTATTTTAGTGATTTGCCATCACCTGAGCTTTTTGACCAAGAACTTGGCCATTGGAAACAAAGTTTTGTATGCATGCCTGCTTCAGAAAGGCCCAGTACTTGTGCTATTGCCCTAAAAGAGTGTGATCAACTTTTGTTCCCCAATGTATACACCTTATTGAAGATTGCTTGGACCATACCCGTCACTTCCTGTGAATGTGAACGAAATGCTAGTACTGTACGCAGATTATGTAATTTTATGAGATGTAGTATGACCGAAGATCGATTGACATCTCTGGCATTGATGCATATACATTACCAGCATCTCATTGATCTAGATCTGGTTGTGGATCTTTTAACCAGGCTGCACCTGAGGTGGTTGCACTTGACTTGAGCAGTGTATTTCTGGATTTAATCACAGATTACCCACACATATATAGCTATTCCATAATAATTGTATATATACTCTATATTGAGCCATTTTACCTGAAGCTCCTGTACCTGAGCTTCTGCCTTTCATCCTGAACTTCATGATGATGATTGTCTTTCCAATGTTTTGCAATTGACAGTTTTTAATGCACATCATATGAACACACTACATTATAATTCTTTACATGCATTTATATTCAACAAGATCAATTTATTTGTATATTAATATATATAATTATAGAAGGAAGAAAAAAGAATATATATATATATATATATATATAATTGGACTGGCCATCATTTGCTTTGTTGTTTTATTATTATTATTATTATTATTATTGTTATTATTATTATTACTTAATTTTTTATTTAATTATTATAGTATTTCAATTTTAATTAACTTAATTCGAATTTAATGTTTGTGGCAGACTCCATCAACACTTAATGGACTACTTTGTTGTATATATATATCCATAGTAATATGTATATTTTTGGTTATTAAGTATATAATTTATAGTTTATCTTATTAATAAATTAACAAAATAATATATATTTTTTGGATTAAAAATAAATAAATAAAAAAACATAACATAATATCTTATATAATATATAAAGTAGGACCTCAGATTTATGGACCACTTGGGAAACTGGGTGTTCCATAACCCAAACATATGTTCTTTAGTATGCAATAGAGTTTGGGTCAGAAAACATAATGTAACATACAAAATCCTGATACGAGGCAGCTATAGGCTCTACTGTAAATTTAAGGTAAAGATTACAAAACACCAGTGATGGAACCCCCCTTTTCGGAAGTCTGGGTACGGGCCTGTTCACATCAGCAAGTATGAACTCTTTTGACAAGTTTTTTGTGCTAAATTCACTAGTCTACACCTTCAGATTTACCTCAATCAAAGGCTGGTAAGTTAAGGTAAAAAAAAACTACTTAGATCAGCTTTTTAATGTGAATATCTAAATACCCATGGGTTATAATCCTGTTGTTTTAGTATGTGGTAAACAACCAGCGACATTTTATAATAGTGATCTGTTTTGGTTATCAATGCAAAATGCTGGTAATTAAATTCTCTGTCTTCACCATACTCCCTCTAGATTTCTTCAAACTATGCGTGTCTACCAAGATCTGTTGTGGAGAAGTACGTTCAATTATGTAGTGTGTGTAACCTTCAGAAGCCACAAACCAACAGTGCCCCACTTAAACCTATCATTTCTTCTGGGTTTATGACTCGAGGACAGGTAATATTATTAGTACCAAATATGTTGGTATTTAGTATTGTCTTATTTAGGTGGATTTGATTGACATGCGACATAGACCAGACGACCGCCATAACTGGATTGGCCACTACAAATTCCATGTACTATTTGCTCTTGAGCACAAGAGTGCAATTGAGGTGGCTAAAACCTTGTCCAGTCATGTTTTTGCATATTTTGGTGTTCCCAAGGTATGTGTGACCCATAATTGATTATTAATGGTTACAGCATGCTTGAGTGTTCCTATCTATAGATATTCCAATCTGATAACGGAAGAGAATTTGTCAATCATATCATAGACAAACTGATGAAGACCTGGCCGGGGAAAGCCACCATCATAAACGGTCGACCAAGACACCCTCAATCACATGATCTAGTGGAACATGCAAATGCTAAAGTTGAAGAACTTCTTGCATGTCGGTTTGAACAGAATGAATGTGATATGGCATGGTCACATTGGTTACCAGAAATTCAGTGTAAGTTTGATTTTCATAATAGCGATTCATAAACAATAGTGATTCATAAACAACTATAATTGGTGACTGTAGAAACTATCGATTGAATGCTGAAAGAATGGTGAAACAATACAGTGAACGGAAACGCCATGCTGTTGAGAATCATTTGCTGTTGGGGATTTAGTCAGCATTCAAATCCAACGAATCGACAGAGTATCAACTGATTTTCGACGGATACCATGTGTAATAGTTGTTGTCTCTGGTACCAAGAGACCTGTGTATCGCCTACGTTGTCAATATGGGGTACTGAAAAACTGTGGCTTATGATGGACAACTTGAGCGGTATTCTGGCAAAGTCGAGCTTTCACCAAATGATTGGAAAACGGAATCCTTTTTGTCTCTACAAGAAGCTGCACTGCTCTTTAACCCTAAGAATGCCTATTATGGTAACTCATGTGGTGGCAAAGGTGGATGCAAAAACTCTCATTGCTCTTGTAAGAAAGCCAGAAAGTTGTGCACCAAAAGATGTCATACTGGATTACCTTGCTTTAACAGTGACAAGAAAGGACTCGATGATGGTGTTGTTGTGGGTAGTGCCATCACCAGAGCTACTGGGTTACCCGTGGAAAAAAAAGTTGTCGATGATGTCGAACTTGTAGGTAGTTCTGTGAGTGGATGCAAGCCTGATGGTAGTGTTGTGGGTGGTATTGCCAGCAGAGCTACTAAATACCAAAAAAACGTCGATGATGTTGAACTTCTAGATAGTTCTGTCAGTGATGATAGAAAGTCTGGACTAGTTATTGTTGATCACTACACTGATATACCAGTCCCACCAATGTGGATCCCAGACCTAGTGTGGTATAAAGAAGATCGTGACATGATTCTTAATGGAAACTGGTTAGTGGATTCACATATGTATGCCTCTCAGAAACTTCTCAAAAAAGTATTTCTCTCCATCAATGGATTGCAAGCTACTACTGTGGTCTCTTAGCAGTGATGTTATTCGGAGTCATGCAGTCCAGATTTTGAACAGTCAAAACAATCACTGGATCTACATTGAGCTGAGCAAGGAAGATAATAGTGAAGTTAAGGTATACGATAGTCTTTACAATCGTTTGCCTCTATCAACTTCTGAACAGATAGCTGCACTTGTATTTTCAAGGAATAAAACGATCACAGCAAGGTTTATGAACATTCAGCAGCAGACCAATGGCAATGACTGTGGAGTTTTTGCTATTGCTTGTGCAGTAGCCCTCTGTTATGGTGAAGATCCTAGTCAAGCGCGTTGCGCCGTCTCTTAACAAAGGATGTAACAGGATTAATAAAACAAGTTGCATGTAAGAGATGTATGCAGAACTGACTGTATGTGAATAGACATGCGCATGGTAAGGGATCGTCAAGGTAAAGGGTTCTACGTAGTGATATGCATACATATAGGTCTATAGTTTAGTTAGTATTGTCTATCTCCCCCCAAGTCCGACGTCAGGGGGACTGACTGTCCATAGCGTAGGATGGGCTTCGGGCCTCGCTTGCTTCTTCTGGGTTCGGGGATAGGGGTGGGAGTCTCGGGTAGGGCGGGGGTTGGGGTCCTGGCCAGGTTTCCAGGGTCAGGTTGTATTCGACGCAGGGGTGGGGTTGGGGTGCCGGTCACTGCCGCGTATGACCGCTGGTTGGCAGGTGTGATGAAGGGTGGTACAAGTTGGTCCGGCGTCGGGTCCGGAGTGCGCACAGGTGTGTTGACTTTGGTCTGGGGCGTCGGGTCTGGAGGGTGCATCGGTGGTTGGGGTTGGATCTGAAGCAGGGGGGGGGGTAGGGGGGTAGGTGGCATAGTGATTGGGGTTAGTGGGTTATGGGTGGGTTGGGTTGGATTGGGGGTCGCACAGGGTATATCTGGTCTGGCAGGCGTCGCTGGAAAGGGTGGTCGGTGTCAGGGAAATCCCTGACTAATGATGTCGCCAACCGACCACCAGACATCATGGCTCCATTCCCGAACCACAAAGAACCAGAACAACCACATCAGGACAAGATCTCCACACACACACACATGCAAGATGTTGTGGGAACCACCGAAGACCCAACCAGCCTGGGAACGAGATACACACAACAGATGCTGTGGCCAGGAGAAAGACCACAGTGCCACCAAGACTAAGGGAGCAGCCGATTGCTCACCACTGATGTGACGTCAGAAACTGCACTAGTTAGGACCTTATAAGGTCAATAATTGTGATAGAATATCTGATGACATTATATGTTAGCTAGACTATAAAAGGAATGTGTAAGCTAGGTTTATTTTAGATACTGTCATGTAACAATTGAAGACCCTGCAAATTACCGTCTATCAGTACCGAGACTTCACTACTGTAACTTTAGTTCTTACTTTGTAATACTGTTTGTATTACCTGTTCTGACTTTATCTCATTACTAGTAATAATCATTATTACTAGTTCTTATTTCAGGGGGTAACTAAATTCTTACCTCAAGGTATCCAGCACTTACCGGGTGGGTATAGTTGCTGAGTTTGGTTTGGGTGGCAGGACGTCTAGAAGAGACCGAGCATCCCTTACGTCATCTTGGAAGGACAGGTAGCGAGGTTCTGCAGATTAAGTGTTCTGTAAACTATAAGGCCTGGAGCATTTCCACGACACTGGTGGCAGCGGTGGGATTCCTTAAGTGAGAGGGACCCGAATGAGTGAAGAAATAGAAATTGTATACAAGATACAGAAAGAAGTCAGCGTTGACCCAAGGACGGGCCGAACGGTCTTCAAATATACAGAGGAGAGCAGGTTACGAGAAAGGACAAACCAGACAGTGGACAGGAGTTCCAGACAAGAGAATCCGAGAAGCGGTCAGGAAATTGCGCGAGTTGGGCGTAATTTAAGTGAAAATATTGTTTAATAAGTGCATATTACTGTGATTGTCATTGTTTTTGTTTTTTTTTGTGTTTTTTTTGACTACTATTATTATTTGTGCTACCCGCAAGGATCCGCGTAGCGCGAATAATATTTCTTCAAATGCAGAGCACAGGAAGACCGGGAGAGAGCAGGCAGCTCAGAAGTGGAAGTATCTTCCAGACCCCTGGAGATGGAGGAGAGGAAGTAGCAGATCAGCCATCAGAGCATGCTCTGTCCAGAACAATGGTGATGAACCGATTCATCCTAACAGAGGAGAACAGATCCAAGAGGGAAGAGGAAGAGTCCCAACGAAAAGACAGAAGAGAGGACGAGAGAGCATACAGAGATGCTGAAGACAAGAGAGAACAGAGGGAGAGGCAAGAAAGACAGGAGGAGAGGATGGCTGAACTCATGCTGGGAATGCAGCAGGCCATCACCAGATCAGCGGAACGCCACCCAGTAGCACCAACACCACCACAGCTAAGATTACAAAAATATGTAGAGGGGGTTGACGACATGGGTGCATACATAGATCTATTCAGGGTGATAGCCACTACAAATGCATGGCCACCTAACCAATGGTGTATCTATCTGAGGAGTGCGCTCAGTGGTCAGGGCATGTTGGCCATATCCTCCCTCTCTCCCACAGATCAGACTGACTTCGAGGTGGTCTGCCGGGTCCTGAGATCTACCTATCAGGTCACCTCGGAGTCATACAGGAAAAAGATTTTTGAGATACCGTTTGACACTGTCACCCCTGAGGTCTGGTTCAGGGACAGACGGCAATTGTTTGGGAGATGGATTGAGGCAGAGGGTAAGGGAGTGTTTGAGACCATGTTGTTTGAACTAACATTACAGAAGCTACCCAGATGGCTGGAGACGAGGATGCGTCAACTAAACCCAGAGAGCTATGAGGAGCTAACAGCAGCAGCCGTCCGACACCTCAACATTCCCCGTGACAGAGACAGGGAGAACAATCCCAAATATCAGGAGCAGAGAGGAAGAGGGACCATGCCTTCCAGGGGAAATAACCAACCCATATATCCGGAGCAGAGAGGAAGAGGACCAATACCTTCCAGGGAGACCAACCACCCCACACCAGCTAGAGAGCATGCGCGTCCCCACAGCAACAACAATTTCAACCCCACACACCGAGGAACAGGTATGGGTAGTGAAAGTAATTACCAGAGGAGGGAAGGAGGAACCCTTGAGTGTTATCGGTGTGGGAAGAAGGGTCATTTCATAAAAGATTGCAGAGTGAAGCTTGAGAAGGGAAACAGCGCCTTGAGCATGAGAGACAACCTGCCGGAATGGAATAAGGAAGTTCAAATTAATGGTACCAAAGTACAGGCACTATTAGATACGGGGTGCACCAAGAGTGTGGTACACCCTAGGTATGTGAAGAAGGAAGATTACCTCCCATGGACTATTAGCTATAGAACAGCTAGCTCTACAGAGGCACAGTTCCCTGCTGCCCAGATCAGCATTCAGTTGGGAGGGAAGGAAACCAGAATGATAGTGGGTGTGAGTAAGCATCTTTCCTGCGGTATGCTCATGGGCCATGACATTCCATCTTTTAGACACTATCTGAGAGAGGCCCTGGACACACCCAAAGAAGAAGCAGGTCCAACCACCACCACTACTGAACCAGAAGAAGCAGCTCCAACCCCCACCACCACTGAACAGAGCTTAGTGACTACCAGAGCCCAGGAGAAGGCCCAGGATCAACAACAAGAAGAGGAAGCCCTGCAACAGATGCAGGATGAGCCTATCTTGCACTCCTTGACCTCCAGTGAGGAAGAAGACATCAGCGAAACGGAACCACCCCTCCCATCTAACCCAGTTACGGAGAAGACAACAGTACTCAGCCACATCTCGCCTGAAGAGCTCAAAGCAGAGCAACAGAAAGACCCCACCTTACGTAAGATCAGGGAGGGAATAGATGTGGGCAAGGGAAGGTATTTTATGGAAGATAGTTTGATCATGAGAGAGCCCTATAAGGAGGGAGGGAAAAATTTGATAGTAGTCCCCAAGATAGCAAGGGACAAAGTCCTTAGACTGGCCCACACGTCCATAGTGGCGGGCCACTTTGGCAAAGAAAGGACACTGAGCATTATCAGGACAAGGATGGACTGGCCAGGGCTGGCCAGAGATGTTCACATCCTGTGTCGGTCCTGCCCAGTCTGTCAGAAGGCTAGTCCTACCAGTGCGGCAAGAAACCCTCTACAACCCCTACCTATCATAGGCAAGCCTTTTTCCCGAGTAGCCATGGACATTTTTGGCCCCCTGACCAGATCCAAGGGGGGGAATAAGTATATACTAGTCTTAATGGATTATTGCACGCGGTGGCCAGAAGCCTTTCCCTTGAGGAATGCCACCGCGGAGACAATTGCAGAGTGCTTGGTAGAGGTGATGTCCCGGGTAGGATTGCCCGAAGAACTATTAACAGATAATGGAACCAACTTTGTGGGGAGGGTAATGACCAGAGTGTGTGAACTTACGGGGATACGACACATAAAGACTTCACCATATCATCCACAAACAGATGGTATGGTGGAGCGCTTTAATTCAACCATGAAGAGGTTGCTGAGAAAGATCACGCAAAACACCTCCAATGAATGGGACAAGTGCCTCCCCTTTATCTTATGGGCCTACCGGGGAACCCCCCACAAAACAACAGGTTTTTCCCCATACGAACTGTTGTATGGAAGATCTATGAGAATGCCGATTGACCAGCTGGTGCGGTTCTGGCGAAAGAAAGAAGAAGAGAGTCAGGTAGATGTGCCTGAATTTATCCAAACGCTGAAGGCTAACCTAGAGTCAGTAGGGAGTGTAGCTCAAGAAAATGAGCGCGAGAACAAAGAGAAATACAAGAACCAATATGACAAGAAGACAGTAGCGCGCCATTTTGAAGTAGGGGACTTTGTGTTGGCATTCCGCCCAAGGAAACAAAACAAGCTCCTAAATGAGTGGCAGGGCCCCTTTGAGATTGTGGGAAGAGTGTCTGAGGTGACCTACCAACTAAATGTGGGTAAAGTGGGAAAACCCCTCAAGGTTTTTCACATAAATGCCTTAAAGGAGTGGCACACTCCTGCGGCAGCGGTTTTCTTAGGAGAGGTGAACTTGGATGAACCGCCTGCCCAAAAACAGGAAACAAGAGAAAAACTATCAGAAGAGCAGCAGTCTCAGATAGAAGAAGTCAAGTGTGAGTTTGCGGACATCATCTGTGATGTCCCAGGCAGAACCCAGCTGGTAGAGCATGAGATCCTCACTGGAGACGCCTTACCAATTAGACTACCCGCTTATCGTCTGGCTCAGGCTTCCAAGCAGTACTTAGAGACAGAGATCCGCACCTTGCTAGAACAAGAGATAATAACACCTAGCAAAAGTCCTTGGGCGGCCCCAATTGTCCTAATACCCAAGAAGGATGGGACAAGGCGCATGTGCGTCGATTACCGAAAGCTAAACGAGATAACTGTTAAGGATCCTTACCCATTACCCAATATTGAAGAACTTATTGACAACCTAGGGAACTCTAAGTACCTTACCACCATTGACTTAACTAAGGGATACTACCAGGTACCGGTAGCCAGAAGTAGTAGGGAGAAGACAGCCTTTGTCACTCCCTATGGCAAATATGAATTCACCACCATGCCTTTTGGCCTGGTGGCAGCACCCTCGACTTTCCAGCGGCTGATGGATCACGTGTTGTCAGGGTTGACGGAGTTCACAGCCGCCTACCTTGACGACATCGTCATCTTCAGTCCAAGCTGGAGTGATCATGTGGATCACTTAAGATCTGTGTTAGCACGGTTGAGAGGAGCAGGGTTGCATATTAAGCTAGGGAAATGCCAGTTTGGGAAAAGCTCTTGCGAGTATTTAGGGCACGAAGTGGGTGGAGGCAGAGTCAAGCCTGTGGCATGTAAAGTTGAAGCATTAGCCACCTACACCCAGCCTAGGAGCAAGAAACAGGTACGGGCATTTCTGGGGTTAGCGGGGTATTACCGCAGGTTTATCCCAAACTTTTCAGAAGTTGCTGCCCCCCTTACTAACTTAACTAGGAAAGCGTTGAGTAATACCATTATATGGAGTGATGACTGTGAGAAAGCTTTTAAGCTATTGAAGAATTATTTGACTAACCATCCTGTGTTGGTGTGTCACAATTGGGAGAGGAATTTTATTCTACAGACCGACGCTTCAGATGTGGGTCTAGGATATGTGTTGAGCCAAGTTGACGACGAAGGAGAGGAGCATCCGGTTGGGTATGGTTCGAGAAAACTACTCCCAAGAGAGCAAAGGTACTCTACCATTGAGAGGGAGGCATTAGCGATTGTTGACGGAATACGCCACTTCCGGGTCTATTTGGAAGGCCGGAAGTTCGAGGTACAAACCGACCACAACCCCCTCGCCCATCTACAAAACATTAAGGACTCTCACGGACGCTTGACCCGATGGTCATTGGCCCTACAAGACTACGATTTCACAGTACACCACCGAGCAGGAAACAAGAACGGCAACGCCGACGGACTAAGCCGCGACGGGTTGCCAGCCGAGGAAGGGGGAGTGTCAGGGAAATCCCTGACTAATGATGTCGCCAACCGACCACCAGACATCATGGCTCCGTTCCCGAACCACAAAGAACCAGAACAACCACATCAGGACAAGATCTCCACACACACACACATGCAAGATGTTGTGGGAACCACCGAAGACCCAACCAGCCTGGGAACGAGATACACACAACAGATGCTGTGGCCAGGAGAAAGACCACAGCGCCACCAAGACTAAGGGAGCAGCCGATTGCTCACCACTGATGTGACGTCAGAAACTGCACTAGTTAGGACCTTATAAGGTCAATAATTGTGATAGAATATCTGATGACATTATATGTTAGCTAGACTATAAAAGGAATGTGTAAGCTAGGTTTATTTTAGATACTGTCATGTAACAATTGAAGACCCTGCAAATTACCGTCTATCAGTACCGAGACTTCACTACTGTAACTTTAGTTCTTACTTTGTAATACTGTTTGTATTACCTGTTCTGACTTTATCTCATTACTAGTAATAATCATTATTACTAGTTCTTATTTCAGGGGGTAACTAAATTCTTACCTCAAGGTATCCAGCACTTACCGGGTGGGTATAGTTGCTGAGTTTGGTTTGGGTGGCAGGACGTCTAGAAGAGACCGAGCATCCCTTACGTCATCTTGGAAGGACAGGTAGCGAGGTTCTGCAGATTAAGTGTTCTGTAAACTATAAGGCCTGGAGCATTTCCACGACAGTCGGGTGGGGGGGGTTTGTTGCTCTGTCTGCGGAGAAATTGGCGGTTTCTCTTGGTCAGCCTGCCGTTTCCATCCATCCGCACTTGGTATTGGTGGAACTGGAGCACCTCCACGACGACTCCGGTCTTGTCCCATTTCGTTGGGTGACGGCCTGTCTGGTTTTGGACGAATACTCTGTCACCACAACGAAGGGGGGAGAGGCCGTGGGTGTGCTCGTCCGACCGGGCGCGGCCAAGTGTCTGTCGGCGGGAAAGGGCTTGGTCTCGGTGCTGGAGTCGGTCGGGTGTTTCCTGGGATGGCTTGAGTCGGGCCGGGATGTTGGGGAGCAGGTCCCTGGTGGGGCGGCCGAAGAGGCATATCGCTGGGGACATCTTTGTGTCCGGGCTGGGGCAGTTCCTGTAAATGAGCAGGGCCTTGAAGAATGCCGTCTGGAGGGATCCGCCCGGGCCAGTGTTGCCCGCGATCAGTCGCTTGATGGTCTTTACCCCGGTCTCCGCCCGATTGTTGGAGTGAGGGTTGTAGGCTGAAGAGACTCGGTGGTGTACGCCCCAGCTGGTCAGAAGCTCCCTGGTGGAGTGGGCAGCAAATTCGGGTCCGCCATCCGATGTGAGTGTGGCGGGGATCCCGAAAGTAGCGAATGTGTCCCGCAGGATGCTGGCGAGTCCTGTGGCTCCATTGGTGGCGGGGGCGACGATTGGCCAGCCAGAGTGTCGGTCGACCAGTACAAGGTATGCGGATCCCTCGTGGTGGAAGAAATCCGCACAGATGTGCTGGAAGGGATACTCTGGCTCCTCGGGTGTAGTTGACGGCATAGCCGGTTGGGATGGGGCGTTGCTGTTGCACGCAGGACAGCTGTTTCTTGTGGCGGCGATGTCAGCGGTCAGGCCTGGCCAGTAGAGCGATGAGGTAGCTCTGGCTATCATGCCACTTGTCCCTTGGTGTGCGGCGTGAAGGGCGGCCAGGCACGTAGGTCGGAGGGAGGTGGGAATGACGATTCGCTCACCGTAGCACACGACATCGTCGATGATGGTGATGTCGTGTAGAATTGGGAAGAAGGCACGGATGCTCGCGGGGAGCATGTGCCTGTCAACTGGTGGTCCTTCCTCAACGTAAAACATGAGGTCCTGCATGGTGGGGTCTGACGTGGTTGCAATCTGGAGCTGTTCCCAAGCTATTGGGATGGTAGAAGTTGCTGCGCAGATAGCCAGTGGTAGTCCGTCGTCCTCGTCTAGTGCGTGAGTGGTGTCAACGGGGTAGTCGAGGCTTCCTGGGCAGGCTGGGTCGGGGGTTGCCACATCATCGGGGAGGTGAAATCTGGGAGGTGTCCGTGTTCCGGATGGGTGGCGTGAGAGAGCATCGCTGGTATGGTTTCTCACGCCAGGGATGTACACCATCCGGAACCGGTAACGGAGGGTCTTCTCCTTCAGGTTCCTTAGTCGGGGGTTGGGGATGTCCTCGAGGCAGCGATCTCCAAAGAGCTTCAGCAGCGGTTTGTGGTCAACCGCTACGGTGAGATCTTTGCACCCGAGGACGAAGTGTCGGGCCTTGTCCAACGCGTCGGCCACAGCCAGAGCCTCCCCCTCCACCGGGGCGTAGCGAGACTCTGCTGAGTGGGTAAACCGCGAGCCCACCAGGGTGACACGCCAACCGTCCTGGCAGCAGAACAAGTCACGGGATGGGCACTGGCAGTGCTTTTGAAACAGCCAGAATCCGATCCCGCTCTTGCTCCAATCCGTGGCCAGGCAGGTTGGACGGTCTTTGTCGAAGATCTGGATGCCGACCCTGATGCGCTCGCAGATGTGGCTTTTGGAGGTGGCGAATGCTTCGGCCAGTTCGTCCGTCCATTCGAAAGGGGTGGATGGCTTGAGCAAGGCTCTGAATGGGAGCATCGCAGCAGTCATCGCGAACGCGTACGAGACCTGGTTTACAAGGCCAAACCAGGCCCGTATGTCGGTGATGCTGGTGGGTGTCGGGAAGTCGGTAATCGACACGAGGAACTTGTCCGCTGGGCGAACTTCGGTGGGGGTCACTGTGAACCCGGCAAATTCCACTGTGTCCTCAGCAAAGTGGAACTTGCGCGGGTTCAAGGTTATGCCATTCACGGCGCATATGTGGAGCCACTCAGTCGCCTGGTGGAAGGCCCCCGTGATGTCGTCCGACCAGAGCAGTGCATCGTCGATGCACTTGGTTTTGGACATCACGGAGGCGACGAGGGCGTCATACCGCGCCGTGTAGGCGTCACCCGAGGCGATGTAGCCTTGGGGTGCTGTAAGATACCTATACCTTCCCCATGGTGTAATAAAGGTGGTAAAGTGTCTATCTGTCTTGTTGAGGTCCACCGAGTGGTAGCCATTCCACGCGTCGAAGATGGTTTTCTTGGTGTTGCGTGGAATGGCTCGAGCTTGGTGGAACGGGGAGGGGCAGTGGTGGGTCTCACGCGTGGCGTGCTGGTTTAGGGGTTGGAAGTTGATGGTCCTCCTGAGCGACCCGTTCTTCTTGGTGCAGATGACCATACGGTGGCACCAAGTGACGGGCGTACCCAGGGGGACCTTCTCCAGCACGCCAAGGCGGACGTCCCTATCAAGGCCTGCCTTCACCTCATCCTGCCAATGGATGGGGATGGGGATGGGGGTGTGGCAAGGCTTGGGGGTGGCGGTTGGGTTGATGCTCAGGGAGAGGGGGGGTCCAGACATCATTGGGAGGGGCTGATGCTCACAGACATTGAACGCACTTGCTGAGTATAAGTCCAGCAAGTGACGCTCAAGCCTGTGGCGGTTTTCCTCCGTACCTGGGAAGGGCAGGGAGGTGGGTCTGTCTGGGGGGGGTGCCCTGGTTGGGCATGAGCAGGGTCTGGGTGGGGTGTGTGCGAGCTGGCTCACCACTGATGGAGTGTGGGGTCCCGAGGGTCTGGCCTGCAGGTCCGCTGGGGTGCTCATCTGGGGTGGGATGTCTGGTCTGCTCACAGGTCGATTGGTTCTGGTCTGCAGGTCCACAGGTCTGGTCTGCAGGTCCTGGACTTGCGACAGTGGCTGATCAGGGGTCGCCCATGTACCCGTGCCGTTCCCCGAAGGTGGCGTCGGCGTACAGAGGGGGAACCCCTTAGCGATCAGCCCAAGGTCAGTACAAGTTGCCAGGCTCAGATAAAGTTTGGTGGCTAGTGGGGAGAAGTACACCATCTGCCTGGTCGCTTTGTTGGAGTGGCGGGTCCTGATCCTTAGTAGGGCTGCCCCTATGATAGGTAGCGGATTGCCACTGGCCGAGTTCATCGCCAGAGTGGCTGGTATCAGGTCGTGGTGTCTGAGGTTGAGGCCCTGCATGAGTGTTGGTCCGGCCAGGCAGCTCTGACATCCCGTGTCAGCGAGAGCAGTTGTGGGCAGGTTGTGGCACTCCTCCCTGAGGGTGTGGCCATGTGCCCTGAAGTCCTCTGCGTGTGAGGACACCATCACCTCCAGGTTTGGTTGGGGTGGGGATCGCCGCTGGATCCATGTGCCGGCTGAGGAGTCCTAGGACTGGTGGGGTAGGGTGCCCTCTGTCATGGTGAGGATATTTTCATTTATGGCACTCTCCTGCTCTGTCGTTGTTTGCCAGCACAGGTGTGCGTAGTGGTTGGGGCGGGTACATGAGGAGCAGGTGGAACCGAAGGCGGGGCACTGGGTTCTCCTAATGGCCGTGCGTGCCCTCTCTCCGTGGCCCTGGTGGCCACAAAAGCAGCAGGTGGCCTTCGAGGTGTTGTGTGGCCTGGTATCGGTGGGTTGCCCTTTGTTCGGGTTGGGCTGGTTCCGTGGTTGTGCCCGAGGTATGAGGTTCCGCGGGCGGCCGGGTTTGGTAGGTGTGGGCCTTGGTGATGGGCGAGGCGTCAGCTGGCGTTGCTGCTGCCTGTGGCCGCTTGGTAGAGCGTCCTCCTGGTCGGTCCCCTCGTGGATGGCATCTGCCGAGGTGGGTGTGGTTATGGTGACCGCAGATCGCTTGCCTGCGACCCTCACCTCGACAAACCGTATGGTTTCCTCCACGGTCATGGCCTGGTTGGGGTCCTTCAGGAGATCTTCCTGGATGTCTTGGTCGGCCAGCCCAACGCAGAGTTGGTCTGCCACCCTCTGCTCGCCCTGGTTGTTCAGGACTTCGCAGCCGGTGCATTTCATCACAAATCGGCACACCTCAGCCTGGCCGCGAAGTCGAGCTGCAAACGATCTGATTGTCTCACCTCGATCCTGGACCATCCGGGAGAGGGCAACACGGGCCACCTTCGGGTTCTCTTCCTGGACGGCCAGGGCTTTGATCGCCCTGTCCATTGAGGAGGGCAGCTACCACTGCTGGGGCCAGTCCATCTGTGGTAGCGAAGTCACAGCCCGGGTAGGGACAGTTTACTGCCATGTGGTGGGCTTCAAATAGAAAAACTCTCTATCCTCCAGCCAGCACTCTTGCTGGTGAGGTGTGGTAGTTATAAGATGCTATCAGTGAGTTCTGCATACATAGTCAAGCGCGTTGCGCCGTCTCTTAACAAAGGATGTAACAGGATTAATAAACAAGTTGCATGTAAGAGATGTATGCAGAACTGACTGTATGTGAATAGACATGCGCATGGTAAGGGATCGTCAAGGTAAAGGGTTCTACGTAGTGATATGCATACATATAGGTCTATAGTTTAGTTAGTATTGTCTAGATCCAACAAAAATATGCTGGGATATCTCCAAAATGAGACCTCGTAAATTGTTTCGAGTCACGTAAAATGCTACCTTTTCCTGGTAAAAGTGTTACAAACCTCTCTCCAGCAATTGAACCATTTCAAACAATCGAACTGTACTGCATCTGCCGAATGCCATGGAGCAAAAGTAGGATGGCAGAATGTTCAAAATGTTGGGAGTGGTAGTACCATGACAAGTGCATCAAGATTCCCAGAGTTGTATTTCGATCAGAAGATACGGAATGAACATGTATTAATTGCTAACTGAATTGGACTACTCGGTTATGAATTTTGTACGAATTTTCTATGTACAAGATTTGGCCTTTATGGAATACAACTATCTTGCCAGAATGAGCAACTTTACCTGTTTCTAGAGCTACAAATTCTATGATAAATCCTAGAATTGAGCAACTTTTACTGCTCCTATTAACATTCTTGGTTTTGAGAGTGCAGATTGAGGTTTGAGTTTGACCTATATAGCGGGATCCAAGGACAGTGTGCGCAAACCTTGGATCTAAGGTTTCTTGCCAGAATGAGCAACTTTTACCTGTTCTATTGAGTAGAAATTCTATGATCAATCCTAGATTGAGCAACTTACTGTTATTAACATATTCTTGGTTTTGAGAGTGTAGATCGGAGGTTTGAGTTTGACCTTGTGCGATCCTAGGATTGTGTGCGCAAACCTTGAATCCAAGGTTTGCGCAGCGCGATCCTAGGATTGATCAAATTCCAGGTTTGCGCGTAACATAATTTTATTATAATTATATATATATAGAAACGTGAGTGATGACCATGATTTTTACTGATGGTCTACAAGTCAAAATCAATTAGCCAAGTGATAATATGTGAAATAAGTGCACCTGCCACATTATCAACAGACAGTCTAGGTATCCCTACTAAGTTTAAAAATGAAATTATTGATTTTCGGTTAGCTTATCTAATTAGCGCCCACCCAAGTCCGGTTCCATATCCATATGCCACTATTTTATTACTGTTTTATTACTGTACCAAATTTGATGAAATTTGATGCTATGCTGCTGCGGCTGCACTACTTGCCTATTAATAACTGAATGAAGATATTATTATTTTGTTTGCGCCGAGTGAGCATGCGCTGTGACGGTTGTCATAGTATTTCGTTATATAAATAGAGCTGTGTGTACCAGAATGAAGGTTGAAGTAGGTACTGTTACAGTGTATATCTGGATAATAAATATGTATTCCTTCGGATCAGCTCAAGGTATGGTTTCGAAAATTTATATTTTTAGCAGCTTAGCTATTAACCAGAGTTTCAAGGTGTAAAATCCAATCTCAACGACGAATTCTCAGTTGAAATACGATATTGCAACTTGAATTTTACTCTCTCGATGTTTCGGCTAGATGCCCTAGCCTTCATCATGAACAACGAGCCGCTAAGACTCCCGTGAGCTTGAGTAGCTAGTATTCACCTGTGTATAGTTTCGAATCACGTGGTGAATAGCAAGCTCACGTGAGTCTTAGCGCGTTTAAACACACTCCTGGAAGTTAAACAGCTGATGCTTCAGCTCATTCCTGCTAAATTGTGGCATATTGATTGGTCTGACATAGTGGAATCAAATTCTATTGATTCCACTTTTGTTTTCCATATCATTCAATTCTGTATGCTAGCTATATATAATAATAATAATAATAATAATGTACTGGTATATATATATAATTATATGGTTTCCTGTTCACAATATTAATGCATATGAATATTGCAGCACTATGCAATGGATTTCCTTGATCATATTGGGAACTAGCCTTTAGTTATCTGTCCAAGATTAACAGCTGGGAAAGTCTGGAGCTAGTTAATAGCTTTCAGTTTATGAAGCTTATAACTAACCAGGTAGCTACTAACTGTACCTATAGTCATAATATAAAATCATCATATATAAAATATTGACTAGTAGATTATTCTGTTACTCTCTGGTGGTATTGTCTGTACTATGACAAGAACAAACCGAACACATCAGAAATTAGGTTTGTAGCTTTGTTTAGCTACCAATATATAATATAGTGCTTTTTGTCTATTGTGAGGCTATACCTAGCTATAGCAGCTGTTGATGTAGAGGATTGGTCCCACAACAAGGTCACAGAATAAACCTTACACAATTAGCTACTAAGTTTCTAGGCTTACGTTTAGCAACACTAATGCTATGATTATGATTATAGATATAGCTATAGCAACTGCCACTGGTCTAGGCTTGGTCCAGCTATAAAGTCATGCAAGATTATTTTAGTCACTATTATGTGTCTACTATGAATGCTTGGGTTGTTACATATTAAAATGTACAGTTGTGTTGGGATAATCTGGGATTATATAGCCTCTTCCACCATTCTACAGTTGTTTTCACTGAAAAGCCTGGACCAGGTCTTGTGGCTATTCCTGTAGGAAGACACACCATCTTCAACTGCTCTGTCAGTTCTGGACACCAAATCATTGGATGGCATGTATACGTACCAGATGTTAGCTTGGAGTATTTTACTGACAGCACAAGTAATCTAGTTTCACTTGCACTACTTGGCATCACAATTAGAAAGGATGGTTTACTTTCATCCCAACTCATCATCAATGCTACACGGGAAAACCTTCTGACCTATGCAGTGTGTGAGGCTAGGACTGGAATGGATGATACCACACTAACTCGAAGTAGAGTGGACATCACAGTTTATGGTAAGTTGAGATAATAGTTGCTCAATTATAATTAATGTTATCCTCTTTATTTTATACTATCTTATGCATGTTCATGTATGTGACGTGCTTAAGTACCACTTCAGTTGTGCATGTATAGTGTCAGCTTCCTTTTGTGAATGTCTACTTCCACACTCTACCCTACGCTAGCTGATTTAGCTCAGTGTAGTAACATAGGCGTAGGACAAGGTCAGGCGGACCGGCGACCGCCGGACCAATATTTGGCCTTAAAAAAACAATAAAAAACAAAACAAAAAAAAACTTATTATTTTTTTAAAGTGACGCATGCGCTAAAGTTGAACACGTCGATGGCTGAACCAACCCCACACCAGCCTCGAAACTATCTATATCCTTCGAGATCTTTCGGGGGGGAAAGGAGAGACGAGGTGTTTTAAGGCTGCTTGGTTTGAGAAATGGCCTTGGCTCCACTACCAGGAGGTTAGTGATTCAGTACTTTGCTGCTATTGCTCGCAGGCAGGCAAAAGTAACTTACTACCGAAAGGTCTCAGCAGCAAACGAGAAGAATCCTTTGTAAGTAAAGGATTTGTAAACTGGAAGGATGCCTGCTCCAGCTTCAGGTGAGTCATTCAGATGTTTGTATCAACATAGTTAGTTAAAGCTATTCTAACTTTTAAAGGCGGCATCAGACAGCGAAGTTCCATATTGATGCTACCCAGGCAATTTGCACTCGACAAGCAGATGCTGGGGTGATGGTCAGTCGTGCCCACAGTGAGCAGAAAGAATTAAATGGAAGAATGCTCATTAGCATTTTACAGAATGTGCAGTTCCTTGGAAGACAGGGACTCGCTTTCAGGGGGCACGAGGACAATGAAAGCAATTTCATACAGTTGATGAAGCTGAGAAGCCATGATCAGCAGGTAAGGATAAGTCCAAGTGAAGTGATTAATTTGACAAGTATTGTTATGAGGTGCTTTGGAATAATAAATGAATTGGTTATATGCAGGGTGTTATTGAGTGGCTTAGCAAGAAGGCTGATAAGTACACTAGTCCGGAAATTCAAAATGAAGTCATACAATTGATGTCACACACTATTCTCCGAGAATTGATCAAGGAAGTGCAACAGGTTGATTATTTTACAATCATGCTTGATGAATGTGTTGATTCATCAGGTCACGAACAGCTAGCTGTGTGCATCAGGCATGTGGATACTAATCTAGTTGTCCACGAAGACTTCATTGGACTTTATCACTGCCCTGACATTAAAGCTAGTACTATTGTGTCTGTTGTGAAAGACATAATGTTACGGTTTAATCTTAACTTGTCTCGATGCTGGGGACAGTGTTATGACGGGGGAAGTAACATGGCAGGTAGTAGAAATGGAGTCAAGTCCCAAATATTACAGCAAGAGCCACGTGCACTTTTTACCCATTGTTATGGACATGCACTAAATCTTGCTGTTGCAGACTCAGTCAAACAGGTCCAACTACTGCAATCGAATATGGAGACAACTTATGAAATAAGCAAATTATTTTAATATTCACCCAAAAGGCAATCATTATTTGCAAACATCAAAGCCGATATGTTGCCCAGCACTGTTGGATTTCGTACACTATGCCCTACCCGTTGGACAGTACGAAATGAAACCTTTCGGTGTATATTGGAGAACTATGGTGTTATTTTGGAAGTGTGGGATGCAATACTAAGTGATCGTCCAGATTCTGAGACAAGGGCTCGAGTTAATGGTATAGCAAGTCAAATGAGAATGTTTGATTACTTCTTTGGGGCATCTCTTCTCCACATCATTCTGCGGCACACCGACAACTTAAGCAAGACCTTGCAGCACACCAGCATGAGTGCATCACAAGGACAGAGTATTGCCCGGATGACCGTTAGTACCCTGCAGGTAAATGCATATTTATAGTGACATATATATAATTATTATTATTATTGTTATGGTTTTAGTCAATGAGATGTGAAGAACAGTTCAAGCAATGGTGGGAACGTGTAACTATGGAAGGTGATAGGAATGGTGTTGAGGAACCCAAGTTGCCAAGGAAAAAAAGAGCACCAATACGGTTTGATGACAGCAATAACACTGGCACTTCACCATTTACACCAGAAGAACACTACCGTGTTATTTATTTTGAAGCCCTGGATACTGTAACAAGTTGTATCAATGAAAGGTTTGAGCAGGAGGGTTATTGAATGTACAGCAAACTTGAGCGACTTTTGTTGAAAGGTGATGAAGGAAGTGAGAGCGATGAGGTATTCACTTTATACCATGACGACTTTGACCGAGATATGCTTCAGGTACAGCTTTCCACATTTGCATGTAATTACAAGATTGCAGAAGAAATGGGAATTCAAGGTGTCCTAGACATTATGAAGAGCATGTCAGCTGCTGAAAGAAGCCTCTTTTCAGAGGTGATTAAAGTAGCTTGTATTGTGCTTGTAGTACCAGCAACAAATTCGATCAGCGAAAGATCTTTTTCAGGAATGCGTCGGGTCAAGACATATTTGAGGTCGACAATGATGCAGAAACGTCTCAATGCACTGATGATTCTGCACGTACACAAAGAAAAACCGGACACTTTGGACTTAAAGTATATTGCCAATGAATTTTGTGCAAAAAGCGACTATAGAAAAAATAAATTTCCTAAGTTTTAGAATTTATTATATGTTTAATATATTCATAATAAGCCATGACAATGATATCCATGCATGTGTAATACCAATCCACCATATCAGTTCGCCTGACCAACACTTGAGAGACTGCTACACCCTTGAGTAAGGACAGCCGCATCGCCCAAGCCCAACTATAATCTTCCTAACACAGTTGACCCTGGAGCCAAAATCAGACGCACTCTTATGTCTGTGTTCCCTGGTATCAAACACCGTCTAGCCCTTAGCTAGCAACTTATGAGAATAGGTGTAAATAAGGCCCAAACGAGGTGTGCCGTCCTTTCACAATAGTACAACTCAGTAATACTCAAAAGTACAGTTCTCAATACAGTTCTCAATACATACTTACAACTTCGGTTCTAGTATTACCTAGACTAACTCTCTACTCTTTTCACAGTCCACCACTTTTATAATTATCCAGCTGATGACATCATCACACATCAGCCTCTGGCTGGGCACTCCTGAAATGACCTTGTAAGGGCATTTCGGGTGGCCTTCTGTCTCCAAGGTTCTGCCAATCAGATCGTTCATTGTTTGCTGAATGGTAATCAGAATTATCATATGTGGTCTCATTAGTATATTCTATATAGCTTCTGGTGGTTGACAAACGATTAACCACATCCTCCTTCTTATCGTGTGAGTTCTCAGTTCTCACTACTCTTATTCATTAAGCGGGCACAGCTATGGATGGAGTGTCCTTAGTCAGGGTTAGGGTCCCTGACACTCCCCCCCCCCCCCCCCCCCCCCGGTCTCTGGATAGGGCATCTGCATTGGCATTCTTCTTGCCATTTCTGTACTCAATCGTATAGTGGTATGGTTGCAATGAGAGGGTCCACCTAGCCAAGCTGCCATGACTGTCTTTCAGGTTGCCAAGGTGGGTCAGTGGGTTGTGGTCAGTTTGTATTATAAATTTTGACCGTTGCAAATATGTGCGAAAGTGTTTCACTGCTACCACAATAGCTAGAGCCTCTCGTTCGATAGCTGAGTAGTTTTTCTCACTTTGCAACAACTTCTTGGAAGCAAATGCTATGGGATGATCGTCTCCTTTGCTGTCTACCTGGCTCAGTACAGATCCTATCCCCATATGCAGAGTCATCCATTTGTAGACAAAAGGTTTGTCCCAGTCAGGTGTAATTAGCACAGGTGCTTGCATAAGTTTCTCTTTAAGTGTCACAAAAGCTTGGTCATACTCAGTGGTCCATTAACCTGTTTAGGCATTTCCTTTTTATTAGGTCTGACAAGGGAGAGTCCACCGTTGAAAAGTTTGGAATGAAATTGCAGTAGTAACCACACAAGCATAAAAATGATCTCACATATTTTTTGTTTTGGGGTTGTTCAAAATTTCTTACTGCAGCCACTTTGCATTCCATAGGTCTGATTTCCCCGTTCCCAACGATGTGGCCCAAGTATACACAGCTTCCACTGCCAAATGTACTTTTAGACCCACGTAGTTTTGTAAAAACAATGTCTAAACGATTCATATGCTCCTCCCATGTTTTGCTCTGGATCAGAATGTGCTCTAAATAGGCGACAGTAAACTCATTTAACCCATACAGTAATTCATCCATCAGTCTATGGAAAGTTGAGGGTGCTGAGATCAACCCAAATGGCATCGTGACAATTTCATACTTCCCGTATGGTGTAACAAATGCTATCTTCTCGATATGCTGGGGATTTACAGTGACCTGGTAATATCCCTTAGTTAGATCTAAGGTACTTATGAACTTAGAGGTACCAATGTTGGTTATCAGATCGTCGATATTGGGTTGGGGGTATGGATCATTAATTGTCACCTGGTTTAACCTCCGATAATTGGTTCATACTCATCCCTATGTATGAGATATGTCGCCATGCAAAAAAAACCCGCCCAACTCTCAACTGTTCCTGAGATACGGCCACGCCCAATTTTGCCCCCTGCGACCATCACGTCACACTGCCATGAGACTAAAGTTACCATTTCCCCCTAAATATTATGATTACATGTTTAAAAACTACATCCAGTAGCTAAAATTGCGCCAGGAGTCCATTTCTGGTATCAGAATTTGGCCTAACTGCCGTAGTTATTGAGTAATAAAGGATTTCCTGTTTTTAAGTTGCCTGACTTTGACCGACCGATTCACCGGGTTGGCATATCACAATCATATTCTGCTTTTGCATGTTGCTTCAAGCATCTCTGGGGTACATCTATGAAAAATATCAACTTGGGTTTATGCCATCTTCACTGTGAAATGCTGGTCGCAAGAATGTGCGATTTCGCATGCACACGAATGCGAATCAATAGTTTTCTCATTGAATTGCTTCCATTATTTTTTAATATGTGCTAATTAGAGTCAATAGGGTACCTTTTAAGTCATCATGAGTGACAATACACAACACAAACTCAAATATACACTTTAACCGGACACCAAACAGCATACGCATGGCTACTAACTTAATTCGCATTGACAAGACATGAATATATTGATTGAACAAACACAGGCTACATAACATATGCACTAACAACATAGAAGCTGTCCTTTTGCAAGAGCAAATGCATATCACTGCAGTACCTGAGGATTTCCTAGCCTGAGGATTTCCTCAAGTCATTCTCCATGCTTCAAACTTGCGCGTGGTGTGCTGATGATCTTCAGCATTTACCTCGCAGAAGCGTGCACTTTTATGGAAGTCTGGTGCATTTACAATGCAGAGCACATTGTCAAAGGGAACCCAGCAGGCATGCCCCCGCATGATGAGTGACCACGATAGTCTGCTTTGAGCATTCCGTTTCATAAAATTGACATTGACGTCTCCCTCCTCATCTGATTTGTCCACAATACATCCAATGTACCACTCCTTGTCGTACAGACATGCGATTTACTTGCCAACCTGCAGTTCTGCATTGTCAAAGTCCTTCTCATCTGGAACATTTCCCTCACCAATGGCCATACCAACAAGATCTGCAGCATTTCCAGGGATGTTTCTGATGTCGGAATGCAGCAGTGTGAAGACCTGGTCCCTGGAATGGTGCTCTTGGACTCCCACTGCTCGTGGAGACTAAATCGCTGTGCATTTTTATCGACATCCTTATTTTTGAGACAAAGAAAAACTTTATACCTGGATGTTCTTTGGCGACCATTCAAACATGGCCATGGCAGTAAGAATCTGATGGGTCAGTCAGTGCTTGCAAACTAGCTCTGGCATTCAGGCGCTTTACAGTACCACCCAGACCATCACAAGGACTTTTACCATGAGACGTAGCAAAGAAATACCAGACTGCTTCAATTCCAAAGTTTTTGAAGTGGAGACAGACATTGTACAGATTCTTATAGTTTTTGTACTGTCCTCCACATCCATCACTGAAATATTGCAACATGGTCACAAAGGGAAGCTGTTCTTTGATGTAAGGCATCCCTTTGTTTATGAATGCGTGAACTGCGAGGGTGTCATGCTTCAGGCAGTCAGATATCATGCACAGATTCAGGTGCTTTAGCTCACCCTTGGATTTGTAGTAGACTACAAATAGATGCAGTGTTGCCTGCGAGTTATTCCAGTGGAACGACTGCACCACATCCTGGGCTACAAATGAATAGTTCTCTGCGAAGTCGAGTAAAGTGATGGCTTCATTGTCTTTGAGCTCATCCTTCAGCTTAGATAGATAGCTGGCTTGTGCCTGAGATGTAGTGTTGCTGTCTCAAATTGTCAAAGGATTCGCATGTTTTTTCGATGAAGTCTTGAACAGTTGAAACGACTGTCATCAGCATGGCTTTACTGTCAACTGAAACCCACTGCTTGTACGATATCTCATCGTCCATGTCATAGTCTTCCGAGAAAGTGGCCGACAATTACAATGTGAGACCACAGGGATAATTATCACACAACAACAGCATGCACTCACGATTTTCTACTGAGCATACATTCTTTTCCAGTAGGTCTGAGTAATATGGTTTGCCGGGGATGACACTGGTCAGTAGTTTGGCATTTTGGTGTGACTGACAAATGCACATCTTATGCATACCAGCTGCCGTAACTGGCCCAAACCGCTGGACCAATTTCGACAAATTTGGCACATAAGATCTTTGGCAATGACAATGCCTAACCCTAAAAAGAAACAAGAAAGAATCGATGAATGTGCAGATTCCCATTTGTGCGCATGTAAAATTGCACATTCTGTTGACCAGCATTTCACAGGGAAGATGGCATAAACCCAAGTTGATATTTTGCATAGATGTACCCCAGAGATGCCTGAAGCAACTGCAAAGGCAGAATATGATTGTGATATGCCAACCCGGTGAATCAATCAGTCAAAATCAGGCAACTCAAAAACAGGAAATCTTTTATTATTCAATAACTACGGCCGTTAGGCCAATTCTATTGCACTCCTGGCGCTACTGGATGTAGTTTTTAAACCTGTAATCATAATATTTAGGGGGAAATGGTAACTTTAGTCTCATGGCAGTGTGATGTGACGGTCGCGGGGGCCAAAATTGGGCGGGGCCATATCTCAGGAACAGTTGAGAGTTGGGCAATTTTTTTGGCATGGTCATACACAGGAACTTGTAGGATGAGTATGAACCAATTCTGAGAAAATGACCCTGGATTTTTTTTGGGGGGGTTGATTTCATATGGAATGACCCTATTGATACCTAGTTAGGTATCAAATTGTTCTTATGAAAACAGCATGCACACAATTCTCATATCACTAGCCCTGTTGTGGTCAAATTCTCTTTGGATAAGCTTGTTTGAATATCTTTCTAACCCTTCCACCGTTGACTTTATTTTGAAAAATTACCAAAAATTGACCTGCATAAACACAATGCTATTTCAGCAAAGGTTGACTAAAATCCTTAGCAACCATAGTTCACATGAAAGCCTTTATAATGACCAACATTGTGGTAACCTACAGTTGCCATAGAAACAAACCACAATGCCATGAATCTAATTAGAAGTTTTGAGTTCTAGGTTTCACAGATAATTAACAATTGTAGTAAAATGATCTATGTATGTGCACACACGTATATGGCCATATTTCATTTCCCCCTCTAGTATGGTATATAATCAAGGTGTTTTGAGCCTCTCAGATGTTTTGAGCCACTCAGACAGTGATGGAGGCTTGATAAGATACTGGCCAGCAACATACAAGAAGACATCATTGTGCCACACTACCACAATGTACACTACCACAATGTAATGTATAGACACCATCTAGGAATATATATTTTCACATTTCATTTACTCTTATAACACTTGGTACACAATGTATGTAGCATCAAACATGACTGGTACAAGAAGCCATTGAGGTATCCAAATGAATACTGGAAGTTACTTGACTACGTGCACTCAGACGTGCAAGTTGACTCTCCTAGTTCTACTACTGCCCCTAGTTCTGCGATGCTGACCAACAGGCCTTGAAGGAGTATGAACCGTAGGAGTATGAACTCCACAAGAAATGGCTATGAGGAAGGGTGACAGTGAAGGGGTTGGTTGCACCATACCTAAAAAGAATAATGTCAACATAAACAAAAAGCCCCCTCGACCTAATGAATTTATATATAGATTGTCCCACGAAAGAACAGCTAAACCATTCTATCCAGAATATGCTTTACTTGCTAGCTACTTAGCTAGCAAGTAAACAAAACTCACTGGCATAGTCTTCTTCGTCACTGCTAGACTCTCCTCCGCCCAAACAGACTATCGAGCGGCACCGCTCTCGCCAGAAAATTGTCCAAAAGTATCTCCCACCCATCGATAGCACAATTTCAGGATCAATGCTACTCTTCCCAAGTTAGAAATAGATTACTTCACCTTCCTCGCTGCTACTTTCGTCCTCTGATAGGACCTAGTCGTCGTCTTGAACCCTAGAAAGAACTTGGTCTAAAGTTAGTCACTTCAAAAAGTGAACGGTCAGCGATTTCAATTTTACTTTACCTTAGTTACCGAACCCATACGGCTCTTATATTCGGCACGCACGTAGAGCAAGAATTGAGCATTTTTTTTGATATTCATATCTTAATTTGATTGATTTTTTAATGATTTCCCCCTGATAATTATGTGGTTTGGACGTATATATACGCTTATGACGGTGAGTGGGTTAATTAAGCTCAGATGCAAAATCACTGGCCTTCTCAGTCAAACCTTGAGCCCGGTTTTGAAATTGACGTGAAATAGCTAATGAGTTTTTCTTTAAGCCCGCCTTACTAACCAGGTTCATCTTTGGAGTGTCAGCGGTTTCTTTCTCCTCGACTATAAGGTCGATGTAGTCATCAAATACTTTGCCCCGAAGTAGAGTAGGGATTACAAGGAGTTGTTTTGCTGTGTCCCACTCCTGTGCTACAATTACTAAGGAAAATTTCATCCATCATGGTTGAGACTTTCAAAACTCTCTGCAGTGATTTATGGTAAATGTGTATTCATGTATATACAGTAGCGGCCAAAAATAACTTTACGTTGCGTTTTGTACATACATACATTTTGAGAGCAAGCGTTGCTTGTGCTGTTTTTCCAATCGTACTTCTAAAACGTAGCTGCGTTTTGCAGCTGGAACGCATGCGTTCATATAAAGGTCCACGTGATATGTTTCGTCGCTCGCTCGAGTAGCTTACAGCTCTCTTTCTCGCACTGTGGTGTATCATCCTACAAGAAGCAAAAGCAAAGAATTCTGAACCTTAGCCTAAGCTTTGAAGCACCCAAGATATTGATGGATTCAGTTAACTAGGTAGGATGACCTGAGCTTCCTGAAACATTACCTGCGATCACACATGACCTTTTGTTCAAGGAGCAAATTGGTTGTCGAGGCTCAAGTGGCAGGTTAAGTTTTTGTGCCATGTTTTTGTGCCATGCCATGAATTATAGAAAACTGTTAGCTTACAAGGAATATGAAGTCAGGAACCTGAAATACCTTTCTATGCAGAGCATTACAAAAACTATACTATATTACACTGACAACATGATGGCCTACTAACTACAGTAGAGGCTTTCTTCAAAGCAATGAGTACTGGCTTTGGTGTAGGACAAACATCGAGTGGTTGTACATTGCTGCATGGCAATTCATATTGCCATCTATTCTGAGGCAAACAAAGTAATGATTTGGCTTATGGGTACTTAACCTATATGAGACGTCATGGGCGATGTATAAGCAAACTAAGATACACATAACTTGCATGCCAGAGCTCAACCCTGGTGGACCTCAAGTAACCTGTTTTTGGGGGGTTATTTAAAAATACCGTATTTTGTCTCCCACACTCCAGGTCAAGAGGTTGGGAGTGGCACAGCAATTTGTCAGCAAGGCAGGGAGTGCATTTGAGAATATCATCTGGTTTGATAAGTGTACTGTGAAGCTTCTGCTACCCAGAAGGTTGAGGCGATTCTTCACATCATCAAACTAAATAGCAGTGCTACTGGGTATTGATAATGTGTATTTCAATTTATGCAACATCTTTGTGTGTGGTTTGGTGCAGTAGTTGTTGGTGCAGTAGTTGTTATCTGACAATATTGACAAGGCAAGTAAAGGTCCTGTAAAGGTCCTGTTACTAGTGTAGGTGTAAAGCTAGTTGTTGGTTTGTATCTTCTGGGCCAGTTTGACATCTCCATCCTCGGACTGGATACCTGCATTTACAAACCACAGACATCCAACATCTAAAGTGCTATGACTAGCCCCCTTTTCCACCCCCCCCCCAAAAACAGGATACATCATCATATAATGGCGACAGTTCTCATGCAGCCAAAATATCTTGCATTATCAAGACATACACACCACTTAGCGAGCCACTGCTCACATAATCTAAGCTTGTTACATTTGACAAACATAGGTGTGGAGGTCTTCAAGACCATTTTGTGTGCAACAACTTTAGCTCATATACATGTATGTTCTGATCAAGCTAGTGAAAATAGAGCTACTCAGATTGTCAACCAGATGATTACCCTGACAAAGACCAAAGTATTTGGTTGGAAATGTTGGCAAAAAGCAAAAGAATTAGCACTGAAGTAGCTAGCAACAACAAATCTTAGCTACCTGAAATACCAGCAAGTAAAATTTATTCAGACAAGGACTAGCTGAGCTCAGTAAGACACAAAATTGAAAAAAGTACCTCCAACACATCAAGAGCAAGCACTTACTTCTTTTGGGAATAGTATCCGCAGATATTTTCTGATCGATTTGACAGAGCTACCTAAACGAGCCCACTGCTGCAATGTTACATAAATATTCCTATTTGTCACGTGTCAGATCGAGAAAAATAAACAACGATGCGTTCCAATGGTGCGTTGCAACGTTTGTGCATACCGCTCTCCGTGCGTTCTTAAATGGTAGCTCGTGCGTTGCTTTTTAAACGCTCGAGCATACCACGTACGTTGTACAGAAACTCAACGTAAGGTTATTTTTGACCGCAACTGTAGCAGCATTGACATCCCACTTCTGACACTAAACGATACCTAGTTAGCTATAAAGAATCTTACGAAAACAACAAGCAAACAATTGTCAGAAGGGGTGAACTCCGATCTCATGATGGTGACCAAGAAATATGGGCATACTGGGAACACATTAAGAAGGTGATACATTCAAATAGGTCTTACATTTGTTACATTATCATTATTCTGGGAGTTCAATATAATATCAGGGGGTTGAGATTCTGTATATACTCAGTACATTACATAGACGTTCATTCTGTAAAATTTACTCTTTAGTGTCAGTGTTTTGCTCCAAAATACTTCGTTACAGTGGCAGTTCTACGATGGGGTACAAGGAGGGACAGAGGGGGGACATGACCCCCGTCGGGGAGGCCTGTACCCTCATTAACGACCAGCCATTGGAGAAAAATCATAATTATTCTCCGATGGGATGGGCCGCATTTTATGATGAGGATAGAGCGAATTTACTTTTGCAGCATTGCAATTGGTCCAACCTCTAACTTACTCCAAAATTGTATCTAATATGGCTCAGAAAGCTGCAAATACTGCCAGAGTGCCCTCCATGAGCTGAAAGGTGGGAGGCCCGCATCTCAGATTCTCACTCCATGCAGTTCATCGGACCCCATCAGGAGGCTAGCGCTGCTCCTGCTTTGTTATAACAGAGTTTCTGTACTATAGAAATGCATAAGGACTGAAGCAATTGTAACAGAGTGTTTGCTGTCGCAGAGTTTTCATATAGCAACAAGGTTTATATAGACACACACACACACATACAATAAATATGCTGCACTGCTCTTGTTTCATCGTTATAAAATGGCCATAAAATTTTACTTAAGTTGGGGGGGAAAAGGGGTGGGGAGTGGAAAGCTGACAATCACAACTGCTATGATGGAAAACCATTCTGGAAATTCTTCTGCTAAGAGAGACTATAGTAACTTCTCTAATTCCTTTCGCTCTTGAGCTAAGAGATGTTCTTGGGGGGATCTCCTTTGTTATAGACATAATGTCCTGTAGCTCTTCATAGCTTAACTCTTTGACTGCGGTGGACATATTTATATGTCCTAAAAAAATTGCACTCATACTCGGTGGACATATATATGTCCGTAAAGGACTAATGCTTTATTTACTCCCAGCAAGATGCTGCTTATTGGTACAGCCACTCGCAATGCATCTGCTTATTGTCTGCTTATTTTTACAGCTGCTCATGGTGTTTAATTCACTTGTACTGACCTGGAATTATCAACTATCTTTAGACAAAGCATGGTTATGTATATAGGTGGTTATGTACCTTCAACTTTAGATCCTTGAGAGAGTATTGTGCTGAATACAAGTGATGGATAGATAATTATTGTAATAGAGCTGAAGTGCTGTGTATGTTAGAAGGAGGTGACAGTGGTGATGATTTTGGTGGATATATTGATGAGAATTATTGTGAAGTTATGGAGGATGGTAAAGAGGGTGTGTAGGATGGTGGGTGAAGAGGTTGTGGATAGTATAATGATGAAGTAGGTTGTAGGAGTAGCTCCAGTGAAAGGTCAAGCAGCTCCAGTTCCATTAGCTCCAGTGCCAGCAGCTCCAGTGCCAGCAGCTCCAGTGCCAGCAGCTCCAGTGCCAGCAGCTCCAGTGCCAGCAGCTCCAGTGCCAGCAGCTCCAGTGCCAGCAGCTCCAGTGCCAGTAGCTCCAGTGCCAGAAGCTCCAGTGCCAGCAGCTCCAGTGCCAGCAGCTCCAGTGCCAGAAGCTCCAGTGCCAGCAGGCAGCTCCAGTGCCAGCAGCTCCAGTGCCAGCAGCTCCAGTGCCAGCAGGCAGCTCCAGTGCCAGCAGCTCCAGTGCCAGCAGCTCCAGTGCCAGCAGCTCCAGTGCCAGCAGCTCCAGTGCCAGCAGCTCCAGTGCCAGCAGCTCCAGTGCCAGCAGCTCCAGTGCCAGCAGCTCCAGTGCCAGCAGCTCCAGTGCCAGCAGCTCCAGTGCCAGCAGCTCCAGTGCCAGCAGCTCCAGTGCCAGCAGCTCCAGTGCCAGCAGCTCCAGTGCCAGCAGCTCCAGTGCCAGCAGCTCCAGTGCCAGCAGCTCCAGTGCCAGCAGCTCCAGTGCCAGCAGCTCCAGTGCCAGCAGCTCCAGTGCCAGCAGCTCCAGTGCCAGCAGCTCCAGTGCCAGCAGCTCCAGTGCCAGCAGCTCCAGTGCCAGCAGCTCCAGTGCCAGCAGCTCCAGTGGTGATATCTCATTCAGTCAGAAATCTGGTTGCATGGTTGATATGGAAGGAGAAGAGCCCATTGACTCTGCTCAGCTTTTTCTCGATGCAGGGGCGTAGGAAGCACAGCGGGCTGGGCGGCCATGGCCTCGGCACTTTTTCGGCCAGGAATTTGATTTAACAACATTCATAAGTTCAAAAGTTCACTCCAGGAATTGCGCATGTGTATCCACGTGCGTAACCCACTGTCATCATGAGTGTTGCTAGCTGCTCAACCTCTGCGGTCTCTTCGATCCTACCAAAGGAACCTCACCAACCACTAAATGTTCAGTTTCCCAAGGGAGAATTCAGAAAGAAATCTGTGGTGAAAAGAAGTTTCCAAGCTGCGTGGTTCAATAAATGGCCTTGGCTACACTATGTGGAGAATGAAGATAAAGTACTTTGCTTTCTTGTAGCCAGGCAAGTTCACAAAAGAAAAGAAACTCCAGTGGTCTGGCAACGCTGATTCTGCTTTCCGTGCCAAGGGTTTTTCCAACTGGAAGGATGCTGTAGTGAAATTTAGCAACCACCAATCAAGCGGATGCCACAAAGAAGTTGTCCTGAAGATAGTCACTCTGCCTTCCACGACTGTTGACATTGGACAATCTCTCTCACGAGAGTACAGACAGGAACGACTTGATAATCGACAGTGCTTCTTGAAAGTGCTCTCTAATATGAAATTCCTTTCACGACAAGGCAAGTTATATAACCAAACTAAATTTATATAACATGTTATTACATATCGGTATCTATAATTGTTGTACAACACCAGTGGTAGATTTATCATTAACACTCATACTAAAGTAACTATGTATATATGTTCCATTCTAAAGGTCTCCCGCTACGAGGTCATGGTGATGGTTCAGACTCCAACTTCTTGCAGCTTTTAAAGTTACGACAAGATGATGACAAATGAGTCAAAGCCTGGATGGAGAAGTAAACGGACAAATACACAGCCCCTGACATGCAGAATGAAATACTGAAAGAGATGGCTCTGGAAGTCTTTCGACAGGTGATTGCTTCAATCCGATCGGCACAGTTCTGGACAATTATGGTTGACGAAACAACAGATACATCTAACAAGGAGCAAGTTGTTATCTGTTTTCGATGGGTGGATAGTGAACTGGAGGCTCACGAAGAATTTGCTGGTCTCTATGAAACTAACTCGACCCATGCAAAAGTGCTGCACTCTGTGATACATGATGTCCTGCTTCGAATGAATCTTTCCATAACAAAACTCAGGGGACAGTGTTATGATGGTGCCGCATCTATGTCGGGAGCACTTGGTGGTGTAGCCAAATTGATCCTTGATGAAGAACCCAGAGCATTATACACTCATTGCTATGGGCATGCTCTCAACCTGGCATGCTCTGATGCCGTGAAGGGTTGCAAAGTGATGAGGGATGTTTTGGACACATCATACGAGATTGTGAAGCTGATCAAGAAACTCCTCGACGTGATGCCATGCTCCAGAATCTAAGGCAGCAGCTACCAGACTCGACTCCAGGCATCCGAGTTCTTTGTCCAACAAGATGGACTGTTCGTGCACAAGCTCTACACAGCATCAGAAAACTTCCAAGTCCTCCAAGAAGTTTGGGATGAATCACTTGATGTAGTCAAGGAGACAGAAATTTGAGCTAGGATCATAGGTGTGTCATCGATCATGAGGACTTTTGATTTCTTTTTCGGTTTAGTGATAGGAGAATTAGTCTTGAGACACAGTGACAACCTTAGCAAGACCCTCCAATCCCTTCAAATGTCCGCAGCTGAAGGGCACAAGGTAGCAGATATGACTGTCACCACATTGCAGTCGATTCGATCTGAGGCAGACTTTAATCAATTCTGGTCCAAAGTCACAAAAATGGCCACTGATCGTGAAGTGGAGGATCCAGTACTACCGCGGAGACGAAAGAGACCAAGAAGATACGAAGATGGCTCTGCTGTAGGAGACTTCCCCACTGACATTAGATCGTTTTACAGAACGATCTACTTTGAAGCTCTAGATCTGGTCACATCTAGCATAAAGGCACACTTTGATCAACCCGGCTACAAAGTGTACTGCAAGCTAGAGGATCTTCTTGTAAAAGGTGCCAACAAAGAAGATTTTGATGAAGAATTGAAGTTATAACGGACTTCTACAAGGACGACTTTCACTTGAGCCAACTGGAAATGCAGCTGAAAGTGATGTCCAGCAACCTCTCAGAAGTTCCTAGTAATGATCTTGGTTCTGTGTTGAACTACCTAAGGACTCTCTCAACTTCACAAAGAGTACTACTGTCTGAAGTGTGCAAACTTGCTTCATTGATAATCGTCATGCCTGCTACAAATGCTTCAAGTGAATGTTCCTTCAGCTCATTGCGTCGTATCAAAACTTATTTACGAGCAACAATGACTCAATCTAGACTGAACAACGTCATGATGCTTCATATACACAAGGAGCACACTGACAAGTTAAACTTGATTGATCTTGGGAATGCCTTCATTAGGAGTTCCAGTCACAGAGAAACAATATTCGGCAAATTTCTGCCAAGTGATTTAGAAGTTTGATGTTAGTTTATTGAGTGCTCCTCTAAGTGTTATAATAAAATTTTTTATATCAATAAGTCAAAGCTTAATTAATCTAATTGACCACACCCATTTCAATCAAAATGGGAGTGGTCACATTGGGCTCATAAGTGCTTCCTACTCCCTTGCGATGACACTATCCTAAGGAGAATTGTGGAGGAAACAAATTTGTAGGAGGCAGACCAATTTATAGCTTCAAATCAAGACCTACCTCCTCGATCTAGAATGAGAGGTTGGAAAGCTTGGCACAGTAGCGAAATAAAGAGGTTAATTGCCCTCATTATTGCCATGAGCGTGGACAATCATTACCAGCTTGGAAAAGAAATTGCTGTCGATGAATCAATTGGATTCAAGGGGAGGGGCTGGTACTTGTCCATGAAGCCCACAAAGTGGGGTACGTAAGCTTATGTCCTAGCAGACAGCTCTAGTGGATATACCTATAGTTGGAAGCTGTATGTAGGCGAGGAGACTTTAGTATACACACAATAATATGATATATACACTTGTACTCACTCTCAAAAGTAGTGGCTTTGGTGCATGTGGTACAGTTCGAGTGAACAGGAGTGGGGTACCTGCATGTATCAAGGCCAAAGACAAAATGAAAAAGAGTCTCTAAGTACAAATGGTGTCCTTGCCTTGAAATGGATAGACAAGAGAGCTGTGACCATTCTGACTATCCACGATGATAGCACAGTTGGTAGATCATCCAAAGCTAGCTGAGCTGAAATATATACTAGCACTGGCTATAGAATACCTTGGTTTGCTTGGCAGTCTACTAGCTACCTCCAGTGCTAGCTATAATGATCATCTAAAACTGCCAACTTCAAGCGCTAGCTAATTTGCTAGCTATAAAGATCAGCTAAAACTGCCTATACACTTCAAGTGATAGCTATAATGATCATCTAAAACTGCCAACTTCAAGCGCTAGCCAATTTGCTAGCTATAAACATCAGCTAAAACTGCCTATACACTTGAAGCGCTAGCTACTTGGCTAACTATAAAGATGGCCTAAACTACTAAACCTCAAGAGCTAAATACCATTTGAAAGATGACCTACAATTATTTACTTTACTAATAATAAATATGATTTACAACTGCCTACTTCGAGCGCTAGCTATAAGATAACCTAGCTACCTCGAGTGCTACCTAAAAAGATGACCTATATACAACTAGCTAGTGACCTAGCTAAAACTATCAACTTCTAGCACCTATATAACAAACTGGTTAGCTCATCCACATAATAATACTTACTTGGAGTCTAGCTTCACTTGTCTTGCCTTCTCAAAAGGTTCTTCTAGCCTTGTGTTGGGTAGAAAGTTAGGAGATAGTCTGAATATCACTCGTATGCTCACCTCAACAAGCCTAAAAAATGCAAAACAAAACCAATTAACAATCAGGTGATTTAAAAAACCAATAAACAGCCTCCGCATGCAGGGGAAATTACCTGCCCTTCGCAGTCAAAGAGTTAATTGAGCAAACTGCAGCTAGGTTTTTGGAAAGATTTTTTGAAAAAGGTATAGTTATGAATATAATGATAATTAAAGCACACACATGACACAACACTCGCACACACACACATACACACACACATACATACACGACACAATACACATTGAGAAGGTTAATTGCTTGAAAAGAAAATTGTAGCTACTGGCTGCTAGGCCATACATACAAGGGTTAAAAAATATCACTAAAGCTTCTATAGACTTCTTTCATGTGATGAAAGTTGCTAGACGAGAAGACCCTTCAAAATGTACTTCATTACTTCGCATGGATAATGAGAATTACTATTAGTGAATGGCTTATTGTAGTGTATTAGTAGGAGTTAGTTGGAGTATGTGCTAGTGTATTAGTAGGAGTGAGTTGGTGTATGTGCTAGTGTATTAGTAGGAGTGAGTTGGCTAGTGTATTAGTAGGAGTGAGTTGGAGTATGTGCTAGTGTATTAGTAGGAGTGAGTTGGAGTATGTGTTGGTGTATTAGTAGATTAATGTGAACTGAAACTGGAGCAAAAATAAGTAGGTGTGGTGTGGTGTGGGTGTGGTTTTATGTTAACAAAGTGGTATTATACACGTGATTGCTGACATATTTTTAGTACAATATACCCTCGCATATCCGAACCTCGATTATCCGAACGCTCGGATTATCCGAACTCCCGACTAAATAATAAACCTGGTAATGGTTGTCGATCTGCCAAATCGTTTACGTAAGTTGCACGTGGAAACTAGTTCAGTTCGCTTTGGCCAGCAAAAGGAATAGAGTAGTTTTGTCGATCGAGTCAAAGATAGCCATTCTAAGCAAGATATCAAATGGAGCCAGTCAAGCCGGACTAGCGGAAGAGTAAGGCGTAGGGAAGTTGACAATAACGGAGATAAAAAAGAACGAAGCCAAACTTCAAGAGTTCGCAGGCAACCTTGACTGTCGGGGGATAAGTTCAGCTCGCAAAGTCATGCGCCTTGCTAAAGACGAACAACTAGAAAGTGCTTTATATCTGTGGTTCGTTCAGAAAGGGAGCAAGGCACTGCAGTCAGTGGACTATTGCTCAGAGAAAATGAATATAAATAATATGAAAAAAACAAACATGCCAGTTACTGAGGACCTAAATCCTTCTAGTACAGGAAGTGAGCTTCTTATTATCCAAGCACCTGCAGATTAAAAGGATATCGAAAATAGTTCCAACGTGATTCAGCATTTTAATTACATTCATGAATTTTGTGTTTTTTTTGCATATCCGAACTTTTTGCTTATCCGAACTACCTTGGGTCCCAATGAGTTTGGATAAGAGAGGGTCTACTGTACTGCAGAAAGAAGTGATTTAAATGGGCATAATCTACCAAAAACTTGTTGTCTGCATTCACCCTAACCATTGACAACATCAAATATAACTACCATAGTTCTTCGATTATATGTGCATGTTCTATTCATTTAATGGGCTTCCTAGCTTATCGAGGGCACATTCTAATCAAGCAAATATGGTAAGTTTGTCTGTGAGATCCTTGTGAGCATGTAAAGTTGTTCAGTCTTTCTTGAGACATAGTTGAACACAGATATGATTTCCCTCAATGAATTGTTAATAATCATTCACTGGTGTTGTTCATAAATACCATGAAAATGCAAAAGTGCCTCCCAATGACATACCCATAAATTTTAATAAAATACTAGAAGTGGTCTGGCCAAAGTCAGACTGGTCAGATCATTGGAACTGCCCCTCAACTGCTATACGACTTCTGTGGCAGTTAAAGAATATGTTGATCATCGTGGGTATTTAAGGTAGATGGTAGATCTGCTACAAAGCTTAGATTAGTCTGGTAAGTGTAAAAATTAGCTAGCTAACTCAGAAGCGATGTAGCTATTTTCTAACTTTTAACTATTAATTGTTTAGTTTCCAAGACTACTGTAATTCTCTAGTTGCTCTTCAATCAATAATTTACTCACTTTCTTCACATATAAGATGCACCTTTCCACCAAGGTAACTGGAAGACATAATCTGGACTTCATGAGCACAGGGAAACTGATTGTTTGAGAGTATATTAGATGGCTCTCTCCAGTCATTTCTTTCGTCATTGCTAATGCAGCTCTATCTAATCTCTACCTTTCTCTGTTCAGCTCTCTCCAGACTTTTCTTTTCTCATCTGCAAATGCTGCCCTTGCTAGTGTCTCTGCCTTGGTCTGTTAAGCTCTCTCCAGACCTTTTTTCCTCGTGTTATAATGCTGTTCCTCTCTCTCTTTCCCATTCCCTATTAATACTTGCTGTTACATTTTAATCTAAATCAGCCCTTCTCTGCCTCTGTTTCTCTGCTGTAATAGCTCTATCTCTGATTTATATTCGGTATTTCTGAGTTGCTACATGTTACCGTGCGCATGCTCAGTGGCATGACACACATACATAATTTCCATAATACAGCTTACAGGCTGCTACATTGTAAGTTGGACTCACATCACCTGTGCACTGGTATATGTCTACATTGTTTACACTAGACATACAAGTGGTCACTTTAGAGTTTCTGCTCCATTCCCTGCTTAGAGCTTCTCTCCCAGCACTCCACCTACCAATTGTTCCAAGTCCCATGAATCGATTTCCTCACACCTAATATTACTGCTCCTATCTTGAAGGATTATATTATCCGTCAAAACTCTACACAGCATCTCTGCCAGATATTGTCTGCAATATTTCATCTTCACTGTAAACTTGACTAATAGTTTAGTAAAAGCTGCTGCTGCAGTTAGTTGAACCTGCTGGGTACCAAGGCTCTAATAATGAATAGACAAGAGATATGTTGATTATATGATGTGTGATAAAGTGGCATTTATGATGAGCACTAGTGCAACAATAGAGAAGATGCCATCATTTATTTAATGTGTGTCATTGAACTAATTATAGCATGGATCCATGATGGTCGTCCTCTAAGGTTTAATTAGTTTTCCCCACGATTCTCTGGTATACCACATAGCATGCATTATGTCAGATAAATCTTTATCTATGTCCAGGTCCTCCTAAAATTCCCACCAATCTCTTTCTCACTATGAAGGACAATTTTCTCACAGTGTGCTGGTTCTCCTCTATTATTCCAAATGTGTCTCTAACATTTGACTTGGTCCTCACCAACCTAAGATCTACTAGTAGAAAAGAAGTGACAGTTAATGACATTCAGCGACATAAATTCACTGCTGAAGATGTACAGACATGTGATGTGTTCGAAATACAATTAACAGGAAGGAATCATCTTGGATATAGTGATCTTATAGCTATCAACGTGAGCTTGCCGTTCCTTCCAGAAATTAACACATTACAGTTCTTACTGTCCAAGAGCAATAGAAGTGGAGTCACTTTAACGGTCACCTTCATGGTTAGTGGGTTTTTTGTAATGTTAACTAAATATAACGATATCATTTAACCAATTGACTACCAATTTTCTATACACTGTTGTGGTAAATTATTTGTTGCAGTAACTTTTTTGAGGTAGCTATACCATACATTTGGAAAATACGTACATTGGGAAAATATAAATTTTAAAATTGTCCGCGAAATTGTTCGCGAGAATAAATTCTATTGTGCCAAACTTTCATTGTTTGAGTTGCCCAACGGGGGGAAAAGGGGGGGGGGGAACACATAAGGAAAAAATAAATGCACATTTTTTTTACCAACATCAAACTTGAGAAGCATGAGGCTGAAAAGATGGACGAGTTTGAAAGAACGTGTTATATTCATGGCTATTGTGTCTACTACTGTATCTGGGTGGTAGCCATTGGAGAGCAGCTATCGTGTGTGCTAGAACAGAACCTGACAATATTAATGACAAGTACACAGTAGCTGCCATGAAAGATGGTAATAATTGGGCATCAGCCAAGAAAAGTTTCAAGAGTTTTCTCGTTGTTTTTAAGAAGGAGAGGTATAATTACATACTGTAATAGGAGTTCAGCAGTATTGTGGGGATTTGCAACACAGAAGACTCCAAATTCCATGCTGTCTACTTTTTTCTGCTGAAAAAAGAGATAAATAAACTAAGAAAATTGACTATATTTGATTAATATTGCATGCTGTGCACAAGACATCATTTATAAATGCATTGCTATAAATTGTAGTCTGCTAGTCTGCTTGTATAATATTTTTCATCTTGAATCTTTTCTTCCTCCTGAAGATCAGTTTTGTCGTCCTCGGAAGAGTCAGTTTCCCCAACTTCGATGAGTTCACAATTCTCGATCCCATCCAAAGCTCCAGAAATTCCACCCAAATGAAAACCATTGGGGGATTGCTAATGTGCTCAGCCATCTCAACTAGCCACTTGGCTCCCAACTCCTTCAAGTCAAGTAATGCAAGATCAATAGGCTGCAGCTCTACCTTTTGAATATTCTACTCATGAAGTTGCTGGAACACCTTATCTGAGTACCACTCCTTAAACTTTAGCTTCAATAATGCCTTAAGGCTTGTTGACATAAATGTCAAGGGGCTACAACACATCTGTTGTGTTAGGTGGGAGTAAACACACATGAATATTGTTAACTTCCAGAGCTGGTAACGGATGGTGTAATCTGCTCCTTAAAATTGTCCATAATCACCAAAGATGAAGCATCTTCTCTCTCTCTATGAATTCTCTCATACGCTTAATATAGATCATACGCTCAATATAGAGCACAATAATCATAAATGTGTTCGATCTATTGAAACATAGTTTCCTCGGTTGACTAGTGCTTTGATGAGGCCAACCTGAAGGGAACTGAAACTTGTGGTGACACCGCTTTGTCTTTCCCTTATAAATAATTGTACTGGGAGAAATAACCAACAATATTAGCACAAAAAGAGCAGTGATTTGCAGTTGGTCATCCAGACCCACTAATCTGACTCCACTTTACACCTCTCTGATCCAATGTCCAGGATGACGATGATACAATATGGATCCCAGTTTGATCCCAGTTCAATATGAGATCCAGTGGAATATCCTCCATTATTACCATCTCAACTACACTGTACTTCCTCCAATAATGTCTTCTTTAATTTAGCAAAGTTAGCCAGTGAATGTTTACTCTTTGCTTTTGTGGCCTTTCTCTGCACAACATTCATCCTGTTCAGCAATGAATATGCCCAGTGTCTCTTTAGCAAAACAGGACCCCATCTGCCAACATGCACCTGTTGCAGGACAGGAGAGTAACACACCTTATGCAGCTGCCACAACTATTCTAGCAGAAATTACTCCACCACCTGCTCTCACCTTCCTGACGTAGAGTTGCACATATTTGTCCAGCTCTTACTCCACCACCTGCTCTCACCTTCCTGACGTAGAGTTGCACATATTTGTCCAGCTCTTACTCCACCACCTGCTCTCACCTTCCTGTCATAGAGTTGCACATATTTGTCCAGCTCTTACTCCACCACCTGCTCTCACCTTCCTGTCATAGAGTTGCACATATTTGTCCAGCTCCACCTGCTCTCACCTTCCTGTCATAGAGTTGCACATATTTGTCCAGCTCTTACTCCACCACCTGCTCTCACCTTCCTGTCATAGAGTTGCACATATTTGTCCAGCTCTTACTCCACCACCTGCTCTTACCTTCCTGTCGTAGAGTTGCACATATTTGTCCAGCTCTTCAACAGCAAAACTGGCCTCCCACATTTCTTCTCAAGAAGAACAGTCACTTCTTCATCATCTGACCTTTTTTGCTTTAATTCTATGTAATAGGCATCCCTGATATGCCTCACAGTTGCTTCAGTCAAGCGAGTATATCCAGCTTCCTCGAGAGAGAAAAACTGAGCTGCTGCAGCAACACCATTTAATGCAGCATATTTGCCTATTTCTGCATGTTCTCTTGGACTGTACCTAAAGGAAGGCAATCGCTCTAATTCCAAAAAATCAAGACAAGATAGCTACAGCAGAATACAGTATGGTTCACTAACCTGTTGAACGTCGAACTCTTCTTAGTCTTTTCTTGTATTTCTTCTTCAACCTCTCGATTAGCTGCTACTACAGCCTGTGAGGGATGCGATACTGATAGCAGGCCTTTGGGATTAGGTAATCCATTTATAGTCTTGAAATACTGATAGCAGGCCTTTGGGATTAGGTAATCCATTTATAGTCTTGAAATACTTGCGAAGAACCATATCGAGCTCAGGATGCTCTGACACACACTACCTGGATGCACAATTGTGTACTCTTACCATATTTGCTATGATGTTCTAAGTATTCATTATTTCATGAGATATATTTGCATGATTGACTCCACCCACAAAAATTATTTAACAACAAAAAATTCCCAAACTACTACGTTAGTATTAAATATTAACCTGCAGTTTTTTAGTGGTCATCCCAGGTAAGCAAGATGATGTGCACTGCTCCCTCTAATGTGTACAACAAAACTGAGAGCAAGGAAAGCCACCCAGAAGTACTTTGTTCCTCAAGGCTGAAGGATTTAGAGTGGTTCCAAATAAGAAAAGATCCCTCTGGTGCCTTCCTCATCAGAAGAGTTTCCAAAAGAGGGAGTAAAGGCTTCAAAGAGAGGTGAACTCTCTTAATGCCATTGCCGTATAGAAATTTACTCTCAGCTAGTTACTAATCCATGAGTTTTCATCTTTGGTCTCTCTCAGTAGGGTTAAGACTATATCAATAGCAGGACTACAGCTACTCTTCTATAGATTATACACAAAACACGAGAGCTAAGTTGAAAGAGCACCATACTGATAAGTATCCTGGCTAACCTAAGCCACTGAGGATGTTCATCTATCGTCCTGTTCAGTTGGCGTTAGTCTAGACCAATAGCAGCTATAGCCTTTGCATGGAACTCTGCTATATTGAATCTGGTACTTTTATATGTTTTGTTTGATCTTGTTCTAGTATGGGCATCCAGAAACAGAGCAGATATATCTAGATATATCAAAGGGAACTCTCAAGAGTAGATAACAAAGTTACAAAAGCACCAGAACAAAAGCTAGCTATCTACTCTTGATAGTTCACACACGTACATATATATATATAGCTCTGTTGCTGGATTCCTATACTTGAACGAGAACAAATGGCTATAAGCCCCAGAACTTAGTAGATATAAAAGGAACTCTCAAGACTAGATAAAATGATCTTTTGCAGCTAGCTAGTAGATAAGAAGATGCTAATTCGAAAAGAATTTATGTGTAGTAGCTAGCTAAGTTATAAATTTGTTACACTAATGTATAACTAGCATTTTTACTTGAAGCTCTTCTTCTTGGGCTCATTTGTATATCTTGGATTGGTAACTAATATTATCAACACAGAATGAGCTACTAGCTAATCTGGGCTGGTAGCCAGCATTAATTTTATTTTGCTGTTTGATATAATTTGCTAAGTTACAGCAAAAGTGCTATTTTTGTCTCACCTCCATCAAACCAGAAATAACTTGTCCAGTTATTGGCTAATTAAGGAGCGTGTCCATTATTGAGAAAATTAAAGTTTTGAAGTGTATCCAAGTTTGTGCCTATAGCTAGATGCTTATGGTGGTCAATTAGTTGAAATTGTGTTTGATATAATCCTATATAATATATATAAATATATATATACATTCCTTCTTTTTATATCTACTATAATTGATGGCATTTGAAACATTTTTCAGGTGCTTATGCAGTGTCCAGTAAACCAAGAAGCAAATTACACTTTTGAAGTATTTTCAGAGGGTTCAGGATCAAGTATGACAGTGCAGCCAACATTCTATGGTCCTGCATTCAGTTTTGAAGTGGAAAGCTTGATTGAAACAGCAACATACACTTATATTATTACAGCTACTAATGCATTAGGGAGAGCTACAACAGCTTCTACTAGTTTCCGTAAGTTTTGCAGTGAGAAGAAATACTTAAGCAGTACACAGGTTAAATAATAATTACATACTGTTTGTGCGTAAGAGCAATAGATTTATGTTTGTAAATTGGGTTGGAGTCTAGTGTAACCTCTGTTTGTATAAAATTAAAGGATGGTCAGAACCAGTACAAGACAACGCTGCCTTGTGTAAATCTTGCCATTTGAGCACCTTTTTTTTCTGTGGAGCTAGAAGCAGCTGAGCTAGCAAACTCGACATTGCCCTCTGTAAATATTGCCTTTTCAGAAACTATGGTGTTTTCGAATAGAATGTTTTTTAATCGAATAAAGTTAGAAGGAGCCTCGCTAGGAAACTGTTTGTATTGGGTGAAGTCTAAAACAAAACTACAGTTTTGTCGATAATTATATGCTGCCATGTAGCTAGCATTATTTGTATGCTATCATCGCAAACCCGAAAAATACATGTGCAGGTGTGGTATATACCTAAAAAAAAAGGCTGACATTCACAACCCATTTTTGGAAACTATGGCTTCCAGTTATTATGGGTTTAATTTTTTTAACCAATACAACATAGCTCATGTCTGTCTCAGTGCTACACTATCTTGCTAGATTTGAGCTTCCTAGTTTCAAAACCTATAGCTGTGCATAAAGGACACAGACATACAGACGGACAGACAGAGAGACAGACACGTGACTTTTAAGGTCATTTTCAGTTGATTTCTTTAAAAATAGTATAGATTTTTCATTTTAATCTGCTACTGGTTTAATTTTATATGATGCTGTTAAAAGTAGCTTTTTTAATGGTGGTATTTCATACACAAATAAAGCATGAAGCATAAGGATTGATTGTCAAGGTGTTTTGGCTCACCATACAATGTCTTGCATTTGTTTTTAGTAGCTAGAGCCTGGCTGATAGTTAACTTGAGCCAAGCTTATAGCTAATCTGGGCTCTAGACTAAATCCTGGGTAAGCTAGACTAGCTAGTTATCTTGCTACCTTACTGTTGGACTCGCTCAGAGTGAAAAAGGTATGTCAAACACAGAGCATTTGATAAATAGTTCTTCTGTAAAGACCTGCAGGATCTCAAAATAATCAGTCTGCTCCATTCTACAGCAGAACGTTTGGTTTCTCAGCCATACATCCCCCTCTTCCATGCAATAACTGTCAGAGTCATCTGTTGTTTTTAACAATGTGGTGAATATAATGAAGTGGTGAATATAATGAAAGGGATGTTTCTTGCCTTTTACTGTCCAACAAATTTAACTACAGTAGGATGTCAGTTACCCGGACTCCAGTTATCTGGAAAGTTCAGTTAACCAGAACAGGTGTACATGTACTTTGGTCCCAAGCAACAATCATCACATTAGGGTACTAATCACATGCACAGGCTTGCCAGGCATTTGAAAGCACCCTCAGACTATATTGAAACTGTGCTGCAGTACCTGGAACAGCAACCTCATGTACCCATGAATGCTACAGTGCTCCTTTTCATGGAAGCAGTGAAGAAGAGATATGAAACACAAAAACAGATGATTACATGCACTGTAAACATGACTAATGCACATTATACATGTGTACATTCACTCTTTTAACATTATATTCGTGTACACATTTGTGTACAACTAGTGACTTCAGTTATCCAGAAATTTCAGTTATCCGGACACCTTCCGGTCCCAACCTGTCCGGATAACTGACATCCTACTGTATACCTCTGCATGAAAGTAAACAGCAATTTTGTATGAATGGGGTTGACTTACAATTTTTGCATACATAAATGCTTTTTAATATCACAATATACATCCCATAACCCCCAAACATGTGAGTTGGTGCAAAAAGACAGATCATGCTGCATATGCTTTAAAATGATGTTTAGGTTAGGTAGGTATAGCAATAGTGCATGTGAAAAGGTGGAGGTCCTTCATTTTAGAAAGGATACATGGGGAACAAAAGTCTAACAACTTCGAATTTGTTGTGGGTTTCAGGGAGTGTACACCTCTTATTAAATGCAGTCGGCGACCCTTCCCCCCCCAATTAAAACTCACATCTCAGCTAAAACACACATAGGCAGCTCCTTCGCTGCCTAAATAATGGTTTTGGCCATTTACTGTACAGTTCCAGCATTCAATGAATCATTAATTTTGTTAAGGTGGTAAACTGATAAGCTTAAAAAAAAATTGTAAAAATTACTTTGAATTAATTTTCAAGGATCAATCTATTTATCAGGGAGTGTTCAGAAAATTACCAAAACCCACTTTGGCAGCTTCATAATATCCAATATCTTAAATGGTGGTTTCTGCAAATTTGAGCTACAAAACAGTTCCAGCATGTCATAGTATTAAAGCACATTGGTGTGTGGAGATGGCATTGTGGGTGATTTCCCTTTTTTGTACATGTCTGACAACAAACTACAAACTATATAGAGAGAGGGAAAGAGAAAAAGAGAGACTATATATTTTCTCTTACACATTCCCCCCCTCCCTCTCTCCTGCAGCATTTTTTATTGAAGAGCCTGGTCCTGGTCCTGTGACACTTGCTGTAGGAGGACATATCATCTTCAACTGCTCCATCAGTCCTGGACTCACAATGCTTGGATGGATTGTATACAGATCAGATGATAACAAGATTTATATCACTAGCAGTGCAAGTGATACGGAATTTCTTGCTTTACTCGGCATCACAGTTAGAAACAATGGAATACTTTTATCTCAACTCACTGTCAATGCTACACTGAAACATCTTCTGACCTATGCAGCGTGTGTGGCTGTTACAACAGATGGTGTCGTTGAAAGTCGAGTGAAAGTGACAGTTTATGGTTTGTTACTTTATAGTTGCTGTATTAATAGATAGTGATCTGTGGCTCAATTGAGAAAACTAAGTATTGATTGTGTCAGGTTTCAGCAAATGATAATTGTACAATGTACAAATATGAGAGGACCTTGAGACATGCCCTACATTTTGAAACAGGTTTTTTCCTTCCCAATTTCTGTTGATGTGGAATGACATGACTATAATAATCGTGAAATTTTCTCTACTTCTGCACATGATATGTTTAATGCTTTTACACCTGGTTTTACACCTGGTTGTGATAAAATTATAACTTCAACTTCACTCTTTTATATTGTCTGTATATTTTAATTACTTTACAGGTTATTTTCAGTCATATATATTAACAAAATGGCTGAATAAGTTCCTTCAAACTGTTCATTCTCTTCATGGCTGGGCTAACTTCTCAAAAGCTAGCATAGAATCAAACTGATGCATACCTTTTTGTATACAAAGCTAGGTTATGTATATGGAGGAGTTTTGGGCATTAAAATAATTATGGCTTTAGTCAGTTCTATGTATATGAAGCTTGTGTGGGTGTCGTTATAAGACAGATGCTAACTCAATCATGACTGCTTCAGTCTGTGTATATGTGTGTGTGTGAGTGATCCTGATGATTTAGAATGCCATTATTCATTGATGCCTTTATATTTATTCAAAATTGTTAAATTAGCTCAGTAATTATTTCATCTGGTAACATGAATTTATATCAATAGTGAAAGTTATGGAATATGTAATTTAATGCTCATCACCTACTACTACCAAACTCTAAGGTGCACTAATATTCTTCTCTATACTCTCTGCTGCACATGTAATATATAACTTGGATTAGTTGGTAGGCAGAAAATTATAGCTCCTGACTACATTTGCTGACAGTTGCTACTGTTCTTCTGACTTCAAGTTGTACACCAGAAACATCAGTTTTATTATTTTACATACAAAATGATTAATATGTATCCTTATAAGTTATTAACATTGAAGTGCACTGAAACTGGCTGTATTTTTATTATGTTTCTTCTCCTATTCTCTTGTATAACGAAATTAACTCTTAGTCTATGTCCAGGTGCTCCTGAAACTCCCACTAATCTGTCCCTCTCTATGAAGGATGGTTTTCTCACAGTGAGCTGGTTCTCATCTACTATTCCAAATGTATCTCTGACCTTTGACTTGGTCCTCACCAATCTTAGAACTTCTAAGAGAATTGAAATGACAGTTTATGACACTCAGCGACATCAATTCACTGTAGAAGATGTGCAAGTATGTGATGTTTTTGAACTACTAGTGTCTGGCAGGAATAAAGCTGGAAATAGTAATCATACAGCTGTCAAAGGAAGCTTGCCTGTACTTCCAGAACTAAATGCACTGCAGCACATGCTATCTAAGAGTAGTAGAAGTGGAATCAAATTAACAGTTACCTTCATGGTTAGTTTCTTGGTTATTGTTTTTTAATTCAATGCCTGATGTAATAAATGTTTTTACATATTTTATTTTAATTTCCAGATACTCATGATATGTCCAGTAAATCCAATGGCAAGTTACACTTTAGAAATTCTTTTGAAGGATTCCAGACAGAACAAGATGCAACAGTCAACAACATCGTCCTCTGGTCCTGTAGTTAGACTTGAACTGGAAGACTTAATGAAAAATTCAACATACACTTATAGAATTGTAGCCATTAATGCCATAGGTAGAGCTACAACAGCTTCTATTAGTTTCTGTAAGTATTAGGGAGAGAAGAAGCACATAAGTATATGTTTATATGATTCTGAAACATTCACTATTATTACATTCTGCAGCGACTACTGATGTGCAGGGAGTGAGTGTGTGTCTGGTGGAGGGAAGCAAATACTCCATCAAGTGCAGCTACTTAGCTGGGAGTAATAATACCAGTGGGTGCAGGTATGTCCTGGTGGGTGTGGTGGAAGGTACAACCTACATCAATGGTATTATTGATGGGAGTGCTACTGTGAATGAAGATATTCCTAACATTAAAGATTATGGAAGGATTCTAGTCTATTATGAGGAGAGTATACTTGTCATGAACACAACTCTTGACTTGGAAAAAAGTGGATACTGTCCAACAGGTGAAACAAGTGAACAAGTTTGATGTGTATTCTTATGAACTATGTAATTGTTTATGTTTCTTCTTTTTCACAGAATCTAGTACTACAAAAATATACATCATCACTATCGTAATATTTTGTGTGGTCGTGCTTATTGTTGCACCCGTTTTATTCCTCCTCTATAGGATTTTGTATGGTAAGTTCTTCTTGTGTGGACTATTGACTCTCATAATGCATACATTACAATCACACTGGTGAACAGGTTACTGCCCTAAAGTGAATAAGTCTTACAATGCACTAACGTAAGTTTTACTGATAGCTATACATCAATTTTCTATAACACAATATCGTCACCTTTTAGTAAACATCTGAAATTTCGAAAAACTCTAAATGGAAAGGAGAACAAGAAAGAAACACCTCCTGTGAGTTTGAAGGTGTTTGATATATAACTGTGCATACTGACTTAGTGTTTGATTATAACTGTGCATACTGACTTGATATATAACTATGCATACTGACTTAGTGTTTGATATAATATAACTGTGCATACTGACTTAGTGTTTGATTATAACTGTGCATACTGACTTAGTGTTTGATTATAACTGTGCATACTGACTTAGTGTTTGATTATAACTGTGCATACTGACTTAGTGTTTGATATCATTATAACTGTGCATACTGACTTAGTGTTTGATATATAACTGTGCATACTGATTTAGTGTTTTATATATAACTGTGCATACTGACTTAGTGTTTGATATATAACTGTGCATACTGACTTAGTGTTTGATGTATAACTGTGCATACACTGACTTAGTGTTTGATATATAACTGTGCATACTGACTTAGTGTTTGATTATAACTGTGCATACTGACAGTGTTTGATATATAACTGTGCGTATATACTGACTTAGTGTTTGATATATAACTGTGCATACTGACTTAGTGTTTGATATATAACTGTGGATACTGACTTAGTGTTTAATTATAACTGTGCATACCGACTTAATGTTTGATTATAACTGTGCATACTGACTTAGTGGCAGGCATGTATCCCAAAATTTGTTTTCATACAGGTCAGTATGATCTACATAGGCATAATTATGCCGAGTTAACACAGCTGCTAGCTACAACATATTTATTCCTAATAGTATAATAGTATAAGGATAGTGTATTTACTAGGGAAGAGCACCACTCAATTGTACTCATTTTGTAGCCCCCATTTTCTTTTTGTAAATCTTACTCATTTTGTAGCTTTACACTAGTTTGTATTGTGTTACCATAGCACTGAGCATGCCCCAGTATTTTATGCCTTGGTTACACTTAGATACTGTTTATTTAAAAAAAAATTTACGTTATTTCTTAATGTAAGCCCAAAAAATTGAGCATGCTCAGATTTTTTTTAGATAGCATCAATGGAGAAGGGAAACTTAGCCATTGTATGGAGGATTTTTTGAGCTAGCTTTGCTGGAGCGCCTATATGACAACAGGTGAGTTTATTATTGATGTGATTGACTATGACCTGGACATGGGTGATGTCAGCTCTTTTTTTGTAAAATTTGCACATATTCTTTGAGTGAAAAGTCTGTTGAATTTTGATTGTAGTAGGGAGATATAAAAGGTGTCATCATTCTGCTTCGCTATCAGCTTAAAAAAATTGCTAATAACATTGTTCTTACAATTATTCTTTTTTTTTTATACTAATAGGCAATTTCACATATACGGGAATAATTGTACTTATAACAGTCAAAGTAGCTCTTGGCTTTGATTACTCTGACCTTTAATTAATCATACAACCATTCTCAGATTGGACTCAAACTTGTGTGATTACCTATACTAATATATTCCAAATAGGTTTCTGGAGAGAAAGAGTTGAGTACAGTTGAACCCCTTACTGTTGCTGTGGAGAAAGAGTCAACTGAGCTAAACTCGCATGGAGAAAGAGTTGAGTATAGTTGAACCCCCTACTGTTGCTGTGGAGAAAGAGTCAAATCTAGCTAAACCCATTGCGAAGAAAAAGTTGAGTACAGTTCAACCGTCTATTACTTCTCTACCTACAGATTAACTGCTATATGATATCCCATTACACATGTGCAGTATGATAGAAAGTTATCATTTAGGTGCTTTATAAAGCAGGATATAAAAATTTGCAATTAATTATTTTTGTGAAAAAAGCATTAATTCTATTGGTTTACTGATTATTAGCTGTAAATCTGAGATTGCTATAATATTGCTTAAAACATGGTATATCTTATATAATATCTGCCTCCGATAAGTGTATTCCTCATAATACTAGTTACAAACATGGTTGTCGTAGTAATGCTTCAAATACAAGTGGCATAAGAGGATGATTTATATATGTAGTGTTATGTCACCTAGAAAATTTAAATCAGAACAGTAGCTAATAGTTGGATGTATAAATAACCCTCCATGCATGAGGTAACCTGAAAAAATGTTTGTCTTAGAGGAAAATGAGGAAAATGACAGACCAAGTAAAATATATTTGGCCAAACTCACTTTAATTAGAAGTTTTCCTGAAGTAGTTAATAATGGGAATGCTGAGTAATACAGTGGAACTTCCGAATAGTGGACAAGTTGGGACATACCTCTTTGTCCATTATTCGGAGGTTGTCCTTTATTGGGAGGCTTCTTTATTAACCTTATTCTCTCTGTAGGTCATGCAGAGACCAGCATAAAACATCATTATCTCAGTTTTGTAGGTCATGCAGACACCAGTATAAAACATTGTAGATTCTCAGTTTATTTTGGATTCATGTATGGTTATTAGTCTGACACGGATAGTGTGACTAGAAGCAACTCTGTCAACTAATGAACTTGCACAAGTAGTTTCATTCCCAGGCACGGCTCTCTAGATAATCTTTAAGAAGTTTTCTTCCCATGTGTCATCAACAATGTCAGCACAAACAGGGAGGCTGTTGTCTCCCTCCTCAGCTGAACAAAGGTCAGTATTACCCATTTCAATGCTAGTATTTCATGGGCTGTGTCAGGGACCCTAACCCTGGCTGAGGACACTCCGTCCATAGCTGTGACAACTGAGTGCTTAATGAATAAGAGTAGTAATGAGAACTCACATGATAAGAAGGAGGATGTGGTTAATTGTTTCTCAACCACTAGAAGCTATAGAGAATATACTAATGAGACCACATATGATAATTCTGATGACCATTCAGAAAACAATGAACGATCTGATTGGCAGGACCTTGGAGACAGAAGGCCACCCGAAATGCCCTTACAAAGTCATTTCAGGAGTGCCCAGCCAGAGGCTGATGTGTGATGATGTCATCAGCTGGATAAATATAAAAGAGGTGGACTGTTAAAAGAGTAGAAGAGTTAGTCTAGGTAATACTAGAACTAGTTGTATGTATGTATTGAGAACTGTACTTTTGAGTATTACTGAGTTGTATTATTGTGAAAGGATGGCACACCTAGTTTGTGCCTTATTTACATATATTTTACCTATTCTCATAAGTTGCTAGACGGTGTTCGACTAGGTCCAATACCAGGGAACACAGACATAAGAGTGTGTCTGATTTTGGTTCCAGGGTCAACTGTGATACTATTTTTATTTTATGTTGTTTATTGTTTGTTTATTTTTTGTTGTTATTGTATATATATATTTTTTTTGCCTCTTCTCTCGTGTTATAATTTTTGTACTAGCAGGGAAACGGCTTGGGTAATAATTCCTTGGAGCCTGTGAAACCAAACCCTATCCTAGGACGTTTAGAATTAAAAAAAAATTTTTTTTAGGCGCTTCGTGATTAAGGCACAGAGATCAGGACGCTCGGGAGAGGATCGGCAAGTAAGAAGTGGAAGCATCTTCCAAACTCCTGGGGGTATCGACGAGACGGAGATCACAGAACTAAATACCGAAGCTCCTATGTCTCTAACCATGCTAATGACACGATTCATACAAGCAGAGGAACGTCAAGTGCAGAGAGAAGAAGAAAGACGCCAATGGGAGGCACAACAAAGAGATAAAGAGCACGAACGTCAGGAACGCCAAGAGGAGCGGTGGGCACGGTTACTGACAGAGATGCGCAGACCTACAGAGGAGAGGAGAGAACTACCGCCTCTAACGTCAACACCTCCACGACTTACTCTACAAAAGTTCACGAGGAAACTGACAACATGGCTGCTTATCTAGGCACGTTTGAAGCAACTACCTTAGCGAGCGAATAGCCCACAACACAGTGGTCCATCAATTTGAGAGGATCCCTATCTGGCGCAGGATTGCTGGCCGTGTCTGCACCTCCAGCGGCCCAGCAAACTGACTACCATGAGGTGAAACGAATGCTCGAATCAGTTTACCAAATTTCCACAGAGTCACACCATAGGAAAGTATTAAACCAGTCCTTTAACTCGAACAATCCGGACCAATGGTTGAGAGAGTACCGACAGACTTTCCATCAGTGGTTGGATTCAACAACCATACCTACCAGAGAGGTAATACTCATGGAACTGGTTCTAGCAAAGCTTCCTGGTTGGCTAGAGAACCAGATGAGAAATTTGAACTGCCGGGGCTATGATGAGTTAACGGAGGAGCTATCATACGCCACATGGGAAACCAGATGGCTCAAACAGAAAAACCCTTCAAAAAATTATACCCTCAATCTACCAGAGGTCACCCTAGTCATTTTGTGAAGGACGACCACTACAAAAAGACTGAGGGACCACAACAACAGAGAAATCGAGACGGACCTTCTCCCTACTGAGACTTACAAGCAATGGAGTGTTTCAAATGTCGGAAGAAGGGTCATCTACAGAGGGATTGTAGAGTTAAAATGGAGCAAGCAGAGTGCAGTATTTTTCTTCCAGCTAAACGAATGAAAATGCCAGACTGGACCAAGACGGTCAGGATCAATGGACAAAAAGTAAAGGCACTACTAGACACTGGCTGTACGAAGACGATTGTACACACTCGCTGTGTTTCCCAGAAGGATTATCTGGGATGGGAAATTCCGTACACCCTCCCTCCAAAAGTAGGGCTCATTACTAACCCTTGCCTTTTCCCTTATGTGTCTTAGGCTTTCATCACACATTTGAGCATCACACAATTAATGACTCCCATCAGGGGCTCATCAGTCTTCCCCACCTCTTTCACTCCCCCAGTATCGCTAGCAGTGTCTGGCTCTGAAGAGGTGGCTGGTCTGATGATACGCTATTCTCTGCTTCATTTTCCTCCGCCTCACTTGCATCATCAACCGGGTAGAGAGCAGACACGATGGGCCCATCTTGTTCCTGTTGCAGGCGCTCTCTCTCCTCCAGGTTGTCTTGCTTCAGTTGTTGAGCTCGGGTGACCACCATGCCTGACTCGGTTGTGATACATGTGGGTGGTGTGTTCAATTCTTCTTCTTCGGGTTCTACCTCAAGAACCGCCTTCAGATATCGTCGGAAGTGGGGAATATCCCGTCCCATCAGCATGTCCTCTATGATGTGCTGAGACATTCCAACTGCGATCGAGGTGGTCTTCCCTTCCACCTCTAAAAGAACACTTGCCGTTGGAAAATAAGTTTTTCGTTAAGACGCCGTGCTGTACTGATGAGAAAGCCCTATCAAACCTTAGGGAAAGACCTTATTGTTATGCCCCAAATAGCCAGAAGTAAATTCTAAAGATGGCTCACAATACTCCCATTGCCGGACACTATGCTAGAGAAAGAACCCTAATTGCCATCAGAGCTCGCATGGACTGGCCTGGTGTAGCTGAGGACGTAAAAAATCTCTGTGCTTTGTGTCCCATCTGCCAAAAGGCTGGGCCTGCTATTATAGCTAAAGCCACGTTACACACTCTGCCCGTAATGAAAGAACCATTTTCAAGAATAGCAATGGACGTATTTGGACCCCTAACTCGTACTAAAGCGGGGAATAAATACATTTTAGTCCTCATGGACTATGCTACAAAGTGGCCAGAAGCCTTTGCTTTACGAAATATAACAACAGAGACCATTGTTAATTGTCTAGTGGATGTTACCGCCAAAATTGGCATACCAAATGAACTGCTATCAGACAATGGGGCTAATTTTGTTTCAAAAGTGATGAAACAATTTTGTGCACTGACAGGCATTAAACAAATACGGACCTCCCCATACCATCCTCAGACGGATGGTATGGTGGAGCGTTTCAAATGCCACTCTTAAGAAACTGCTCCGTAAGCATACTCAGAATCCCGATGTTGAATGGGACCTATGCCTGCCCTATGTACTGTGGTCTTACAGAGGAACAGTCCATAAAACTACAGGGTTTACTCCGTACCACCTACTTTTTGGAGAAATAAAAATGCCCCTTGACCAATTAGTAAGCTATTGGCATGGCAAGGAAGAAGAAGACGTGAGTAGCATGTCAGAGTATGTAGCTACCCTAAAAGCTAACATGCAGATGGTGAGAGAACTAGCCTATGGAAGGGAGACTAAAGAGAAAAGTAAACGCAAACTGTGTCACGATCGAACAGAGTGTTTACCGTGGGTGACTTTGTGCTGGTATACAGACCTGGGAAGGGTAGTAAATTGCATCTCCAGTGGCAAGGACCCTACCCTATTGTGAAGAAAATCACGGAAGTGACATACCAGGTAGATGTGGGCGAATTGACCATGTAAATTGCATGAGGTCATGGACATCACCAGAGCCAGCTGTGTTTTTGGCTCGAGATGTTGACGAAGAACTAGAAAAAAAGGACACTCCCACCATGCTAAACTCTCAAAACCTGGACATAGAAGAATTTAAGAAAAGGTACAGGGATATACTACAGAATGTGTACCTGGGAGAACCGAGATAGCTCAACACGACATACCCACAGGTGATGCTATTCCCATAAGGTTGCCCCTTACCGACTAGCTCACTATTCTCAGAAAGTGTTGCATGACGAGGTAGAAACTCTGTTGAGTCAGGGGATAATCCGTACTTCAAAGATCCCATGGGTGGCGCCCATTGTTTTAGTAACAAAGAAAGATGGCTCACAAAGAATGTGCGTGGATTATCAGAGGTTAAATCAGGTGACAATTAATGATCCATACCCCCTACCCAATATCGACGATCTGATAACCAACATTGGTACCTCTAAGTTCATAAGTACCTTAGATCTAACTTAGGGATACTACCAGGTCCCTGTAAATCCCCAGCATATCGAGAAGACAGCATTTGTTACACCATACGGGAAGTATGAATTTGCCACGATGCCATTTGGGTTGATCTCAGCACCCTCAACTTTCCAGAGACTGATGGAGGAATTACTGTATTGGTTAAATGAGTTTACTGTCGCCTATTTAGACGACATTCTGATCCATAGCAAAACATGGGAGGAGCATATGAATCATTTAGACATTGTTTTTACAAAACTACATGAGGCTGGTCTAAAAGTGAAGGAAAAGAAATGCATATTTGGTAGTGGAAGCTGTGTATACTTGGGCCACATCGTTGAGAACGGGGAAATCAGACCTATGGAATGCAAAGTGGCAGTGAGAAATTTTGAACAACCCCAAAACAAAAAAGATATGAGATCATTTTTAGGCTTGTGTGGTTGCTAACGCAAATTTATTCCAAACTTTTCAACGGTGGCCTCTCCCTTGTCAGACCTCACTAAAAAGAAAATGTCTAAACAGGTTAAGTGGACCACTGAATGTGACCAAGCTTTTGTGACACTTAAAGAGAAACTCACACAAGCACCTGTGCTAATTACACCTGACTGGGACAAACTTTTTGTTCTACAAACGGATGCCTCTGCATATGGGATAGGATCTGTACTGAGCCAGGTAGACAGCAAAGGAGACGATCATCCGTAGCATTTGCTTCCAAGAAGTTGTTGCAAAGTGAAAAAAAATTCTCAGCTATCGAACGAGAGGCTCTAGCTTTTGTGGTAGCAGTGAAACACTTTCGCACATATTTGCAAGAGTCAAAATTTATAATACAAACTGACCACAACCCACTGACACACCTTGGCAACCTGAAAGACAGTCATGGTAGGTTGGCAAGGTGGGCCCTCTCATTGCAACTATACCACTATACGATTGAGTACAGAAGTGGCAAGAAGAATGCCAATGCAGATGTCCTATCCAGAGACCGGGGGTCTCTCACTAAGGTTGGGGGAGTGACAGGGACTGTAACCCTGTGACTGAGGACACTCCATCCATCTGAGTGCTTAAAAAATAAGAGTAGTAATGAGAACTCACATGATAAGAAAGAGGATATGGTTAATTGTTTGTCAACCACCAGAAGCTATAGAAAATATAATGAGACCACATATGATAATTCTGATTACCATTCAGAAAACAATGAACGATCTGATTGGCAGACCCTTGGAGACAGAAGGCCATCGGAAATGCCCTTACAAGGTCATTTCAGGAGTGGCCAGCCAGAGGCTGAGGTGTGATGATGTCATCAGCTGGATAATTATATATAAGAGGTGGACTGTGAAAAGAGTAGAAGAGTTAGTCTAGGACTCTAGGTAATACTAGAACTAGTTGTATGTATGTATTGAGAACTGTACTTTTGAGTATTACTGAGTTGTATTATTGTGAAAGGACAGCAGACCTCGTTTGTGCCTTATTTACATATATTTTACCTATTCTCATAAGTTGCTAGCTAAGGGCTAGACGTTGTTCGACTAGGTCCAATACCGACATAAGAGTGTGTCTGATTTTGGTTTCAGGATCAACTGTGAGAGTGATAAATTATTGTCTATTCCAACTTTGCTCTCCTTCATTTACTTTATGGCAGATGTATTAGATCAATATCAAGGACAATACGTGATCTTTCAGACTTACTCGCAACTGGAGTGATAAACATGTAGGTATGGCTTGGAATTGTAAAATATGGGGAGGGGAGGGGGAAACTTATTCTGCCTCTATGCACTAGGGCAGGCCTTCTTTAAGATGTTTCTAATATTATGGAGAGTGAGTCAGATTTGAGCTTAAAAGCAGCCTGAGTTAACAATGAAAGTGTTCTAGGCTGCCATTGACAATAGAGTGATATATTGTAGGGCACATCCAAGTAGTTGCATTACTATCGATTCAAACTGATGTCCATGATTGTTATGGTCCAGCCTCTGCCAGTTAAGGAGAGTCTACTCTGGCACTAATACAGGTGCCTGACCATAACACTCTCTGCTTGAGAAGTCAGTAAGAAGTATTTTCTTCATATATATACACAATACTCAGACTTAGAAACAATAGCATGTCACAAGACTCAACTAAGATGGCTGGGCTCTACTTGTTAATAGGCGGAGTCCAGCCTTACAGGAAACATGACCTAATAAGGAGATCCTACTGAGGATTCAAGCTGGTTAAGGAATGTGATTAATCAATAACAGGATGTGCATCTATTATGCATGCATCAGTTAATAGGATTGTCCTCATCCAGTGGCTCCCGCAGCTGTGTAGTCATGGAGGCATATCTGCAGCTGTTGTCAGGGTAGACCGAGGTGGGGCTGCCATGACACTCTCCCCTACTTCTTCTTGGAACGACTTGTCCTCTGGGTCCCAGTTCTGGCGGCTCAGACCATCTGCATTTCCATTGCTTATCCCTGGTCTGTGAAAAATTTCGAAGCTATACGGTTGCAAGGCAAGTGACCAACGGGTCAGCCGACAATTAGCATCCTTGAATTTATTGATATAAGCCAGAGCCTTGTGGTCTGTATATATCTTGAACGGTACCCCGCTTAGGTAAATCTGGAAGTGCTTAATCCCTTCGACTACCGCGAGGCACTCGAGCTCGACAGCAGAGTATCTTGTCTCTCTGGGCTTTAGCTTCCGTGAATAGTATGCAATTGGTTGATCGATTCCTTCTGCAGTGTCTTGACTAAGCACCGCTCCCAGTCCAGTGCCTGAGGCATCCGTTTGAAGCAAGAAGGTCTTCCCTTCATCCGGGCTAATGAGTACGGCCTCTGATGAGAGAGAATCCTTCAGCTCCTGGAAAGCCTTCTCGCACTCAGAGGTCCATGTCACCCTGTCCGGTGCTTCTTTCTTGGTAAGATCGTGCAGTGGAGCTGCCACTGTAGAGAAGTGGGGGACAAACCTTCTGTAATAATTTGCCAATCCCAGAAATGATCGGACTTCCTTCTTCCGTTTTGGGCGCATGAAGTTCTTCATAGCTTCTACTTTCCCTGGCATTGGTTTAATAAGGCCTTTCCCTACTCTATGTCCGAGGAATTCACACTACCTGGTGCCCAGTTGACACTTCCCCAGATTAACCGTTAGGCCAGCTCTCTGTAACTTCAGCATGATGGTGTGTAGATGCTTGACATGGCTTTCCCACGAATCACTGAAAATGGTGAGATCGTCCATGTAGGCCGCTGCAAATTCCAGGCAATCTGCTAATAGGGTGTTCATCAGCCTTTGGAAAACGGATGGGGCTCCGACCAGACCAAAAGGCATCACAGTGAACTGGTACTTCCCCAGCAGAGTAACGATGGTGTTTACAGATATGACTGCAAAAAAGAAGCTGTTAACACTACCACCCATGAAAGAACCCACGCGGGGAGAGGACATTTTTCAGTATTTCAAAAACTTTATCGAGAACACCCAGCTCCCAGTGTGTAAATTGATGTCAATCATCACGGACGGTGCGCCCGCAATGGTGGGCCACTTGAATGGATTTATTACCAAGTGCAGGGAGGATGATTCTTTCCCCAACTTCCTTAAAATCACCACTGCATAATACACCAACAATCATTATGTGCAACAATGCTAAACATGAAAGAGATAATGGATGTGGCAACGAAAATTTCCTGTTCTATTCTAGCGAGATCTGTTCAAAGACGGCTGTTCCGTCACATCTGGAAGAAGCTGACTGCAACTTCTGACCTCTTGCTACACACTGATGTGAGATGGCTTAGTAGGGGGAAATTCCTGCAGAGATTTCGAGAGCTCTGTCCGGAGATAAGGGAGTTTCTACTTGTCATTAAAAATGCAGAATACAAGCAACTTAATGACGATCAGTGGCTGCTAGACTTGGCATTTTTAACCGATCTGACCAACATGTTGAATGAGCTTAATTTAGAGTGCAAGGAAAAGACAAAACCACGGTCAACATGATCAGCTCAGTTAATGCTTTCAAATAAAAAATGCAACTTCTGTCCTCAAAGTGCAGCGCCATGATTTGGGGAACTTTCAAAACCTCGCATCAGAGCTGGAGACCCAAGGGAAGGTGAGTGCACAACTTGACAGTGCGCACTACACAGAGCAGATTGAATTGTCTGTCAGACTTTGACAAACGGTTTCAAGACTTTACTTTACTTGAGCCAATTGCTACATTTATGTGGTAACCATTTAGGGAAGATATTAAGGTTGATTCACTCGCATAAAAAAATTGCCATACTGTTTCACTTGAACTCATCTGCAGTGGAGGATGAGATGTTGACACTACAGGCTGATATTCAGCTGAAGTTCAGGGCTCATGGACAGTTTTGGAACTTATTCACAGACAAAAAGTACCCAAACATGAGGAAATGTGCTACCTCCTTGACTGCATTATTTGGCTCTACTTATTTATGCGAGTCAGCCTTTTCCCACATAAGTCCAAGTACCGTTCCACCATGAGACTGATGATCATTTGGAAGCCAACTTGAGGCTGGCTACCAGCAGTTACTGTCCGGACTATGCAACCCTGGCTGACTCCATTCAGTGCAAGTCATCAGAGTAAGTATTAACCATAAATGTATTGTGCCATAAGGGTTCATGCAGTGATGCAAGCTACACCAACATATATTGTATATATAAAGTATAGCATTTTTAATACAGGTAGATCATTTTGACCTGGTCATTTTAAAAGTAGCTTATCAAGCCAAAAAAGTGTGGACATCCCTGGTGTAGACAATACTAAGACAATAATGAGTTAGCTGCATTTGAGGTGAGCAAGCACCAAGCCATGTTCAAGCTCTGACACTGGATTATCCATATCTCACCATAAACCAAGCGAAACAGCACATATCAATCACATACAAATATATATAGTGTTTCAATTGTGCCAGGGCATGGCAAAGTGGCCTGACAAAGCTCTGCCATAATGTTTACATGGCAATAGGGAGACTCACTCAAGTCCAGTACCTTGCTGACCAGTTACAGATCTGGGGTTAGGATATGGGATATATCTAGTCACTTATTGGCTAATCAAATCACGAGAAACAGGTATGATAAATTGAAATATGGTGTCCATCAAAGGAGGTCTCTTTGGAGCAGGGTCAAAGTTAAGACCCAAAGCAAGCAATTCTTCTTGAGTTGGAGAAATATTCTTCTCTGTCAGATTAACCATCCATCTGTTCATGCCTTGGAAGTTTCATCCTCACTTCTCGTAATCTCCTTCTCTCCAAAATATGTGTCCAGCTTGTTTTGATGGTTCTGCTTGGATTTGCTGTGGATCTTCTCTGCTGCCCCCCTACAGAGGTTTGAATCCTCTGGAGTCCCTTCCCAGTGCTAGTTCCAGTTTGCCCTCCAGATATTCACACACAGCTCATAAGGTACTGCTCTGTAGGGTTCTAGGGAATTCTCTCTGACAAAAATGCTTTGCTGGCTCTCGATACTAATCCTGTATCCTTCCCTGGTCTTAATGGAAAGCTTCATTCTTGAATTGCTGGTAGAATTTGTTGATCACAGAATCTCATGCTGAACACGAGGTGATTCCGCAACCCAGCCTCCAATGTCAAATCTTCTCATAGCATCTCACACATTTCTGGGTAAATGCTACTGTAGCTTACTCTTAAATAAACTCTGAACGAACTCCAAGTTGACATAAAGAAATTACAATGGCCTTATTAATAATCAACTTGAAATTTACTCTCTCAATGCTCGATTAGATGTTTTCCTTGGTTTTTTATCCCACCTAAGTACCGCTAGCATGCGGTAGGGGTTGGAGAATAGACGGAGAATCTGACTGCTGATTCAGGAAAGGCGTTGATTTAATAAAGTTAGTGAGTTTGGAGAGGCTGAGTTTTGAGAGACTTCTCGTCCTTACTCCATGTTCTCTGTCTTTATTGGGGTTGTTAGAAAGAATGGCCTAGTTGGACTTAGCTGGGAGGAGACCTCTCTGGCCAAGATTCAGCCCAGCTCACCCTATCTAGGTTTCCTTTAGTAGTAAAATATTATCAACAAAATGAGACCTTGGTGTTTATTACCAAGTCATTGAAGGAAAAGTAGATAACTATGGACATTCCCACTACCCAATGCTTTTGTTTATATGGGGGGGTAGGTTGGATATTTGATGTGGAGGTAGTGACTTATTTAATCTAGATATGTACTGTTGATCCTGTTACGACCTTTCCATACACAGCATTATTGTGACACTAAAAAATACTAATACCAGTCTAACAAACATGTTATTGAGTTATTGACAAGAACAACAGACCAGTCCTTTAACAGCTAAGAGTGTCCAGTAGTTCAAAGAGGGTGGGAGGGGAGGTAACCAAAGATCATTCATCTACGTACTCACCATACAACAGTTCCTTTCTCCTCTTTCAACACTTACTCAATGCATAATTCACTTGCCCACCTCCTCTATCACTGCATCTCGTACTGTCTCCACACCTTTCCCCAACAGCAATGCCACCTATCCTTCCCTACCTTCCATATTCATCCAGCCCAAATCCAGCTCCTATAAGTTCTTCACACCCCATGCCACTAAACTTGCATTTTTTATCAAAAAATAATAATAAGGAGAAGTATATTTCATATGCTACTATGTTATGTGATTGCATTTATTACAAGTTGCATCAAATGTTGAAGCAATCTTTCTGTTTCAATCAACTTTTGTCTTAGCTGAGGAACCAAATACATAATAGAAATTTTGTAGTGAATAGAAAAGGCCACTGCAGCAGGGTGTGAAAGGTATTGATGAAAAGACAAAATCTTACGATAATGATGTTAGTATACAAGTGTGACAAACCTGACAAACTTGAATTCCAAGTCCAATACTTGGAAACATGCATACTGTAAAGAGAAAAATAGTGGTCAAGTCAATATAGGGAGTGCTGTGTAGTGCACTCCCTGATATATATTACGAAATGAGGATGATAGCCTACCATGCATAAAAAGACTCTGCAATCAAAGCTGTTTGTCTGCTCTGGTAGCTATATCCCATAATGATATAAGAAATTGTCACTTCAAAAGATTAATGTGATCATTAGTTACATTATTATTTGTTTTACAATTTTGGCAGAAGACATCAATGTATGGATCAATGCATGTGATGTTTCATATTAAGTACCTTGGGGCATAACATCTTCCCCACGAAGAAAAATCAAAACTCGGCTTGACTATATGTAGACCATTTAAACATACACAGAGTTATTAATTTAAGAAGAAATTTGTCATTCTATCTATCTTGTTATTGACATTGCATGATTTGCTACTGTTTTACAAAAAACCCAAGAGTTCTTTTTATGCTAAAGACTGACACTAACTTATCCTGTTAGTGTTTGAAACTAAAATATTGCCTACCATACTTACCAGATGGTTCTCAAGCAATTGATTTTTCAAATAATTGTAACATCTTAGTTCCTTCACACTACAGCTAATGACCAATGAGATTGTTGGAAAATTGGAATAATAAGTTTTCTAAATGAAAAACAGTCCACTTGTATTGGTAAACATTAAAATCAGTGATATAAATATAATTCTACCTTTATCCCAATCAGCTCTGGCAGGGCCCACTATAAAAGGAGCAAGTGATGCAATATGCAGATTTAAGATTCTTATTTGCTTCCTCCATGATCAAGTACATCTATAATCTGTGCAGAAATACATGCATTCAAATAAATAATAACCAGAAATTCAATAATACATGCTAATTAAGAGCACAATAATGCTAAAAGTTGCACTGTTCTCAGTCTGACGTTAAAAAGTAAGTACATCCAGCGTGGCTGGCTGAGCGACTAACCTGAGCAATATGACTGAATGCATGTATCAAATATTGTAGAATGAATTGGGGTCAAACACATTTTGATCTGATATGAGTATTTCCAGCGTGTCATTTTGATAAATTGATTTTGTGATTTTCTATGTTTTTATTACATTCAAAATACTTTGTCTATCAACCGTTCCCTGCCTGTCGGTTTCTTTATACACTTGACTTAATTTTATGGTAGTCGCTGCGCTGGCTTATTGCCACATGATTCACTAGCCTGAGAAAGTTTACAAAGTGTTTTACTTTGGAATGCAGAGTTTACAGTATTAATTACTTCTAGGATTGGTGGATGAGTAACTTCAGTAATTTCTGATGATGCTGTTTTAGTTCCACACCATTATACACAGCTTTTAAAAGATTATTTGTCTAGCCCCAAATGAAATTATGATGCAAGTAGCAGAACCATCTTTGTATTGTTTATGTACACACCATCACTATCTCCATTGGTATTAGTGGGTGACACATCACCTACAAGATTGTCTTGAAACATGGTTTCATGACCTGGTATACTATGCCAAAAGTATGCGTTTGAGTTCAACAGTGTTACACAGCTCTCCTCCAAATAGAAATCCGCCCCAGATTTAGTGATCAATGTGTGACCACTGGCAATAGTCGATCTGGAGGGTGACGAATTCGTTGGGGGTATCGAGGAGGAGTTGTCATGGGTGGTAAAGGTGGTTCCTCCATCACTGGAGTGAGATTAGTGCCAATTGGAGGATCAATTTTAGGTGGGAGAGAGTTTTTGCATGAAGGTCTCTGTCGAGGAATATTGTCCGGGCATAATTTGAGCCGATCAAAGTGTACCGTCGATTGGTATGGTTTCGAATGTTTTGTAGACGATACACTAATTCTGACAAGCGTTTTACAACTCCGAATGGGCCTGCCCATGGTTGATGAAATTTACTTGCTACTCCCTTTCGTCTGACCATGGTGTAGCCACACCAAATTCCCTCGATCCAATGGTTTTCTATGAGCTTTTTCGTTATAGAGTTCCTTTTGTCTCTCCAGCTTATGACCAGTCCTTTCTAGCATTCTTTGATAAGCTTCTTGTAGGGTCGTCTTAAGATGATCTATATATGCAGTTGTAGAGATGTGGTTTGGCTCTGACGGGGCTGTACCATACATAAGCTCAAGGTCCATTTGTACTTTGCGTCCATACATGAGAAAAAAATGGGGAATAGCCTGTGGTTGCATGAATGCTGGTATTGTAGGCTAGACAGAGAGGTCGCAGCTGCTTCTCCCACTCGAAGGGGTGTTCGGTCGCGCGTGTGGCTAACATGCTGATAAGTGTGCGGTTGTACCTTTCAACCATCCCATCTGACTAAGGATGGTAAGGGGTGGTCCTAGTCTTGTTAATGCCTAGCAGTTTACAGATCTCCAAGATTAGTTGATTCTCAAATTGCCTGCCTTGGTCAGAGTGCAGCTGCTCTGGCGGTAGACCCGAAAGAAAAACTCACTCGAGCAATTATAGTTACTTCCTGGTTTGGAATTGGATATGCCTCCCATCCACCTTGTAAAGTAATCACCCACTACAAGGATATACGCTTTTCCATTCTCCGATTCTGGCAGAGGGCCAACTATATCAACAGCGATCATCTACTTTCTTTTATGCTCTGTAATGGTGCCCTGTTCTTGGGAGGTGCAGTTTTCATCCTAGCACAGGATGAACAGGTTTTGCATCACTGGGTTATGTCAGCATGGTAACTTGGTAATAACGTTCCTTGACACGAGCGAGGGTTTTATCCTCTCAAAGATGTCCACCCAGTATGCCTTCATTCATCTCTTTTAGCACTTCTTCCTTCTTTGCTTCAGGCACGTGGTGTTGCAACACAGATGTCGAGTTGTTGCATTTCTCGTACTGACGGTAGAGAATACCCTCACGGATTAAGAGCTGGTCCCAGATTTGGAGAAGGTGTTGAGTATTTTTGCTCAGTTCTTTTGTCTGAGCCGCAGTTGGTGGGTGTACACTTAAAACTTTGCCTTGATGACAGGTCCAAGAATATGAACCCCTTTCTGTAACCTTTCGATGTCTTCTCCACCAACCAGAGAGGTGACAGCAATCTTCACCTCATTGCCATGGCTGTCCCGACCACATTGCTGGCAAAGTAACCGAGATAAGACATCTGCATTAGCATGTTTCTTTCCTGGCCAGTGGAGAATGACGAAGTTAAATTCTTGCAAGCGTTCCAGCCACCATGCCATCTGACCTTCAGGTTCCCTGAAATTCTTTAACCAAGTGAGAGAGCCATGGTCGGTACAGAGAGTAAATTTTCCCCAATCAGGAAATGTCGAAAATGTCTGGTTAAGACTACTACTGCGAGTAGTTCTCTCCTGGTCACGCAATACCTACGCTCTGGTTTGCTGAGCAGTCGACTAGCATAGGCAATCACACATTCCCTACCACTCTCATCAAGTCAGGATAAGCCAACACTGGGGCTGAGGTTAGATATGTTTTGAGCTTCTTGAAGGCCTTCTGAGTTTCTCCTGACCACTTAAAATGAGCATTATGCTTGGTGAGATAATGGATGGGACGGGCGATCTCAGCAAAATCACGGATAAACCGTTGATAATATCTTGCCAGACCAAGAAATTGCTGGACTTCCTTGGTTGTCGTGGGAATTGGCCATGATGCCACTTTATCGATCTTGGAGGGGTCGGTGGCCACTCCTTCGTCTGACACAATATACCCAAGATAAGTAACCTCATGCCGGAAGAAATTGCACTTTTCTTGGGCTGCAACCTTAAGCCAGCTCTAGACGGACGCTCAAAGACCATGCTCAGATTTGCTAAGTGCTCCGAGAATGTCTTCCCTGGGCATTCGACTACCTTGCTAGTGGACACAGGAGCCTCAGTGTCCCTCATGCGAAAGGATGTGTGGGACAAGGTCAGTCATGGCAGAGGAGTCAATCTCAAGCCCTCTCCTTGAGCCCCAGTCCTGGTCATTTACCCTCATGGAAGGGTTTGCTCCCCTCCATGGCATCCTCCCTCTCTGCTTATTTTCTTCTGAGTCGGACTAGTTCATCTCTAGCATCTATATTCTATTCGTCAATCTCTCACCCTGCCAATAGTGTTTTGTCCTATCCGGGGTGTTTCTTTCAACACTTTCAACCATCATCCTGGGAATGAGATACGACTCCAGCTCCAAGGTGCCCTGCGACTGCCTCGTCCAGCATCTGCGGGGCTTTCTGCTTAACACCAAATGTGACCTGGCTATTGTCGAGTTGTGCGAGGTAGGCATTCAGAGCTAGTATTTCTTTAGCATTATCCCCCAAGTCTGAGTAGGCCTTGTCGGCTAACAATCTGAGGTCATCTGCAAGATCCGGCCAGCTTTTAGACTTACTCTTGCATCTGGTTTGTAACTCCGCCTGGTAGCGGGTCTTCCTCATTTTGGGTTCAAACCGCTCACTCAATGCTTTGGTGGCTTCGTCGAAACTTGTCCTGGAACCCTGGCGGAAGGCATCTGTGCTCTCGCTGTCAACCGCACTCTGAGCCATTTCAACTTGTTCTCATCATCCCACTTGTTGACGGCCGCAACATTGAGAAAGTGGTACTGCCATTTGTCCCAGCTTCCTTCGCCGGAGTAGGGTTCAGGCAAGACTAAAGGTCTAGCAGCCATTCTTTATGCATATCTTGATCCTGCCGACTACGTCAATGTAATATCGTGCCGAGGTGAGTTACAACTGACAAGGGTTGAGGATAGTTTCTTAGATCTCCTTCCATACAAGACACAACACAATCCAAAACAGTGGGGTTCTCCTCTCTCTTTTTTAAGGGGCCCTGATACAACACATCCTGGATACAACATACAAATCTATACATAGATATTACAAAGTAGATAAGTAACCAAAGTAAACATGTGCATCCTAATTACCAAAAAAAATATGAGAGCAGTTCCATTGTGGTACAAAAGTTATCAACACCTATGTCAAAAGTATGTTTTGACATACAATAGTTGAGTGGGGGTGCAAGTGCCAGTCCCATGAGATTCATAAAAACCCTCTGCCATCATCTAGTCCTGTGTTTCCATGATATCAAGCTGGAGTTGCTGGATTGTCAGTGAGAGCCTGAGTGCTTTTGGAGGTACAGTCTTCAGCTATTGTGTCCAAGCAGCAATGTTTATTCTATCGCTGCACACGATAGAGCAGCCTGGCTACAGTCCATCACAGCTTTTTAGCCAGCAGTGAAAGAATCGCGCATGCACGACGTGCTTATAAAATTATAAATTATAGCTGGGATGCAAGTCAATACCCAGTGAGGGTCGCGATCGTTCGCCAATGAAAGTGGAGGAAAGTGGGGTTGTGTGTATCTGGGCTATAACTCTACTAAAGATCACATCTTCAACTCAAGGTGCGTACTCTCGTTATAATATTCAGTAAAGCTATCCTGAAGGGTTGGCTATCATTATCCCTTATGTTTTATTCAGTCTCATTAATTCAAGCCCACTCCTAATAGTTCCCCACCCTTTCCCACAATAGTTTCTGATGCTAGGCCAGTGGCTTTGGTAGTTAAAGACAGTTTCTTGGTAAATGGAGCGATGGTATTTTTAAAATAATTTTTTTTAACTTGTGGTTACAACTTTAGAGCTCCGTAGATTCTGCAAACTTCATGGTATGGACGTGATATATAGCTCAAAAGATAGGTCTCTCTGTGTGCTCTCTTTTGATACTGTTCATAGGTATAACTATTTAATAGACCCTAAAGTGTCAAAAAGCTGCATCTCGTCCAGTATATATAACTCCAGATGCAAATTTTTTGAATTGGTACGAGTAGGCCCGCCTCTATGCAATCACCTTCTTCATTAGGCATTAAAATTTTAGTATGCGGTCAAGCGCACGGATGGAAATTTGATTACGTTCAACGTAATCAATTTTCCACCCACACACTTGACCAGGTACTAAAATTTTATTGGAGTTATTCTGGATGAGGTTTTTGGGATGTAGGTTTTTGAGGTCCCTCCACTTTAGTGTCTAGTAAGTTATATATGAAAGATATTTTAGTACCAAAAGAGAGCACACAGAGAGACCTATCTTTTGAGCTATATATCAAGTCCATACCATGAAGTTTGCAGAATCTACGGAACTCTAAAGTTGTAATCCACAGGTAAATTTTTTTATAGAAAATACCATCATCCCCCTGGTCCGCACTCTCATTATAATATTCATTAAATCTATCCTGCTATCTTATGTTTTATTCAGTCTCATTAATTCAAGCCCACTACCTAATCGTTCTCCACCCTTTCCCACAATAGCTTCTGATGCTAGGCCAGTGGCTTTGGTAGTTATTGGTAGTTAAAAACAGTTTCTTGGTAATTTCTCAGTAGTTACGAACAGTTTCTCTGGTAGTTAAGAACAGTTTCTCAGCAGGTTGGCACATACTGTATGCTGGTCGCAGGCATATGTGTTGTTCAGGAATAAACCTTACAGCTAAGCCATTGTTGAGTCTAATGTCATGACTTAACTGACAAAACAAGCTGAATGAATAGATCAATCCCAACACTTGTTCCAACACATACATGCACAGAGAAGATAGCTAGCCTCAAGATGTGCTGGAAATATCTCACTAAGGCATTTTAAGGACGTAGAAGTCAACACAGCTCTGACATTGATTGACATAGATGATGCCACCCCTCTCCCTCCTCCCCCCAATAAAACTACAGCTTTCCTACATGGATACAAGATAAGCTAGTGGGTGGACAATGTGGGTACATGAGTCAATTCCAATAGGATCAAGTGGATAGTGTAATACAACAATAAACAAGTTAGAAAAAAGTCCTGGCCCTGAAGCTTTGGCTTTGTTTAGTCCTCCAGAGTAATATATTATACAGAAACAGCAAAAGAAACCAATACTAAACAGGGGCGGATCTAGGTTATTATGATAGGAGGGGGTTGTTTATAAGCTCTCCCCACAAAATACACCCAAAACCACACCCTTTAATTAAATGTCTTATTAACACATAATTTTTTTTACAATCACAGGTAAGTACAATTGTAAACATTTAATCAAACAAAGAAGCATTAAAGAGTCTTCTCGGATATGTCCTTACAAATTTTTGACAGATTTCTTCAGTTGTAACTCCTTTGCCATGGTGAATAGCAATTTATCCCACTTCCAGTTCTCATCATCTTCAAGCAGAGCTGGATGATCATCTGGTGACAGAATGGCATCCAATAGAGTAACAAGGCACTCATATAGCTCATGAAAAACGTCGAAACATATGTGGCGTTCTACCCAGCGTGTTTTGCATAATCCAGGAAGTTTAGAATGGGATGATTCTGGCATGTATGCTTTAACTGTACGCTCAAAAAAGCGTTGCCGCTTAGGACTTTTGTTCAGAAACAAGAATGATTCATTTATTACACCAATAAGATTTCTCACTTCTTGAAGTCTACAAGAAGCAGCAATAGAGAAAGGTTCAGACAATGAGAGAAGCAATGTGTATAAATAGCTGAAGGAGAATTTTTTTAAATCTGTGCTTGGACTCCAGCTTTCTCAGAAGCCATTACTGCAGCTCCATCGTAAGCCTGGCCACATATTTTAGATGGGTCTAAATTCACTGAGGGATGTGAATGAGATTCCAAGATTTTTTTAGCTATAGTGGGAGCATTTGCTCTTTCAAGACTAACAAAATTGATTAGGCACTCCTTTATTTTTGGTGTTTGTGGTGCAGACAAGTCTACATAACGAAGGCACACAGAAAGGATCTCTTGATTTGCATGTGGGTCGGTGACCTCATCTGCTATGATAGTGAATGGAAGATTATTCACTTTCAAAGGGTCACACAATTTCTCTCTCACTTTGTTGGCATAGATGTGAATCAGCTGATTTTGAATGTTCTTGCTGGTGTATTTAGCATTTTTGCTAGCAAGATTAAGATGCTGTTGTAAAGTGCTATTTCCTTTAGCCAAGAGTTGCAACGTGGCTATAAAGTTTCCTCTGTTCATGGTTTCATCCGAAAAGTCAACTTTATCTTCTCCTCTGTGTCCTCTGAATGGTAAGCCTTGCTTAGCTAAAAACTGAACACAATTAACTATGTGACGCAGAATCTCTCTGTTTTCTTCTGCTTGTTCTTGTTTCACTTTTGTGAGATGTGAGTCAACTCTGGCATCAGGAGTGAAGTAGTTTGTTTTGAAACAATCAGCTCTTTCTGTAGCATGCTGATGCATGACGGTCCGCTCATGATGCAGAATAATGCCATCCTTACCCAGTGCTTTCGTATATGGCTTCTGATAGGAGGATAGCACCAACACTCCGGGTATTGTACCTGCGCCGCCACCTCTTTGTCTGTTTGGAGGCTCTGGGAACAGAATACAATAAGAACAAATTCCTCCTTCAAGTTTCCTACTATAGCAAAGCCAAGGAAATTGGTTGAGCCAGTGCATCTGAAACGAAACTGTCCAGGTTTTACCCTGCTTGGTGACTGGATGAGACTGAAGGGCTTCAGATGCTGATGGTCTGAAATGTGATGACAGATACTGGAACCGCTTTGAGTCAGGAATGCTACTAGCCAAGTGCCGTAGGTTATCCAATGAACCATGTGCATCTTTCACAACTATTCCTAAGTCTAGTGTATGACCAGCTACCATGTTGTCATTACCTTCATCTTCTCTACACTTAACTATAGAGGTCTGATCAGGTTCAATGCATATCCTCTTGCTCACTGGTGATTCTTGAGTAAACTCGCCAGATCTGAAATTTGCCAGTTAATAATATTAAGCCAAATAATCACATTATAATCTAGTTATTTACCTCTTTAACTCTTTAACAGGTTTTTTAATGTCTTTTGCTTGGAGTCTTTCAATCCACTATACTTAGCCATAGCTAGATAGCTTGCCAGAGGCCAGAGTTCAGCTCATGTGACCCAGAGAGCAAGAGTTCAGCTCATGTGACCAAGAGAGTAAAAGGTAACACATCTTTTGATGTATACACCTGTGGTTTTAGCTACAACAAGGTTAATTAAGTGAAAAATACAGATCTGGATTTGCCATTTTGGTGCCTCATTTACCTCATTAAAAGAAGCTATAATGAGGAAATCATACTCTTTAACTGAATTTCATTAGTGTCCATTATTATTGTAGTATTCAAATGGAATTTTATTACTATTATTATCCTCATCATTATTATCGTAATATTGTCCAAAAGGGGGGGGTTGCAACCCCCTCAACCCCCCCCTAGATCCGCCTCTGCTAAAACTTCTTGTTAAGAAAAATAGAAGTTAACTAGCTATACCAATATAAATAAGAAACAAGATGAAACAAGACTGCCAATGCAGACCACAACCAACTTTCACTGTTTCGAATCATGTAGAGTAGAAGCTGTTTCTGGAAGGCTATAGCTAATTGGATAACTGATTTATGGATAAATGAGTATTCTTATTATTCCTAAGCTAGGCCATGAATTTAACTCAGGCAGTATTTGAGGAGCCCCCATGCAGATCTAGTTGTGCTGATCTCTTGACTTACCTTCAAGCAAGCCTAGTGCTCTCACTCTGGCTGACGATTTGGATAAAGATGAGAGTGCTAGCAATGAAGAAGGCATTGAGAGTGAGTTTAGCTATAGTTATATAGCTGTGCAGTGAGTAAGCAGAGCATGAACTGCAAAGACTGTTTTAACTTCCTTGTTTGTGCATAGTCTATGGAAAAAATGTTAGTACCACTGTGTGTCACAAAGCAGGACTATTTTCCCCCCAAACCTCACACCATGGTAGACTTCACCCCACCAGTAGTTTCCTTGTGTTTTGCTTCTGTTTGTTGCATTTATTGGTTTCTGCATGGTATTTTCTCTCTCTGTTGTATGTGCTGTATATGCATTCATATTCATGTGATTCATTGTGATAGTCAGTATTCACACTTCTGATTCAGATCAAAATATCAAATTGTGGTACACTGTACACGTAATGTAATATGTTTCATTTTTATGACAACACATTCAAAATACTCATTCCTGTGATAGGGTAGACTGCTGAACACTATTTCAACCTTGTTGCCTAAGGGTATTCACACTACATCTAGTATTTTTCTTTTCCTTGTATTTTTCTTTTCCTTAACCCTATAATTATAAAAATACCTATAGAAGGTAGCTTATTGGCTAAACACACATCAAAACAAGTTCAAGAGATTCACCTCAATGTGGTTTTGTGGTGTGCTTCTCTCAAATATGAGACCAAGGCTAATCATCACTTTGGAATGGGCCCAACACAGGGCAGTGACAGAGGTGGATCCAAGAATTTTAGATTGGGGGGGTTGATGAACTACTCACGGCCATAGCCAGGGGGGTTTCTATGTTGCCCGGAAATCCTTCCCCTCTTTCCTGAATCATGATCAGATCATTAATCATTTTACAAGAAAGCACCGTCCTGCATTTCTCTTGGCAATTATATAACAAGACATATCACCAACATTATTATAACAAGAAATGTAAAATTGAACATGGTATCCTTTAAAAAAATTGTGAGTGATAGTGCAAGTGCTCAGGAAACTCCCTTAATTATTCCTGGCTATGGTCCTGGCTGCTATACTAACAACCTAAGGAAGATGCTGGGGTGGATCCAGGAATTTTAGAAAGGTATAGAGGGGGGGGGCAGGGGTGGAGAACTAGCCCATGCACACTGTGCTGTGTAATGAATAAGAATATTTATCAGCTTAAAAGAACAGCAACAAAAGATAAACAGGAAACTATTTTCAGTCAATAAATAGTGAAGCTTGAAAGAGCCTTCTCAGGTGACACTGCACAAAAGCATGGCAGATATCATCAACTGACACTCTCACTCCATAGTTCATGGCTATTACAGCAAGATCAGAAAAGTGTTGTTCAGTCAAAGTCGACCTTGTATATGTCTTTATCCTCCTGAGCAAACTAAATGATCGTTCTGCTTCAGCACTGGTAATAGGCAGAGTGCAAGCAATGACTAGTAAGCAATGAATGTTTGGGAAAGAGTCAGAGTCACAAGAGCTAAGAGCTAGGAGAAGATTGTTGGGGATGGTAGCCTCATCTTTGTCTCGTTTATGCTCCCACAATGATTGCCATCTTCTTAGTTCACTTTTGAGAGACAAGGAACATGGAAGATCTTGTTCCCAGTACAGAAGGTCATCTATATGTTGTGATAGTTGAACACTCGGATTGCAGTTGAGCACTGAAGGCACAAGGCACAAAGGCATATGACTTTGTTTTCCCTCACCTTGAAATCTTTCCTCCAACTGTTAATGAATGAATCCAGCACTGATATAGCAACGACTCTCTTGTGCTCTTTTGCTGATTGACTAGGAGTGTGCTTCAATTCCGTTGAATGCTTGTCTTTCTTGGAACACTCTCACTCACACCAATTGACTCAGCCAGTTCAAGTACCTCACAATACCACAAGCTAAAAACGGTGTCAATAGTAGGGTTTTCAAGCATTCAATCGCTTCAGTAACTTTGTTATCTGGCCTAGGGGTGCAAGGGGGTGCATTGCATCCCCCTTTCAAATTAATGATGTGGATATCCAACTAGCCTGCTTTACAAAAATATCCAAATGCAAATTCACATTGGCAATAGTAATTAAACACCTCTGACTTCAAACAAGCCACCTACTGACATGTGGTTTGAATAATTTACACCTAGTGTCAGTGTCACATGCTGATCCTTGCTAGTGTAGCATGCTGTGAAAGAGCACACCAGCCATGAAGAGACAACGGCAATCCAGTGATATAAGATCTTACTTTAAAAAAAAAGCTGCTCAAGAAGACAGTGGTAAGCACTCGCTGTGTAGGGTACAAAAACTACTCATTTTTCATCCATATTTTAAGGCCATCTTCAGAGCCTCTGATTACAGTCTGTGTCCCAGTCAGACAATTGCACTCTGTTGGTAGAGATGATGAGGAACTTGACCAGCCTGTTATTCCAGAAGCTCCAGTGATCAGCCAACAATCTGATGCTTTGCTTTCTGAACCACCACCATTCGAAGACATTGGAAATTTGTTAGAGCCAACAAAATCCATTGACACCATATGCCAGTTGGTGAGTAACCTATCCAATGAGGCAAAGCATTCTTTGCTGTGTCATCATAGCCACCTAACATTTTACCCACTACATATTCTCGTGGTTGCAATCCACTTGGCTTACAAAGTATCCCTATAGCTAGATGGTGTTTTCTGTGGACCATGCTCACTCTTCCTTTCTAGTGACAAGAGAAAAGATTAATTGTAAATAGGTCTTACTCCAATTGGTTCAAAATAGGCAGTGCTTTGAGTAATCATTCCTCCCTTCAATATCATTAGGATTGTGTGCAATACACTGATGTCTTGAAAAATACTATTGACAATCCAGCTTCGCGTATTGATATTACGGCCAATAGTGGTATCCAAATGCGAATGGATGAGAATATGCACATTATTCGCCAAATAGTTAGTGCCATTCTTTTCTTGGGAAAGCAGGGACTTCCATTTCGTGGTGATAATGAAGATCTCATCACTACAAAAAATCCTGGAAATTTCTTGGCTTTACTAAAGTGTTTTTCTGAGAGTGATTCTATTCTTTTTAATCACCTCAATAAACCAAGGGCCAAGAATGCAGGGGCGGATCCAGGGGTGGGGCTTGGGGGGCTCAAGCCCTTCCCTTATAGCCCCCCCTTTTTTTAAATGCTGCACACCAACCATATGGAAAGTAAGGGAACGTGCCGTGATGGTGTTTCTGGATGTGCCACAAAGTGACTTAAACAGTGTGGAATAAAAGAGTACTTTTCGAGGACAAGGTAAGTGGTCAGCTATAGCTAGGTGGCTAGATTAGCTACGCTAAACCTAAAGCCATCTTGAAATAGTTAGCCTAATTTTCCAGTTTCTGTACTATGTAGCTAGCTAGCTATAGCCTCCTGCAACATCTAGCTTAGCTAGTACTGTACCAGTAAAGCTGTCTATGGGAATGCAAGTGGAAAGGGGAACGCAAACTGGCTCTGATGCTAAATGCTCTAGGACAAACTTTACTTTCAAACTGTTTTCCCAACATTACGTACTCTTTTGGTAATTTCACCAGTTACTTCCTGTGAGTGCGAAAGGTCTATCGGTCAGTGTGTTCAAGACTTCTCTTAGAAGTACGATATCTCAGGAGCGACTAAATGCACTTGCAATGCTACTAGGTCACCGGTTGCTATCTAGCCGACAAGCCCTGACGGCAGTTTTTCCCTCCATGGAAAACCACAAGCATCCAAACTGCTAGATGCTGCTGCAAAAGTGGCCTCTAGCCAACTGTTTCGTGCGGGACTGGATATGTCATGGAACTCTTCTCGACCATTGCTTTAACTAAACATAATTATATTCACTATTTATTATTGTGCTGTCATTATTTGTTTACGGTCTCAAAAGCCCTTGCCAAGCCCCTTGTCTAGGTACTTTCTAGAACCAGGACTCCTTGTGTTCTGGGGTCATGATACATTACTGCTGCTGTATATGTATTCACTTTATTTGAATAATAAAGTTGGTTTTCACACCACAAAGACATTAGTATTACACCAGAAGAAGTGGTTGAAGGATTTGCCTCGTAAAATATTGGTATTATAATCCCTTACACTTCTCTGATTATTGTCAAACTTCTGTTTCTCTGCACTTATTGTTACATTACCCTCTATTCAACATTTTTTAAATCATTATGATAGTCTGATTATATCCACCCTCAATACTACATGAAATAATTTAATAGTAATAATAATGTTAAAATTTACCATCTACATACAAAATGTTTTAATGGTAAATGTGTTTACATTTACCCTATATAGCTATATGCTATCAATACTGAATATGACGTGGTAGGCCACTGACGGTCGGTAGGTTTTTGAGGGCACAGGACTCATACCTGTGGAGAAAATATACAGCATATATATCATTCACAACTGAAAGAGTGATCATGAGAAAGTGTGGGTGGTCATGCAAACTCTTCCTGCATGCAATAGCATGCAAAAACTAATTTTTCAATTTAACCAGAAGTGAAGCCCCCCCCCTTAATAAAATCCTGGATCCGCCCCTGGAATGCCACTTATATTTCTCCAAGATCTCAGAATAACATCATCTATGTTATTGGCCATGACATAATCTTAGCTAATATAGTAGCAGAAGTTAAACAAAGTAAATTTTATTCAGTTCTTGCTGATGAAATTAGCTGCCACAACGTTGAGCAATTACCTGTTTGCCTTCTATTTGTGGACAGTGAAGGTAACATTCGTGAAGAATTTATAGCTTTCTTAAAGTTAAACAGAGTTAGAGCAGTTGACATTGCTGATGCTCTAGTTAAATGTTTGGAGAATCTTGGTTTATCTTTGAGTGAGTTACGTGGCCAAAATTATGATGGTGCATCTACAATGAGTGGCCTTAAATCAGGTGTTCAGGCAAGAATTCGAGAAAAGCAACCCAAAGCACTGTACATGCACTGTGCTTCCCATTCACTTAATCTTGTGATTGTAAAATCATGCTCTGTTCCAGAAATTAGAAATTGCATTGAGAGTATTAAAAGTATAACCATTTGGATTAAATACTCCCCGAAATGAGAAGCTCTCCTTAAAGCAATTACAGGACAGAGTACAAATCTATTAAGTAGACAACCTCTACTTAATGTCTGTATTACTCGAGAATATAGATGGTTGGGAACGCTTTTCTTTGGCGCATCCTTTCTTGGTGAAGGTGTTCGAAGTAATCCTTTATGGAAGTAGTGATTTTCCTTTATACAATGATGGATGGTCATCAGAGGATAAGCAAAATGCACTTGCATATATGAAGAAACTGGAATTTTTTGAATTTGTCTATTCAATGGTAACCCTTTTTCGGTCTTTATTATACCTTAAACAAGCAGTTGTAAACCTACAAGGCAAAAATAAGGACATAGTATCTGGTGTCTTCACTGTCATGCAGTGCGGTGAAGAGCTGTGAAGAAGTGAGAGAGGATATTGAGGCTTATTCCCAGCGTATTTATCTACATAGTTGTAGAATTGCTAAGAAATCTGATTCAATTCCTCGTAGAGCCAGCATCGTTCGAACCCTGAAAGCTCTTCAGTTGCAGATCACTTTTAAAAAATGTTGCTATTCCATTCTTAGACTATCTTATTACGACATCTCTTCAAGATTCTCTAATCACAGTAAACAGGCAGCTTCAATTCAGGGACTACTACCTGTGAATATTACAGTCAACTCTTCAATTGTTGACTTTGAATGAGGCCATAGCATTTTATTCAGAAGATCTTCCAACCCCAACATCTTCGATGAAGAACTTTGTCGTTGGAAGACCAAATGGCTAGCAGTGAAACAACAAGATCATCCAGAAACAATTAGTGGCATACTGAAGCAATGTTGCTCCACTTTACTTCCCAACATTTTTACATTGCTCAAGCTTTTTGGAACAATTCCATTAAGCTCATGCTCATGTGAAAGATCGGCATCTGCCATCAGGCGACTTAACAATTACATGCGATGCAAGAGCGGCTAAGTGCTTTAACCCTAATTCACATGAACTATGAATATGACATTAACATTGATCATGTATGTAAGCTGTTTTTCCAAAAATATCCACGTAAAATGGAAAAAGCAAGTTTACTTTTTTCTTAATTTGTATTAATATGATTTTTGGCCATAATTAAACAGAATGATGTGTTTATGACTATTACATGTTAGTTTATGTCTTCTACATATTTTTTTACCCCCCTTTCAAAAATCCTGCGTACGGGCCTGGTTATAGGCCTCATATATATCTTGATCTTGCTTCTGAAGTTTTGAAGCAAGTATTTTCACTTCATCAAGAACATTCTTGGTGATTATAAAAACAGCAAGAGTTTGAAAAGAAGAGAGAGCAGCTTTCAAACCTTGTGCTTTCACTCTTGTCTCAGTATCCCAATTCCAGCTCCCATCTGATGAGCCTAAATTTGGGTAATCAGTAGGACACAAAATGGCATCTAAGAAAGTGATAAGTGGCTCATACATTTCAAGAAACACTTCATGTATGTCTCTCCACCCATCTTGTCTTACATATTCCTGGAAGCTTTCTTGCTTTTGAAGAAGTCAAGAATTCATTGACTGTAATTTCAAAAAGCGTCTTAGGGCTGTGAGCTAAAAAGAGGTGTGCTTCATTTATAACTAAAATCAAGTTTCGTACTCCTGAACAAGACATGCTCTGGCTATTGTGTGAGTAGCAGTGTGGGTACAGAGCTAGTGGGCTGACCTCCTTGACTGGGCTCCTGCAATGCCGGATGACATCACAGATGCTGATAAGCTTGCTCTCTAATTCTACAGGGATCTAAAGAAGCTGAAGGACTAGAAACTGTTTGAAGAATCTTTCTTGAAATGGATGAAGCATTGGCTCGGTCCAAAGACAAAGCTAATCAGGCACTCCTTGGTATGAGGATCAGTGAGAGAGAACAGATCAACATACCTGAAGCACACAGAAAGAATCTCTTGATTAGAATGAGGATCTGTGGCTTCATCAGCAATGATGGTGAAAGGCAATTATTTTTCTCGGAGCTGTTCAGTTATATGCTCTGTAATATTTTAGATGCATATATGTGAATAACCTCATTTTGAATGGTCTTGCTGGTATGGTTCGTGTTCCTTTTAGCTGAGAGGAAGGTGTTTGTGTAGGAGCTTATCTGTCTTAGCCAAAAGCTGAAGTGTGGCTACAAAATTGTTCCTGTTGACATCTTCATCTGAGAAATCCACTCTGTAGTCAGAATGGCCTCTGAATGGTAGTGCTTGCTTTGCCAAAAACTCTACAGCCAAAACTATCTGCTGGAGAACATGCCTCTTGTGTTCGTGCTTGTTGGTTGCCTCTGTTTCAATAGCCTTGTATATTGTTATAAATTGTGGTCAGTTTGTGGTCAATTTGTATTTTTGTAATGTTTGGAAACAATGGTGCTATCAGGAAACCGAATTGTAGAGAGCAATAATGTATTTCCAATTTTATATTGTTTTATCTGTAGCCGTTGATTTTATAAATACTATAATAATAATTATTCATATTTTGTGGTTGACATGTGGTCAATTTGTATTACCACAAGTTTGACAACAATGGTGCTATCATGAAACCGAATCGTAGAGAGCAATAATGTATTTCAAATTTTATATTATTTTTTATCTGTAGCTGATTGATTTTTAAATACTTGCTGTGGGAACCAGGCGGTGAAAGGGTTAAACCCAACATTCGTCAATTCATGACTATTGGACAAAGAAGTGTTGAAACAACATACAGAGCATTTTTGTCCGTTTTTTGTTGCCCTAAGTGTTTTTAATGTGTCTGCAGGTTGAGTTTCAAGTTTCAGAGCAAGTGAATACTTCTATCAAAAAATATATCCATTTTTATACAGTGCATATTGTTCATTTCATTTCATTTCACTTCACGTTCAAAAGAGGTTCTTCCCCTACAGTCGGGCGGTCGGCGATGATGGCCAACCTCAAATACACTTTTTATAGACCAAAATGTAGTAAATTTCATGCCAGTCATTTGTGCAATGAATTGACCAGGGGAATGAATTGACCAGGGGGCGGGGGCGGGGGGTTACTGCGCAACCGAAAAGGCGAGCACGCTTTTTTAGATCACATTTTTTTAAACGTCATTTACCAAGAATTGTGGAAAGGATCACACTGGGGAAGAGAAAGGAGAAACATTTTAAACAATGAATGCCACGTAGTGAAGGAGAGTGAGAAGGAAAAGCCCTCCTAGCAGCTGTTGTTGAGCCTGGTACAGCAACTGCGTCAGGCAAGTTCAATGTTTATCTCCATACTAAAAGTTACTTGCTGTTTCCTTTGTTAGTGAGTCTCTTGGATCGTGAAGGTGGGGGTAGCGCCTTCTGTGAACCTTCACTTACCTTGCAATCAATTGAAAATGTCTGAAGAGAGGCCAGTTCCAGTGGTGACCCTGACCAGGCTCTCTTGGATATTTCATCTTCTTCTGGGGTGTTGCTATTGATCTACTGACTCTACCTCTTCGGACTAGAGGGGTACTGTGGGAAAACTGGATAAGTATAATCGTTTAATAGACTTAGATAAGCTTAGACATGTCATAGAAAGGAGTAATAAGTGTATTCAATGTGTAGGCAATCTCCCTTACAACTGAAGGAATTTTTTCCCCATAGGGCAGGCATGGTGTTCATATTTAAACTTTATGTTCAAATTGTTGTAACCCTAAAGACATCTCAAACCCTGTATCTGGAGAAGCCCAGTCTTTGAACATCCAGTCGGTACTGGGTGCTTGCATTGCTGGAATTACTCTGAATGACATCACCACAGTCATGAATATGTTGCCCCCTCTTAGTTCCACCAATTTGTTTCCCAATTTTTTAATATATTAAGTCAATAGGGATTAACACAAATGCAGTAATATAGAGTATTTTGTTGGATGCCGCTCATAGGTTACATGATTTTTATGGGGTTTGGCATGAAGATATCATTGATGTTAGTGTTACTGTTGTGACGGCACGTGGCATAGGCAATGCCAGAAATCAAATTATGGTGTTGCTGTGATGTCTTGGGACACTGGAGAAGTTTTAGATTATTATCTTATGTGTAAGTTGTCAAGCTTGTGCGCAAATACCTGAAGATGAGATAGAGGAAAGTTACACAAAGAATGGTTTGAAGATCACAAGGTAAGTTGTGAAGCCAATTTTAAAGGCTATTCTGGTTCCATGGAAGTTGTATATAGGAACCCCCCCCCAAAAAAAATTGGGCATTCAGTGGATAGACGGAAGCTTTTAGGTACATGCACATAATTAGTGATGGGGATTTAAATGGTTGATGGATGTAAAGCCTTATGGTCCTAATGTTGAAATAGGAAGGTTGAATGCATAAATCACATTAGTAAGGCTACTGCAATTTAATTACTTGTTTCTCAGATCCGGCGGGTCCAAATTTTAGCAGACTGGGGGGGGGGGGGGGGGGGGAAATCACGTAATCCAAATCTGAAGCTGGTTAGAACACAATGGCCTCTCCCTTCACTTTTGCTTGGTTGAGTACTGTAGTCAAGCTGTCTCAGACAGTTGTCAGAAGAAGGACGATTGTGAAGTTTGATTGGGAAGACACCTTTGGGACTCTTCTTTCTAGGTAAAATATAGCTAAAATATAGCTTTTTGTCAAATATATTTTATGCTATAGCTTTTAGCTGCACGCTTTGCCTAGATTACTTTAAGGTTTAATTTGAATAATATAGGTGGACCCACAGTTTGAAGGAGAAGTTATTTCTCATGAGCACATATCCAAAGATGAGAGATTTATCGATCCTCATGTTGTTCCTGTGTCTGCTACTGTCAGCCTCTGTGAACGATTTGATGCTATGCATGTATGCATATACCTCAAAGCTGAAGAAAAAGACTGCGTAGTTGGTCCTTCAAGAACAGTTACAAGTGTACTTATGAGTGCAAGCCATGAAAGAGTTCTTCCTGATTTACTATCTCCACCTGAAGGAAAAGCACTCCGTTCTGATCAGAGACTTCACAATGATTTAATTGGTGTGTAACAAGTAGAAGTTATAAATGGCTATCATATTCAGATTTTGTTTGTTTATAATATTCATAGGTAAACTTCAAAGTATCAACATTGGGTGGAGACGAGATAGTGTTGGAACTGTTGGGGTGAGGTTTGTGCAAAAAATAACACGAATTTTGTGGCATCTAGACCCCCGTCACCAAACATTTTTATCCCATGGAATACATATTCCTCCTCTATTTGAAGCATTCATGGCTATAATGATTACAAACATAAGAAGGAGAAAGAGCCTCGTATATCTGTCGATACTTTGAGCCATCATATTCAAGATCTCAGTGATTGTATATACTATGCAGCCTTGGTTAAATAACCTCTTAGGCAACTAATAGAAGCCTTGCTAGCAGTTATTTGCAGTACTTAAAACAAAAAAGTTCCGATATGCATGAGCATCATCAGTCTCATGAACCATCCCAGTGTAATGATAATGCTTCACTTGTAACAGTTCCAGTTAGAAGTGGCCCTCCTTTACCTCACTATATACAGCTTGAAGAAGAACTAAGGCCATTGCCTTTATACAGTCCTGTATGTGTTAATTCTTACGCTCCAGATGATAAATATGCAAGGCAGAATTGGCTAACCAAGCTAGCCTTTGCTTTTCCTGTACATCTGTACCATTTTGCTTATGGCAATTGACTAGGTACTATTACGTATGCTTGGAAGATTTCTGATGGATCTGTTGATCAAGCAGCAGTTGCAAGAGTTTTTTCATAAACTGACTAATCTACAGCCTAAATATTCTACCCGTACTATGCGGAGGGACTTCCTGGAAAAGTATACTCCACATGTTAATATACCAAAGTATTTTCTACGTAATATTTATCGTAAATTATGGCAGTGCAGCTGATACCAGTGATCAAGAAGATGTTGATGAGCATGTGGCTCAAGCTTTATTGGAACTTAGTGACCCTGATATCATCCTCGATTTGTGAATTTGACCCATTTTTGTGTGAGCTTCAGTCTTTCATACGAAGTGGTATTGGCAGTGGATGAGAGGAGGCATGGAGATGTGCTCCACATGCCTTTTGCAACATCTCTAAGGAATTTGAGACATCTGAAAATAAAGTTTCAATCAGTGCCCACCTTGTTCATGTTTAGAGTGGATATGCTTACAATTCTGGCTGTCTAACAGATATACATTGCGTGCTCTAAAGTACACTGGAAACTTCCGAGTCAAGCGTAGTATACAAGTTCGTCAGCTTCATAAGGATCATATTAATTCTCATTATGTGAGTTGTTTGTTAAAATATATTAGATCCTTTGCTGTGGCATAGTTGTTAACTAGTTTCGGTTGATGATAAAGCTGTAATACTCATTGGTGAACCTGACTGCCCAGTGTCCACAGGTGTTAGAGGCCATAATCGATCGTTGGTTGGACTTGATGGCCCACAGTTGTTGGCACTGGATCATGACTTCCATGTTAATGGAAGAGTGCCCTCAGTAGCATTTGTCGTTGATATTCCAGAAATGCCTACTGATAGTTTTTTTACTGGCCAAGCCTTTGTGACAATTAAGGATAAAGTTACCCAACCGCCATCAGCTTTGCGTCATGCATCGGAACTGACCAGCATAATTCATATTCACTATGGTATGAATTCTACCTAAGCCAGCAAGCCCATAATGCTAATAGTTAGTGATGGAGGTCCCAACCATCGGGTAACTTTTGGTTCTGTTAAAGTTGCTAACACCTGCTTGTTTTGAGCATTAGACTTGGACATGCTCATTAATTTTGTGTCCGTACCTGTCCCTATTAGTCTTGGCAAAACCTTGCAGAACGAGTCATGGCCACATTCAATTTTGCTTTGCAAAATGTTTCCCTTGCACATTCTTCGATGCTTCCAGTCACAACTTCGGCACAAGAATAGACTGAGTGAAGTACTAAGTAAAAATACTGAATTGGGTGAGGCTCTTTGTGATGCTACATCTTCTCCAATGCTCACTGTTGGACTGAGGTTTCAATCCATGCACATAAAGGAATCTGTGATTAAACTTGGAGCGCCTGCAAGTGAGAGTGACCTTGAAGATCTCTTTACACAGTCAGCTTTTATTGCACCTCATCTTGACCGTAAAAAGCCAACTAAGGTTGATCTGGATAAATCTATAGTTCTTTAGAACTTTTTGAAGAATCACAGCCACTCATCCCACTATGTATTTCAACTAAAGAAGTGTAAGGATCCTGCTGCTTGTTATTACTGTTGAGAGCACACAATTCGTTCACATGATGATGTTTTCAAAACTGTCTTTTCTCCCCCTTCCTCTCTTGAATCCTGACAAGCAACACTACAAAAGTTTTGAAGCTCTCTTTGTTACACATCACCAAATGACAAAGACCGTCTTTTTCGTACAATCCAGTTATTTCAGTAGAGTTAAAATCCCAAGATAAAGGCCTGAAAAGACTGCTTGTAAATGCTAAAGTCACGGATATGTGCATGCATGGACCACAATGTGAGCAGAAGAAAATAAGCAGGCAAAGCACAAACTACAGTTACTTGTTCTTTTGTGAGCATCCTGCTAGAGCTATTTGTCTTCAAGTTATTTCAAGACAAGTTGCTAAGTGTTGAGGGAAACATCTGCAAGTTTACTCCTCTTACTTACTATTTCTGTTATACTTGCTATCATAGAACTTTGGTGTAACTGGAATCTGCTAGATCCCTACTACCTCTTCAAGGGTTTACTTTTTCAGTTTTAGTTGTGTATGTGTTTAGGGCTTATAACTATCTCCATGTTCCCAGTGATAGCGGATATATGTAGCCACACATAATACACAATTTGACAACCATTACCTAAAACCAAAGCTAGAACTCGCATGGTGGAATCTATCTCACACTGTCTGCTAGTGAGATGACACCTGATTCTAATTTACTAGAAAAACACTGAAGTTGCTGAAATGGCAAAGTAAAAAATCAGGCACTGTTATTATTGACCACTTCAGTATAGATGAATGCACAACATGTTTATGATTTAGAAGGTAATGTGGGAAGCCTAACTAATTGCTGCTATAGTTGAGCTTTAGTCAATCAAGGGAACAGCTGGCTATGGTTAAAAATGTCTGTCCACTCTTTAGCCTGGATGCAAACATGCTAGAGGAATGAATTGAAACATTCCAAGTACTTTGTTTACTTTTATTGTCTTTAAGTAAGCTAGCGTATGAACAGCGCTCACCTGGTTTAGAACTCAAGCCATGATGAAGACATCCATAGTTCTTGCTGGTACTTCACCAAATGACTTTGAAATAATTCAAGTGAACATTGTGTCAAATTATTTAACTAGAATGGGTTAACTTATATTGCAGGTGTGTGCTGCAGACATGTAACTTTTTCTGTTCATCTTTTCAATGTTGAGCTCCTATTATTCAGGATGGGGTGGACTGTACCAAGAAAAGTTACTCTTTGTAGTGAAATATTTAATTTAATTAAGGTGATGCATATATACACTCATTGTCATATAAATTAGAAACACTGCATGGATCTTCACCATGTTGGTGGCCTTTGGTGTATTGGAGGTAGCCTGCAGTACATAAGTCTGGCTGAAACAGGTTTGGTGGGTGAGGCACACACACGATTACAAGTCTGTGGCCGAATGCTCGATCACTAAAGCAGAGCTTTGTTTGCTGGTTTCCAGTGGTGGAAATTGAATGATAGGTTTGAGCAGTGAGGAGGTGGCTCAATTCTATTAATTAGCATGACAAAAGCCATGTCATTGGTAAAGATGTGTCAAGAGTTTTCCAAAAACCTGAATATAGCTTGTTTCTCAATGATGCTTACACAGCCACCCTCTCCCTTGAAATGAGACCAAGCTGAGACTGGGTAGCCCATGCTTGTACCAACTGCAGTAGTGGATGTATCTGCATGTTCATGTGCATGTTCCATTTCCTGACAAAATCGGATATATCTGCACAAAATATTCAAACGTTGGTAGAGCTAGCATGGTGAAATTAAAGTCAAGCTCTTCACTAGCAAGGCAGTATCTAACCCTATTCTACTAGAATAATACTACACTTACTGAAATACAGATGTTTATAGCATTTTGGGGTGTGTGGCTGCATCAGACTACAAATGTCTTGTAAAAATGCTGTGAGTTACAGGGTAAGCATCATCTTCATCTTTGACAAAAAAGTAAAAGGCAAAAAAAAAGCGAGTAGTAGTTTATGGTATATGGTTAGCTCTAGCTGAAGGCAACAAATGAATTCATATATAAAGTGGATATGAGAATCATTGCCTGTCACAGTAAATATTGGAGACAGAGGACCTTACTAGTTAATAATTAAAATGACTGCTATGGTCATTGGCCCAAACACTAGTGAGGTAGAGAAACAAAAAATATATTCCAAGAGTTTCATTTACTTTTATTGTTGCTATGCTAGCTAGCATATCAACATTGGTTACTTGATGAAGCCCTCACACCATGGGAAAAGCACCCTTGACTCTTGCTGTTTCTATGTGATATATTTGAAATAAAATCAGGCATATGCGTGCGTCATGTTCTTTTATTTTTTGGTACTAATTAGCCATTGCAGAGTTTGCTACAACACAATATCTGCATGCATCTTCCTGGATCACTCTTTGGTTATATTTCTAATCCCAAAATGATATTTGAACTGTCTATTCCATTGTGGATAATAGTGCTCACATTGAAATGTTAGGAAGGGCAAAATCACTAGGTCCGCCTGTAATACTAACAAACAAACTCATCAGAAAGTAAATGATTATCACTACTGATAATATACACTATCATAATAATAAGTATGTGTATTTCCCTGCAGTTGTTTTCACTGAAATACCTGGTCCAGGTCCTGTGTATGTTCCTGTGGGGGAACATATCATCTTCAACTGCTCTGTCAGTCATGGAAACCAGATAATTGGATGGCGTGTATACGTACCAGATGTTCGCTTGGAGTATTTTACTGACAGCACGAGTAATATAGCTTCACTTGCATTACTCGGCATCACAGTTAGAAAGGATGGTTTACTTTCATCCCAACTCATCATCAATGCTACATGGGAAAACCTCCTGACCTATGCAGTGTGTGAGGCTAGGACTGGAACTGATGATACTACACTAACTCAAAGTGGAGTGGAAATCATAGTTTATGGTACATGTATATCATGATAATTATAGCCCTTCATTAATATAATAATATCATGCTTGATTGAGCAACCTATGTAGCCAATGGAATTTCTAAAAAAATTCTAAATATCTATTGATATTAGCAAAATACCTATCTCAGCTAAAACTTACATCAGAAGGTCCTAGCTGCTTAATGGTGACTGATATATTTTTAGTCAGTTTATAGCCTTAAGCATTCCAAGCTAACAAGAGTAGCACAAATCTTGCTCACATCTCTTATCAAACTGGCAGTTGGAACTGCCCTGAAAAGTCAATCCTAGTGAGAATCTACAATGCAGAATAGTCCTCTGCAACAATGGGTAGCTGTTGCTGTTGCTGTTGAGGAGTAGAAGATGGGAGTGAAGGGGAAAAAAGTGTTGAAATGCAAAAAAAACCTTTAAAGAATTCAGTCTTCAAAAATCATATTGGGTGTAAAACAATTTAAAGAGCAGCATAGTGAATGGTGTTCTCAGACAGCAAGTACAATCTCCTTTTTTCTCTCATGGTGTTTGTGAAACCATTTCTTCCAGAATCAACATTGTAAACAGTTACTTCACCCATGAAATATTTTAAGATAATCATCTTCACTATTATGCTCTGTAAACAATATTACATCTAGTCCATGCACCTCCTGCAACCTGTAAATATAATAATGAATACAAGATCAAAAACCACAGACCATCGTAGTTTATTAGTGTGCTACCCCTCCGATTACATGCCAATATTCCTACAAAAATCCTGGGGAGAACACTGAAGTAGGATGCTGTAGCAAGGACATTGCAGTTTCATGCTATGAGTATTTCTGTGTAATGACACTGGGGTTGTGGCAGTATTGTCCACAGCAACTGTTGTGAATACACTCTCCCAAATAAAAGAACTTGTTCCATGTGAAACTATTGGTGTACACTATTTCCCATCTCTTCGTGTGAGACACAGAACATGGTCGCTAAGGTATAAGTAAAAGAATTTGTCTACCAGATCTCTCTCTTAGGTATATGCATGCAACATTAATTAACCTGAGGTAGGCTAGAACATTGATTTTTGGGGGAAGTGCTGTATCTGACATATGTGCTGATGTCTGCCTGTGTGCATGTGCTGCTTGACACAATTACATTTCAGAATCTGGATGATAGAAAGTGCACCACCATGTATTGAAAACTCATGAATTTGATCCCTGATATTTATGCCTTCCAACATAGTGCAAGCAATAGTTTGGCACTGATTCCTGCTGGTCCTTCTCTTCAAATGACCCTTTGAAAAGGTGTACAGTCTTTGTAGCACATGCAGTATCACTTCTGTCACATTCACAGGTTTTGCTTAGCACAGAATCAACATTTTCATCTAATACCAGCCAATTTTTCTCCCCCGACTGATAGCTGTCATATCTGGAAACTGTGCCAACATTCTCTTCTTTACATAAGTACTGTTCTCTCGTGTGTTGTTCTCTGCTCCTAGCCATTCCAATCCTAGCAGATGCAGAATTTTAAGAGTGGTGCAGTGCTTGCTTCTAAACAAGTTTCCTCAATGTACATTGCCAGTTCCGCAAAGATAATTCCAAATAATTGATGTTCACCTAGGTTTGCATCTGAGCCAAAAAGCTGTTCATATGTTATTTGATTTCCAAAGCTACTGTCACTCCTACTGAGCATACCCATGAGCTAGGAATTCTCAACTAGTAGAGCACTTGCCCACATATGACAGTCTATCTGAAATGTTGATGCCTAGAGCGTGATGTCTCACTAGGTTGAATTATTAATAACAAAGTGAAATGCATGTGTGTGATTTGGAGTTAGTACATGGAATATTATTGCATCATCATTAACACTTCTTTTGCCAATGATTCTTTCTCCAATTATATTTATTATTTAATCCTATGCCAAGGTCCTCCTGAAGCTCCCACTAATCTCTCCCTCAGTGTGAAGGATGATTTTCTCACAGTGATTTGGTTCTCCTCCACCATTCCAAATGTGTCTCTGACCTTTGACTTGGTCTTTGCCAACTTTATAACTTCCAGAAGGAAAGAAGTGACAATTTATGACACTCAGCTACATCAATTCTCTGTAGCAGATGTGCAAGCATGTGATGTGTTGGAAGTACTAGTGGCAGCCAGGAATGATGCTGGAGTTAGTAGCCAGACAAATATCAATTGTACCTTGCCAGTACTTCCAGACATAAACACATTGCAGCACTTCCTGTCCAAGAACAACAGAGGCCGAGTCACATTAACAGTCACCTTCACGGTTTGTTATCTTAACTCATATTGATTTGACATGATGATCTCTCATGACAGTTATAAAATGATTTTTAATGCCACTATATATAACTGATGGAATTTGTAACATTTCCAGATGCCTACACCATGTCCAGTAAACCCAGTGACCAGTTACACTTTGGCAGTCATTTTGGAGGATTCAGAACAGAATGTGACAGAGCAGTCAACAAGATCACCCTTTGGTCCTGCTGTTAGTCTTAAAGTGGAAGGCTTGAAGGAAGAAGCAACCTACACTTATAGTATTATAGCCCATAATGCTATAGGTAGAACTACAACATCTTCTACTAGTTTCTGTAAGTTCTAGAAAGAGAAGAAACACAAGTGTACCTTGTCATGAAACATTCGCTCTTTTACATATTGCAGTGACAACAGATTTGCAGGGAGTGGATGTGTGTCTGGTGGAGGGCAGCACATACTCCATCCAGTGCAGCTACATAGCTGGGAGTAATAATGCCAGTGGATGTAGCTATGTTTTGGTGGGTAAGGTGGATGATATTAGCGATATAAAGGGCACCATTGATGAGACCAGCACTGTGAAACAAGTTATTCCTAACAGTAAAGAATATGGCAGTATTCTTGTGTATGATGAAGGAAATATACTTGTCATGAACAAAACTTTGGGAAATATTAGATCTTGTACAACAGTTGCAAAAGGTGAGTGGATTTTTTTTTTAAGACAAAAACCACAAATCACATGTTTTTTATGTCTCACCTTGGTTACATTTTCAGATTGTGTGGTATAATGCACAGTAATGAGCAGGACTATAAAGCAATAACATTACACACATAATATCTTGGTATGCTAGTATATTAGTTTGATAATATTTAATGATGGTAGATTTTCTTCTGTGGCATTGTATTAATAGAAGTGTTAGGTTAACGCTTGGGTTAGATAAGGAAATACCTATAAAGTCATAACTACTGGACCATGGATAATAGCTGCTGGATAGGGTGGTAGATGAAAACTTACATACAATAACCTACAATGTCATGATAATACGGTTTGGGGATAGCCACTTTGGACTTTACTTAGCACTTAGTTGCTGGTGAGCTTATGAATGTTAAGCCATGCCTGGACTACTCTGCTGCCCCCAGGTAACCATTATCATTTCACATTGACAAGCACAATTGATTTAGCATAACAAAATATTCTAGGCTTTTGGTACAGTAAACTAATCAGAATGCAACTAGCAACTTTCTTGGAGCTTTATAGACTTCCTAGAAGGCTGGATGTTATAGTCCAAATCTCCAGGTGTAGCTAATTGCATTTCACATGTTTTGATTGCTTTACTCTGTGAGGCACAATTTTGGTGGCTTTTTTTATCATCCTGTTGTATGCCATAACTTACGAAACTCCAATGCTGTATATTTTTATAAACATAATTATTTATTTACCCTCCACAGGATCTAATAATTCAATATATATCATAAGTGGACTAACAACATTGGGTGCGGTGATGATAATCTCGGCAGCCATTTTGATTATGTATAAGATTATGCATGGTAAGTCCTTCCTACAGTTGTCTATTGACTATACATCACAATGTAAAGGACATTGGTGAAGAGGTTACAATACTACTGAGAAGAATGGCATGTGTAGATACATATATACATTCAAGTCAGTGACAGTTTTAGGATTTTTAATGGGGGTTAAGTTGGATCTACCACATGAGTAGTGGTTAGCATAAACTTCTGGCTCTTATTAAATTAGTACAATGCAAACATCACTCAATTTATATGTCAGTATAATTATATACAAAGTGTTCTTGGACATTTGCTTGAGACATCGGCATGCTTCAAAAAAGGTAGTTGCATGGCACCTTATGTGGTGATATGAATATTCATGTGTTTCTTCTCGGATAATAGGAACCATCTAAAAAAATTGATAATTGACAAATTATGGTATGTGTCTTATACGTGGCTAAACTACCTGCCCAAAGGTTTCTTTAGAGATGACCTCCACCCAAAGGATAGTTATAGGCCAGTTTGTATTGGCTTACAAGTTCGTGAAAGCTACCATCATCAAAAATTGTGATCAGCAATTTTTTAAACACAGATTTTTCATTTTCCTGATGATTATATCTTCTCTCAGAATTACAAAATCTGGATGGTCAGTACTCATGCCCAGTGCAACTTTTATACACAGCTAGTAGTGCAGACTGTACAGCCATAGCTACCTATGCAACCAATGCCAACTATCACAACCTCTACAGTTGCTATAAAACTGAAAACAGTATATCTACTGCCTTTTGTGCTAGGTGATATACCTTCTCTCAGAATTACTAGCTGTGGAGGGTCAGCCCTCATGCTCGGTGCAAAATTTATACACAGCTACCAATCATCAACCACTAACTTGCATGTGTAATAAGGCTCAGAAAGCTACAAATACTGACTGAGCATCCCTCTGGGAGCTGAGAAGGAAAAGCTGACATGTCCATTTGGCTGACTGAGAGCTAGCTGGTTATAGCAACCATATTAATAATATCATAATTATTTTGATTACATGTAGGTCGTCGTGGAACGAGTGTTGATGCAGCTGAACCTCCTGTCATTTCTGTAATGTAGCATCATATTCGTACCATCTGAAGTTAATTGGTAAATTGTTATGCAAATAAAACTTTTGTTGTTGCTTACAGTTGCTTATTTGTTTGCTTTTGTTGTTACTATATAGTGTAATGGTAGAGTGGATGGTCAACTAAATGTTGAGAGACACTTTGTAACTTGTTTCTTCTTCACACATCTTGCTGATATAAATTCTATTGGTTGTGTTCTATTTATTAGCTGTTAATCAGATCAGTTTCTAATGCATTATAAAATAATTGTGCTTGTAAATGTATTTACCACTTGGATCTAATAACTTGTTATGTGGCATCTAGAAAATGCTAACTCTCATTGCATATATAAGTATCAGCCTAGCACCAACGTGTGAGCGAGATTGTGTAATGGACTTGCCTAGCTGCTGTGGGCCACTCTCAAGAACCTGAACTTAAGTCATAATTATCCTGTATTCAGTTATTTGTTGATGTTCTAATATCAAGCATGTCTTATTTTATTTTATTCTTGTTCTTTTTTTAAAATTAATTAATTTTTTTATAAAATATATATTATTTTTAAGTTTTATTAATTTATATATATTTTATTATTGTTGTTTTGTTGTTGTTATTGTTGTTGTTATTATTTTTATTGTTGTTGTTGTTATTGTTGTTGCTGTTATTGTTTTGTTGTTGTTGTTATGGTTATTATATTTAAAAAAATAAACATAAAAAAAAGTTATATTGTTTTGATGCTTATTTTGTAAATTACGTCGCTATATATATTAATAATAAAATTAAAAAATTATGAAACTGTTATAAAGCATAGGTGTAGATAAGTTATTGAAAGTGAAGGACACTTGCCTCATGAGTGTACATCCCAACAATGGTTGGCATGCAGAGGAACCTTGTACTACTTGTAACTCAGGACAACTCTCCAACACCAAGGAAAAGGATTTTTTTGGTATATACGTGATTTGAAACAGGCGAAACCTGAGTTTATACCTGGTGAACATTTTCACAGTAAACAATGAATGTAAAAACCAATTCAAACCGAAAATATTTTAGGTTTGAACTTCTACATAACCTCCAAATAAATCTCTGAGAAATATTTAAGAAATCACAGTTCAGTTTAAGGGGCAGTGGTAATTAGATGCACTTCAAGTTGCTCAACTCATAATTAATGAAGCTAGTAATAAATGCCAAATTGCAGAGCAGTTGAACAGTTTAAAGAAAGTCATAAATTTTTGTATTTTTACATGTTTTGATTTTAATGATAGAGTGGAAAAAGGTAAATTCAGAGAGGAGGTGGGTGCTTATGTTAACTGAGAGTTCATTGAGATATTCTTCTTCTTGCAAATTCGATGATAGCCTTCCCTCTCCAGAACACTTCCTTCCCATTGAAAAAAGTACACAAGAAAGTCCTCCCTAAGCCCACTAAATTGTGGGATTGTCATTCGTTAGATTTTACTTTTCTCTCACCTTCTAATGAGAAAGTCACTTTGAATGGGTCTCTTAATTAAGTGGTTCCCAACTGCAAAGTTGATGTTGTTGAGCACTTTGATAATGGCAACTTCAATGTGTCCCTTGAGTGCTTACTGACAGTAAAGTTGCTGGTGTTGAGTACTTTGATATGGCAACTTCAATTGGCTCCCTTGAGATTCCCAACTGTGATATTGAAATGGGCCCCTTGAGTGCCTCCCAACTCTTGATTTTGATGCAGTCAAAGAACTTATTAAACATTCCAACAAATGTTGCAGTCTCCTCAGCTTCTTTAAGTTCCAAAAGTTCCAAAACCTTGACCACTGAATCACTCAAAACTTACACATAACATAGGAAGAAAATGTGCACTTTTTAAATAACATTAATGCAGTTCATGTACATATCTGAGCAGCTAGATCCACACTCATATTTCAAGTGGTTCATTCTGCATTGATGATAGCACTGTGTAGTATGAATACTCGCTGCAACAGCAGGGTATTGTCAGAACAATGCTCTGTATGTAGTTTTGTATATTTTTCCCTTTTTATTTTTAACGCAATTGCTTATCATGTTTTCGTCTCCATGCTTATGGACAGTGCTTGAAAAATATCCATCTGTCCAAAACTCTCCACCGTATAACTCCCTTTTAACTTGAGGGCAAGTGCATATGCTCAAACTTGAGCTGGGATGAGCGTTAATCCACTTTCTGGTCAATTTTTCCCTCATCAAATGAACCCATGATATTTCTTTTCCTCTATTCTGTTAGAATATGGCATGGACAATAATCACTCGCCCATAACTTTCTTTTACTGCTGGACCAAGCATTTAATACAATCTTAATGAGGTGAGGAGGATCTGACAAGAAAATTAATACATGCTTAGACCATCACTGTAAGGATTTGGTTTGGAATCAGCCTTATCATTAACCATAAAGGTTTAATTAAGTAAGTGATAATTCATATCACCTGTATTGGCCAAACATGAAACCAACATCATTAACATCAATTACACATATGTGCTTATCATAAACCAGACCTTCCTTTAATATGCATCTCATCCATTAAAATACATACATACTTCTCTCTCTCTGGGACAGCTTTTAGCTTTAGCTACAGAAATGAACTGCTCGTCGACTTCATCTGAAATGCAAATGAACAGGCATTCACATAGTAATTATATAATGTGTAAAACTAATTTAGCAACTCAAAAGCATTGGGGGTTTGCCAACATTTAAAAAGAAATTGGCAAAAATATTTTTGAGCTATATAATCATTAGTTTAAAGGGAGGGAAACCATAAAGTAGTAAGCGTTAAATAAAAACTTGTGGTTACCACTTTATAGCTCTATAGATTCTGCAAACTTCATTATGGAGTTGATATATAGCTTAAAAAATATGACTCTGTGTGATACTAAAACATTTCTAATAGGTATAACTATACCCTAGTCACTGGAGCTGAAGTGGTGGTACCTCAAAACCTGAGTGCCTCATAAATATCTCGAGATTGCGAAGTGCTAGAGAGCTGAAATTAGCAACAGGAAGCTCTACAGCATACAACAACTTTTTTCATTGGGCACTAAATCTTAATATTATATAAATCCTGAAAATCCTATTACAGCTTAAGTTACTACACGACTCACTATTCTTTCCATGTCTTCATAGGACCTTCTACAGTGATCCATATGTCTTGGACCCCAGCATTCCTGTCAGCTTTGAAATGTAACTTTCTTTTGTCATCAAGACTGTTATCTTTGCGTGTTGGTAGGATCATGAACTCTTCCATCCTCCTCAGCTCTTCCAGGGCCAATATATTTTTCTTCATCAGGTTGTCCTTTTGTTTTCCTTACTCTTCTCAAAATTCCACTCTAAGATCATATACCTTGTTATCCTCCAGCTTCCTGGCCATTCCACTGCAGTCATGGTTTCAATCTCCTTCTCTCCCAAAGTGTCTGCAGCTTCATGGTCTGCTTGGATTTGCTATGGGCCTTCTCTGCTTCCCCTATAGAGGCCTGAATCCTTGATAGTCATTTCCAAGTACTGGTCCCAGTTTGGCCTCCAGGTCTTCACACTCAGCTGTCAACACACTGCTTCTTCTGCAGGACTGGTGAATTCTCTCTGACCAGAATCTTTCTGTATTCTTCCCTGTTCTTAATGAGAGGTTTCACCCTTAAACTTGCTGGTAAAATTAACTTATCATGGCATCTCATGCTGAACATGTGCAGTCCTCAGGTGTAAAATTGTCTGTAGCATCTATCTAATTTCTGTTTAATATTGCTACCGATGTAGCTTTCTTTTAGATAAACTCTCAAAGAACTGTCAGTTGATATAATGAAATTACAGTGACCTCAATAATCAACTTGAAATTTAATCTCTAGATGCTTCAACTAGATGCTATAGGTGCTAAGACTTGCATGAGCTTAATATATATATTTAGCAAGCTATCCACCACATGATACAAAGCACACCCTGGCACACATATTCAGCATGTGAGCTGTATGTGGCCAAAAAATAACACCAAATTAATAAATAATAATAAAAAAATACAAATTAAAAATACATGCTTTAGTCAATAACAAATCACTAACTGACAGAACAATTGTGTTGGTCATATAATAAAACTTGAGGTTCCCCTTAGGTCAATTGTATCTTGTATATGTGCATCATTTTTTCCAAGTTCATAGCACAGTTGATATCACCTCCTGCTGGCAATATTAGCTCATATGTCAAGGATCCTGGGAAATTTATTCAAGGTGAATGTTTGGCATGGGATGAGTGTCTTATCAGTTTTGATGTTTCCTCTCCCTTTACCAATGTTCCCATGAATGAGGCGAGAACTACACAAGTGTAAGAGTTCAATTCCCTGTGCTTTTAAACTTGTTTTTCCTTGTTGTACACTACCTATATCGTTATTGTTGACTTTACAACAATCCAAAAATTGGGTGGTCTTGAATCCTGAAGTATATACTAAAACTTCATGAATGAGCCCAACTAATGCAAAAGGAAAGAAATGAGTTATAAATAGGTTGTTGAAGACTTTACAATATCTTTTGCAGCCTGTTTACAATAGGGAAAGACATAAGGCACATTTGAAGTCTTAATATCACTATTTAGGCAGTTAAGAAGCTGCGATGCGAATTTTAGTGTACATAATTTTCTTACCACTATTAAAAAAATGTGTCTACATAACAAATCTAGAATGTAGCATACCAAATGGCATATATACTAAGCTTAAGAGTAATTGAAAAGCTCCTTTTTTGGCATTTTGAATATGTATAGATACACAGAAGCCTGAGAAAAAACATTTCAGCTTGAAGCCAAGTATTTTTGGAGAAATAGGAGCTAAAATAGCAAACTACAATTTACTTCCTATTTGGGGTGTGGCTAATTGATGACAAAAGGTAAGGAACCCACAGGATTGATACCCTTGTTCTGGTCTGCACATAGCTGTAGCTAGCATGCAAAGGGGACTACCTACTGAGGTTGGAAATTTTGTCGGGGATAGGGAATTTAATCTTGATTCTGAGAATGATACTATATATCAGAGAGTGAGTGTGATGATTCTGAGGATGGAATGGCTGAAGACTCCCCACAGAAGATGATATATCCCTCATACCAACTCCATATTGGTATGAGCCTAGTAGCAGTGATGGTGAATCAGATTTCTCTCAGTCTGGACATTCAAGTCTTGATTCTGACAATTGACATGCAAATTTGTCATGGTAAGAATAGCCTACACAGTAGCAGCTAGAGCAGTATCTTTTAGTACAGCAAACTATGCAGAGAAGAATCCAGGGTTCTAGAAAAGATAAATGAACAAGTGTGACTTGCATCACAGACCATCCAGACTTCAATTCTGTGTGCCTCAATGTGTAAGTCCTACAAACAGCATATTGCCAATATTGTCAACAGTATGGGGCTGGATCACAGCCCCATCAATGCACAAGTAGGGCAGATGTGATATGATTGTATTACATCGTTTTACAGTTGTTTTCTCTTTGTGCAGGAAGTACATGTACTCCACTTATCGCCAGTTGACAAGTTGGTACTGGTGCTGGTTGGGACAAGATATCCAAGTTGTACTCCCAGCTTGTGCTTTAAAGAGCCACATTTCCCTCCCAAACATACACTGGATTAAAATTTCCCACTTTATCATGAATTGTACATAGTAGTGGACATTATGTCAGAGTTTGCAAATCTGCCCTGATGCTCTGCAACTGCCTTTTTCTTATTCACTTGTTCAAAAATGCTACTCAGCAGAGGATGTGAGGGAATGCAGGATGTTGACATAAAACATTGGTCTTCCATTGTCCTCCTTATATCAGAAAAGAGGTCATCCACATAGCCTAAGATAATATTGCATAATTTATAAGTGAAAGAAAACTTGCCATAAGTGCACTCTTCTGTTACCTTGTGTACTGCATGCCCTCCCCTTTTGTATTTAGGATACAGCACTGCATATTTCTTCACCCCCAAATTTGTCTTGGCTTGCCTCCTTCCAGAGTTTTTATTGTAATGTAACATTGCCAGGGGTGCAACCTATATACACAGTGTAGTAGTTAGGTTATGGTTTAGAACAATTTTATAAATGTCATAGAAACAGTTAGGAGAGCTTATATACTGGAGGGAACATACAAGGCATTTTATTCGACGGGTAAAGGGTTATTACCTTGCTCGCATTCCAGTGTAAGTGAATGCAGTAGATTTTGGTGCAAAATCTGTCATCACACTGAGAAAAGCTTGACAGATAGAGGTGATACATTGGAGATAGCTTCTTTGCATCCGAAAATGCTATGAATAAGTTAACTTACCTTTTCGTTGGATTTGTATCTAAAAAAAATTGGAGATGGATTGCTTTAATTTAAAGTGAGTGCACTTATGAGGTTTAAACCATTTCTTTTTGCTCCCTCTTCTCTGTACAGCTTGATGCTCACATGCTGGAACAGCTTCACTGTGTCCTTCATGTTTGTCCCCGTGGATGTGATTATCCAATGATAACCACTTTGCTTTTATCTCCCCTGGATGTAGACACTGCTGACCAATACAAGTGGTTCACTATGCTCTTTGTCCATTCCCTGACTAGCTCACATGCTTTCTCTTTACTTAAGGCTTTGTTTTTATGGAGGAATGCTAAAGAACAACAACAAAAAACTCAATTATAGACAATACTAACTAAACTATAGACCTATATGTATGCATATCGCTGCGTAGAACCCTTTACCTTGACGATCCTTTACCATGTGCATGTCTATTCACATACAGTCAGTTCTGCATACATCTCTTACATGCGACTTGTTTTATTAATCCTGTTACATCCTTTGTTAAGAGACGGCGCAACGCGCTTGACTATGTATGCAGAACTGACTGATAGCATCTTATAACTACCACACCTCACCAGCAAGAGTGCTGGCTGGAGGATAGAGAGTTTTTCTATTTGGAGCCCACCACATGGCAGTAAACTGTCCCTACCCGGGCTGTGACTTCGCTACCACAGATGGACTGGCCCCAGCAGTGGTAGCTGCCCTCCTCAATGGACATATGCTGGTCCACAGCCAGACTGCCAGAATCAAGCCGACCCCAGTCCGCCGACCAGAGATCGCGGCTGGGGGGACCACAGAAGGATGGCACTACTTTTTAACCAGATGGAGGGCCTACTCCTTGGCCGTTCGTCTGGTAGGCACGGACATCCCGATCCAACTGCTCGAGTGCCTCGACCCGAAACTCCGCCGCGATGTCACCCGCAACATCGTCGACACCGTACCAATCGAGATGCACTCTGAGGCCGACCTCCTCGAGGCGATCAAAGCCCTGGCCATCCAGGAAGAGAACCCGAAGGTGGCCCGTGTTGCCCTCTCCCGGATGGTCCAGGATCGAGGTGAGCCAATCAGATCGTTTGCAGCTCGACTTCGCGGCCAGGCTGAGGTGTGCCGATTTGTGATGAAATGCACCGGCTGCGAAGTCCTGAACAACCAGGGCGAGCAGAGGGTGGCAGACCAACTCTGCGTTGGGCTGGCCGACCAAGACATCCAGGAAGATCTCCTGAAGGACCCCAACCAGGCCATGACCGTGGAGGAAACCATAAGGTTTGTCGAGGTGAGGGCCGCAGGCAAGCGATCTGCGGTCACCATAACCACACCCACCTCGGCAGACGCCATCCACGAGGGGACCGACCAGGAGGACGCTCTACCAAGCGGCTACAGGCAGCAGCAACGCCAGCTGATGCCTCGCCCATCACCAAGGCCCACACCTACCAAACCCGGCCGCCCGCGGAACCTCACACCTCGGGCACAACCACGGAACCAGCCCAACCCGAACAAAGGGCAGCCCACCGATACCAGGCCACACAACACCTCGAAGGCCACCTGCTGCTTTTGTGGCCACCAGGGCCACGGAGAGAGGGCACGCACGGCCATTAGGAGAACCCAGTGCCCCGCCTTCGGTTCCACCTGCTCCTCATGTACCCGCCCCAACCACTACGCACACCTGTGCTGGCAAACAACGACAGAGCAGGAGAGTGCCATAAATGAAAATATCCTCACCATGACAGAGGGCACCCTACCCCACCAGTCCTGGGACTCCTCAGCCGGCACATGGATCCAGCGGCGATCCCCACCCCAACCAAACCTGGAGGTGATGGTGTCCTCACACGCAGAGGACTTCAGGGCACATGGCCACACCCTCAGGGAGGAGTGCCACAACCTGCCCACAACTGCTCTCGCTGACACGGGATGTCAGAGCTGCCTGGCCGGACCAACACTCATGCAGGGCCTCAACCTCAGACACCACGACCTGATACCAGCCACTCTGGCGATGAACTCGGCCAGTGGCAATCCGCTACCTATCATAGGGGCAGCCCTACTAAGGATCAGGACCCGCCACTCCAACAAAGCGACCAGGCAGATGGTGTACTTCTCCCCACTAGCCACCAAACTTTATCTGAGCCTGGCAACTTGTACTGACCTTGGGCTGATCGCTAAGGGGTTCCCCCTCTGTACGCCGACGCCACCTTCGGGGAACGGCACGGGTACATGGGCGACCCCTGATCAGCCACTGTCGCAAGTCCAGGACCTGCAGACCAGACCTGTGGACCTGCAGACCAGAACCAATCGACCTGTGAGCAGACCAGACATCCCACCCCAGATGAGCACCCCAGCGGACCTGCAGGCCAGACCCTCGGGACCCCACACTCCATCAGTGGTGAGCCAGCTCGCACACACCCCACCCAGACCCTGCTCATGCCCAACCAGGGCACCCCCCCCAGACAGACCCACCTCCCTGCCCTTCCCAGGTACGGAGGAAAACCGCCACAGGCTTGAGCGTCACTTGCTGGACTTATACTCAGCAAGTGCGTTCAATGTCTGTGAGCACCAGCCCCTCCCAATGATGTCTGGACCCCCCCTCTCCCTGAGCATCAACCCAACCGCCACCCCCAAGCCTTGCCACACCCCCATCCCCATCCCCATCCATTGGCAGGATGAGGTGAAGGCAGGCCTTTATAGGGACGTCCGCCTTGGCGTGCTGGAGAAGGTCCCCCTGGGTACGCCCGTCACTTGGTGCCACCGTATGGTCATCTGCACCAAGAAGAACGGGTCGCTCAGGAGGACCATCAACTTCCAACCCCTAAACCAGCACGCCACGCGTGAGACCCACCACTGCCCCTCCCCATTCCACCAAGCTCGAGCCATTCCACGCAACACCAAGAAAACCATTTTCGACGCGTGGAATGGCTACCACTCGGTGGCCCTCAACAAGACAGATAGACACTTTACCACCTTTATTACACCATGGGGAAGGTATAGGTATCTTACAGCACCCCAAGGCTACATCGCCTCGGGTGACGCCTACACGGCGCGGTATGACGCCCTCGTCGCCTCCGTGATGTCCAAAACCAAGTGCATCGACGATGCACTGCTCTGGTCGGACGACATCACGGGGGCCTTCCACCAGGCGACTGAGTGGCTCCACATATGCGCCGTGAATGGCATAACCTTGAACCCGCGCAAGTTCCACTTTGCTGAGGACACAGTGGAATTTGCCGGGTTCACAGTGACCCCCACCGAAGTTCGCCCAGCGGACAAGTTCCTCGTGTCGATTACCGACTTCCCGACACCCACCAGCATCACCGACATACGGGCCTGGTTTGGCCTTGTAAACCAGGTCTCGTACGCGTTCGCGATGACTGCTGCGATGTTCCCGTTCAGAGCCTTGCTCAAGCCATCCACCCCTTTCGAATGGACGGACGAACTGGCCGAAGCATTCGCCACCTCCAAAAGCCACATCTGCGAGCGCATCAGGGTCGGCGTCCAGATCTTCGACAAAGACCGTCCAACCTGCCTGGCCACGGATTGGAGCAAGAGCGGGATCGGGTTCTGGCTGTTTCAAAAGCACTGCCAGTGCCCATCCCGTGACTTGTTCTGCTGCCAGGACGGTTGGCGTGTCACCCTGGTGGGCTCGCGGTTTACTCACTCAGCAGAGTCTCGCTACGCCCCGGTGGAGGGGGAGGCTCTGGCTGTGGCCGACGCGTTGGAGAAGGCCCGACACTTCGTCCTCGGGTGCAAAGATCTCACCGTAGCGGTTGACCACAAACCGCTGCTGAAGCTCTTTGGAGATCGCTGCCTCGAGGACATCCCCAACCCCCGACTAAGGAACCTGAAGGAGAAGACCCTCCGTTACCGGTTCCGGATGGTGTACATCCCTGGCGTGAGAAACCATACCAGCGATGCTCTCTCACGCCACCCATCCGGAACACGGACACCTCCCAGATTTCACCTCCACGATGATGTGGCAACCCCCGACCCAGCCTGCCCAGGAAGCCTCGACTACCCCGTTGACACCACTCACGCACTAGACGAGGACGACGGACTACCACTGGCTATCTGCGCAGCAACTTCTACCATCCCAATAGCTTGGGAACAGCTCCAGATTGCAACCACGTCAGACCCCACCATGCAGGACCTCATGTTTTACGTTGAGGAAGGACCACCAGTTGACAGGCACATGCTCCCCGCGAGCATCCGTGCCTTCTTCCCAATTCTACACGACATCACCATCATCGACGATGTCGTGTGCTACGGTGAGCGAATCGTCATTCCCACCTCCCTCCGACCTACGTGCCTGGCCGCCCTTCACGCCGCACACCAAGGGACAAGTGGCATGATAGCCAGAGCTACCTCATCGCTCTACTGGCCAGGCCTGACCGCTGACATCGCCGCCACAAGAAACAGCTGTCCTGCGTGCAACAGCAACGCCCCATCCCAACCGGCTATGCCGTCAACTACACCCGAGGAGCCAGAGTATCCCTTCCAGCACATCTGTGCGGATTTCTTCCACCACGAGGGATCCGCATACCTTGTACTGGTCGACCGATACTCTGGCTGGCCAATCGTCGCCCCCGCCACCAATGGAGCCACAGGACTCGCCAGCATCCTGCGGGACACATTCGCTACTTTCGGGATCCCCGCCACACTCACATCGGATGGCGGACCCGAATTTGCTGCCCACTCCACCAGGGAGCTTCTGACCAGCTGGGGCGTACACCACCGAGTCTCTTCAGCCTACAACCCTCACTCCAACAATCGGGCGGAGACCGGGGTAAAGACCATCAAGCGACTGATCGCGGGCAACACTGGCCCGGGCGGATCCCTCCAGACGGCATTCTTCAAGGCCCTGCTCATTTACAGGAACTGCCCCAGCCCGGACACAAAGATGTCCCCAGCGATATGCCTCTTCGGCCGCCCCACCAGGGACCTGCTCCCCAACATCCCGGCCCGACTAAACCATCCCAGGAAACACCCGACCGACTCCAGCACCGAGACCAAGCCCTTTCCCGCCGACAGACACTTGGCCGCGCCCGGTGGGATGAGCACACCCACGGCCTCTCCCCTCTTCGTTGTGGTGACAGAGTATTCGTCCAAAACCAGACAGGCCGTCACCCAACGAAATGGGACAAGACCGGAGTCGTCGTGGAGGTGCTCCAGTTCCACCAATACCAAGTGCGGATGGATGGAAACGGCAGGCTGACCAAGAGAAACCGCCAATTTCTCCGCAGACAGAGCAACAAACCCCCCCCACCCGACCACCCTTTCCAGCGACGCCTGCCAGACCAGATATACCCTGTGCGACCACTACCCAATCCAACCCAACCCACCCATAACCCACTAACCCCAATCACTATGCCACCTACCCCCCTACCCCCCCCCTGCCTCAGATCCAACCCCAACCACTGATGCACCCTCCAGACCCGACGCCCCAGACCAAAGTCAACACACCCGTGCGCACTCCGGACCCGACGCCGGACCAACTTGTACCACCCTTCATCACACCTGCCAACCAGCGGTCATACGCGGCAGTGACCGGCACCCCAACCCCACCCCTGCGTCGAATACAACCTGACCCTGGAAACCTGGCCAGGACCCCAACCCCCGCCCTACCCGAGACTCCCACCCCTATCCCCGGACCCAGAAGAAGCAAGCGAGGCCCGAAGTCCATCCTACGCTATGGACAGTCAGTCCCCCTGACGTCGGACTTGGGGGGAGATAGACAATACTAACTAAACTATAGACCTATATGTATGCATATCGCTACGTAGAACCCTTTACCTTGACGATCCCTTACCATGCGCATGTCTATTCACATACAGTCAGTTCTGCATACATCTCTTACATGCAACTTGTTTTATTAATCCTGTTACATCCTTTGTTAAGAGACGGCGCAACGCGCTTGACTAAATTATGCATAGTACACATGCAAATCAAAATACATCAATTTTGCTAGATGCCAAATATCATAGCAATGATCAGTGGACAGCAGTTCTCCCTCACCCACTTGGCAATTTTCCGGTGTCTATCAGTTACAAGTGTTCCAATGTCAAATCCTTGCTGGTGTAAAGAAACTTTGCTTTAACAGGTTATTTTTTCTTCTTGTGGTAACTTCCATTCACTTCATTCCTCTGAATAAATATGCATGAGCAGAATTATAGGGTATAGTGATGTCAACACATTATGTGTCCCCCTCACCAACTGCACATCTATGTGTTTCTGAAGTTCCATAACAGTGTATGATCCAAATTTGGCTGAGAGCCCTGGACTATGTAAACTATTATATATCTACCTCATTTTCTGGTTGTTGGGCTAACTTGAACATTTGCATCACTCACTGCACACGGCTGCAAATTTACATACAATTATCACAGTTTATGTCAATGTCGGCTGTTACTCCTAACTAGGCCTGTTCAAAGTCTGAGTGGTTCAATTGTATCCACTTGTCAGTAAATAAGAATTTCATTAAATAATAATTATATACAGCTCTTACACACAAGTCATATCTGAGAAACAGAGAAAATCTTGCCAACTGCGGAAGTTATGGGCTGGCATCCTTTAAAATTTAATAGGCTAACCAGTATATGCTCTTTGTGGCTAACGAACAAAATGACACATTATATTATAATTATATCCAATTAAGGTGATTTCACAGTTTGTCATTATGAATGCATTATGTGATGTTCCTAATTGTCTTAGTAAGGGATCCTAACAGTCAAATAATAAATCTGAATATGCACTATATACCTAATGCACATCATCTTCTACTCTACTTCCCATGCTAACGTCTACCATGTCACCATCCACAATGTGTCCAGGGCTAGTTCCATTCTTTAATGCAGAATCCACAACTATGTACCAGCATACATATTGGTCTATAACAACAGTACACGCAAATGCATGAATAATGCACATAAGTTTGAATGCCTACCCTAGATCACTCACGCTTATCATATGCCACTGTTTTCTGTTTATTTGCATGTGGTTCAACTGCTGGGGTCTTCCTGAGAAGTACGCTTGTGGAACAAGGTTGGTATGGCATCAGTCTTGAACCAACTCTGCATTTTCTCCAAGCGCATAGCTTGGGACAGTTTTTTTGGCAGGCTTAAAACACCCGTCTTCAAATGTTTGCTGCAGAGTGTGGAGTACTTTTGTGGCTTCCATTCCGTCCTGCTCCTATTCACTTGTTCAGCCCATTTTCCCCTCAAAACAACATATTTTGTGAAGCATGAGCCATCCTTTAAAGTACTGCTACAGCCAGCTGCCAGACACCTACCAACCATACTAGCATTAATATGTAGTAGATGACTTGTTATAAGAGAGCCAACAAGCTATATACAGACCACAGCTAGCATGTAGGGTTCCTTACTTGCAGGAAGTAAATCATTAGCTTGCGATTCTAGCTACCAATTACTCCAAAAATACTTGGCTTCAAAGAGAAATATTTTATTCTCCAGCTTTTGTGTACCTAAACCCCTTAAAATGTAAAAAAAATTATTTAAAATAGCAATTCAGTTACCCTTAAATTTATTGTTTTATCGACTTGGTATATACAGAATAATCTTAACGGGCTAATAATAGTACCATTAAATGTGACAGGAAAATTAGAGTTCAGGTTCTCTGAAAACTTGAAAATCATCCTCGGTCTCCAACTAAATGGGCGTGCAGAAAAATATATATATATACTGTACGCGTGCAAAACATTCAATAATATAAAGTGTAACAGTCAGCATTTACAGGGTAATAAGGGGTGAAAATTGTTGTTAACTCCAGTACTGGAAGTTTAGACGACCAATTCATAAAGTGCATCTGCTACCATCACTTCATATGATTGATTTGGATCAACCCTAGCAACTTCATAAGACGGATTTGGATCAACCCTAGCAACTTCGTAAGATGGATTTCGTTCAATCCTGGCAACTTCATATGATGGATTTGGATCAACCCTGGCAACTTCATATGATGGATTTGGATCTACCCTGGCAACTTCATATGATGGATTTGGATCGACTCTGACAACTTCATATGATGGATTTGGATCAACCCTGGCAACTTCATATGATGGATTTGGATCAACCCTGGCAACTTCATATGATGGATTTGGATCAACCCTGACAACTTCATATGATGCATTTGGATCAACCCTGGCAACTTCATATGATGGATTTGGATCTACCCTGGCAACTTCATGTGATGGATTTGGATCGACCCTGACAACTTCATATGATGGATTTGGATCAACCCTGGCAACTTCATATGATGGATTTGGATCGACCCTAACAACTTCATATGATGGATTTGGATCAACCCTGGCAACTTCATATGATAGATTTGGATCAACCCTGGCAAATTCATATGATGGATTTGGATCAATCCTGGCAACTTCATATGATGGATTTCTTTTTGGCTCAATCCTGGCAACTTCATATAATGGATCTGGATCAACCCTGGCAACTTCATAAGATGAATTTTCAACTACCTCCTGGGTAATATAAATTTGAATCACCCAAAAGTATACAGCAATTAATCAGTGCATGCATTCAATAAATTACCAACTCTTCCACAATGACGATAACCAACTCACTTGCTGTTGTTCCTTCTGATTCCCACAGTCATTCACACCAAGTAACTCTTTGCTATAAATATGAAATGACATTTTGTTGAGAAGATAAATTACAGCACTCTACAAAACTCACTTGAATGCACCTATTTGCAACTTTTCCTTTGTAGGCGAGCAACCTGTATAGTGTGTTTGCCACATGTATGATTATACACAATGATGAATGATCACAGCAGAAGCACTTACCAAACACAGTTGCACACACAATGATCACAATTAATGCTACCAAAGCCACACCCAGAACAAAGACAATAACATATTTGAGGTATGTCCACGACATCTTGGGAGGAGGTGTGGCAGCAGTATTGGTATCTAGGAGGAAATGATAAATGCAGTCTTCAAAACACCTTTGCTAAAGCTAGTTATAATACCAGTTACTGTTGTTGAACAAGATGTAATGTTTTCTTTGTCCAGAGTTTTGTTTATGGCAAGTACATTGTCCTCATCATAGACTAGAATCCTTCCGTAATCTTGAATATTAGGAATTTCTTCATCCACAAAGCTGTTCTCATCAATAGTGCCACTGATATTTCCTACACATTCCACCACACCCACCAAGACATAGCTACACATACTGGCGTTATTATCTCGAGCTATGAAGCTGCAGTGGATGGAGTATGTGCTTCCCTCCACCAGACACACACTCACTCCCTGCACATCAGTAGTCTCTGCAGAATTTAGAACAGTAAATATTAAACTTCTTGAGGAGGTATACTCATATGTGCTTCTTCTCTCCCTAACACTTACTGAAGCTAGCAGAAGGTGCTGTAGCTCTACCTATTGAATTAATGGCTGTAATACTATAACTGTATGTTGCTTTTTCCATCAAGCCTTCCACTTCAAGACTAACAGCAGGACCAAAGGGTGATCTTGTTGTCTGCTCTGTCACGTTCTGTTCTGAACTCTCCAAAATGACCGCTAAAGTGTAACTTGTCACTGGGTTTACTAGACATGGTGTAGACATCTGGAAATGTTACAAATACCATCAGTTATAGTAGTCATTAAAAATCCATTTTTATGTTGGCCTTAAGATATAAACACAATGTTAGAAACCAACCATGATTTATTTATAGTTAGTGTAACAAACCATGAAGGTGACTGTTAATGAGACTCCATTGTTGTCCTTGGACAGAACAAGTTTCAACGTGTTTACATCAGGAAGTACTGGCAAGATACAATTGATAGTTGCCTGGCTACTAACTCCAGCATTATTCCTGGCTGCCACTAGTACTTCCAACACATCACAGTCTTGCACATCTTCCACAGTAAATTGATGTTGATGAGTGTCATAAATTGTCACTTCTATTCTACTGAAAGTTCTAAGGTTGGTTAGGGCCAAGTCAAAGGTCAGAGACACATTTGGAATAGTATAGGAGAACCAGCTTACTGCGAGAAAACCATCCTTAACACTGAGGTAGAGATCAGTGGGAATGTCAGGAAGACCTATTGGAATTCAGAGTTAATCAATCAAACATGATCATGTGGTAAAGTAGATAATGAGGGAAGACATTTAAGCATTTAAGTTTAACTAGTCTTATATTACTGTGCAGCAGAGAGTGCAGGAAATGAGATAGAGTAGCTTAGTCTCATGGTAGCAGGATAAGCAACTAACTCATAACTTGTTATTGATATTACCATAAATAACCAATATTCAAAAATGATGGAGCATATTCCAGAGGGATGTGAAAGGAACTGGTGATTAATCCACTCACAGATGAGCAGACATTACCTGGTGTTTAGTCCTTCTAACGATGCACTTGTTCACACACCAAAAGCTTTCTGTGTATAATAGTACTCAATTTATGACATCTTATGGCTGTATGAGTTATGAAGGACTAGATAATACCACAAAATTTAATATATAAATAGGACTTGCTAATTACACAATCAACTGACACGGCCATATGTTTAGTCAAATCTTTGTAACGACATCCATGCATCTTCCTATTCATACAATGGTCTCTACAGTACACATGCACTGGCTAAAATAGTATGTTGTTGTCCATAAAGCACCTTCACATGCACAAACTTGTGTGACATACACAAGGAAAAGGCATTTATAAAATACAAGCAACCTGCACTGTCTGAGATTACCATCTGAGGACCTTGTGGGCTTGACAGAGACATACATGACATTGACTACAGTTTTTTGGTTTGTGCATGATCAGTATGAACATAGAGCACAGTAGTTTGCAGCTGTATTGAGAGTGCCAAAGGGGCAGTGGAGGGTCATGAAGATTCATTTATCGCTTGTCTTTGAGAAGTTAGTCTAATAGGGATGAAGTTGAGCTAATTGAAGAATGAAACCTTTGCAAGAATTATTCATATGAAAAGTGAACATTAGGCCAATTACAATGACATGTTGGAATATAAGTTGAGGATATCCTGTAAGCTGATTAGTCCTACAGACATAGCTTGAAGTTATAATGCTATAAAAACTAGGCATGGGGTAAACTATGACTGTCACAATAATTATTGTTTCCTTAATACACAAGCTGTAAGAATTTTGTCAAACACATAAACATTGCAGATACAGACATGTCCTATGATCATTCTATGCTTCCATTATTCTAAGAAGTACAACACAGACCATTTGTGTTGCAGTGATGGTTTAAAATTCACTGCTATAAATTGCATTGCTTCAGAACCAAAAATATCTAAATGACTAAATGGAGGAGGATAACATTATACTATATTAATCAGACAAACCATAAACTGTCACGTTCACTCCACTTTGAGTTAGTGTAGAATCATTCATTCCTATCCTAGCCACACACAGTGCATAGGTCAGGAGGTTCTCATGTGTAGCATTGATGATAAGTTGGGATGAATATGGACCACTCATTCTAGCTGTGATGCCAAGTGAAGCAAGTTTTTCTGCATTTTTTGGACTGTCAGTAAAATACTCTCTGAGAACACCTGGTACAGATATAAACCATCCAACTATCATCTGTCCAGAACTGACAGAGCAGTTTAAGGTGATGTGTCCCCCTACAGGAAGAAGCACAGGGCCAGGACCAGGTTCTTCAGTGAAAACAACTGCAGTGAGGGATGGGAGGAAGGGGAAGGGAAAAGTTAAGTCAGGAAAGTGTTTCCTTCAATTATGATCAAGTGCTTTTTTGTTTGCTATTATACTAGAGAAACTGTGGTTCACTTCCAGTTCTATGGACTGTTTCTCTATTTAACACATGTTGCTGAATTGTTAGCTTGCTAACAAGTCTAAATATTGAGTACACATGCATGATTTTAATTCCTTTCACCTTCAATTTTAGTCATAAAAAAATATTCAGTGCCTCATTGCCATTTACTAAACTAAGAATATTTTTATTCCAATGAGAGTTGGGTCCAACTTTAGCTCTCCGACTAGTGAGCCATGTTATCATAAGTATTAGTTAGCAGTATGAATCATATAGGTAGCTATGCATGATTAAGGCTCAGATAATTCAGCATTATAAATACTATTGTCACGTTTCCCCACAAATTTTGGTCAAACTGGCAGAAAAAGCAGAACTCATGCTGGCTTACAATTTTCCCAGGGACTGCAGGGCTACTATATAGTTACTATGTGAGAGTGTGACTACAGTTGTGGGTGACTATAATTTCTGCTTGAGATGGATTGAGCTAACATCTATAGTGCATCTCTACTGAACGGCTCATATTGTAATTTTTTTAGTGAAGCTTTTCGCTATTATTATATCATATACACACATCCTAACTAGCTAGTACTTGGCTATAATCCATACCTTCAGCTGTTACAACAAATGAAGACAAGGTTACTATCCATATAAGCAGCGTAAAAGCATCTTTTCTTCCCTTCATTTTTACCTGAACTGAAAACTAGCTGGCCGCAAGCGGGTTTTTTCATGACATCTCAAACTTGCTCAACAACGAAAGTGAATAAAGTTGAAAATTTTATCACACTTTCAAGATGACAGGATGGCTGATGGACAATATTTCGAGTACTACAAAAGAGACTGGAAGTCATTTGGAAAGATATCTAGCGTCTAATTAGTGCTGGAGGATAATCTGTTCCCCCCCACAGAGTGGGTAAGGATGGAAAAGTGGCATTGCTTTTGGGGGAAAGTATGGAGGGTGTATGTGATGCAGTGATGGAGGAGGTGGGCAAGGTGTTATGTATTGGGTAGGGAAGTGGCGGCAGAGGAGAAAGGAACTGTTGTATGGTGAGCTGAGGAATGTTCTTTGGTCCCCCCACCTTGAGCAGCGGGACCCTTATAACTTGGTATAGTGGATATTATTATTAATTAAGTACAGTTGATTTTTTTAAATATAGTAGTGTTACATAGTGTCACACTGTGCTGTAATATATGTGGTGGCCTTAACAGGCTCAGCAATCTGAAGATTAAATCATAGACGCTGGGTGCGACAGAGTCTGTGGAAGTGTCCTCATGCTGAAAGTCTTGCAGTATGGCTGAAACTGGTTCTTCAGTGTATTGTAGCGAAATGATGGACTACCTGTTATTTCAAAGATACCTTACAGAATTATTGAGAAGAAAGGCGAATGATTTTGAAGTGAGCCTCCTTGCATCAGCTGCCTTAAAAAACATTCTGATCCGAGAGTCAGGTTCTATACCAATTATTGGCCACATCAGATATCCCATTCCCACTTCCATGCCCTCATTAAAAATCATGACAGCTAAATTTACAGCTAAGGTAACTGTAGACATTGACAAAAATTCTGTTTTACTTGCTTTGGACCAGACAACTGAATTAAATGATTCGTTTTGATTCTGAGTTGCCCCTAAGGAACATCTACTTAGAAGATCCTTATTAGCCAATTTCACAAAAACAGGCCTAATGTATTTTGCCAAATCTTTAGGGATCTTGGGTAAATGAGGAGGAGTAATGCAATTAGCCAAGGCTCTATTATACTTGCACCAACTGTCTATACCCTCAGGGCAAAATCTATGCTCTGGATGGGCATCAGTGGACATACAGTGAAAGAAAATGGCATCAATCGCACGTGTCATAGCCTCTATATCTCCTGTGTTGTTACGAATAGCCCCTCCATAATAAACATTCATTTCCTTTATTGATTCATCTGTAAACTGGCCAATAAATTTAACTTTATTACCATGCTCATCTCGAAGCCCTGACTAAACTTTGTAAGAGCAGCCCACATTCTCTTATGTACATGACCAATACACTCATGTTTTACTAGCTTCACATCTGGGCCATAAGGTTCAATTTCCAATAACCGATTAAAAGCTTTAGAATCTCCATCACTTATAATGGTGGTATACCGAAGCTTATTTTTAGCAACAGAGCGCCTCCACATTCGCACAACATCTTCGACTTCCATGCTATTTGAGGATCCCTCATAATTAACTTCACAAGCGGATTTATGCTCATCAAATCATCCAACCATTCACTGAACTCCCGTAATTTCATGCCCATAGATTCCCTCACTGAACAAGCTGAACAGTGCTTGCAAAGGACTTCACAGTCAAGGATTTGGCCCGTTTTCCATGACGCTACTAAATTAAAGAGGAATGTCCATGTTTCTGCCATGTACCATCAACAGTCACAATAGTATCCACTACTTCAAGTAATGGCTTGCCTACAATATGATCGATGTTGACAGCTGCCCACTGAAAGCTACTTTCAGCAATTTCCTTACTAGCTTCACAAATATCCTTATTATATGATGAAAAGGAAGCTGGAGTGAGGGGTGGGGGGATACCTAAACAAGTTGTTATAGAATCTAGTGTAGTCCTTCCAGAACCAGTCATCCTTGCACCTAGAATAGCAGCCTTGTTGAAAGATGTGGCTTCAGCCGTCAATGGATTGGACACTAATGCCAGTTTCAACTATGGTTAGAACATATAAAACCAATCCTTGTAACTAACCCTTTCCTATCACCGAATGTCGGTAAGCATCCTGACAACTGCCTCTGACACCTCTAGGAAAGGAGGAACAACCTGTGGGAATCACTCACCTGATTACTCACCTACATCTGAATATGTAAAACCACAGAGATCAGAGAAGACAAGACTACCCACAAACCACTACGTGAACTGTAATAGAATCTATAAAAGAGAAGAACAGCAAAGAGAAGAAAAAAGAGAGAGAGAGAAGAGAAAAGACAAGAGAACTAAAGGAACTGTATAAGACAGTTGGTGTATGAGACAATTGGTGTATGAGACAATTGTGATTCTATGCTATTATTATTCTTTACCTTTATGACTTACCAGAAGGGTGGAGATTGATTGGTCAAGGTGGAGGTTTATGGTCTCTGATGCTCTGTTGGAGGTTTGCAGTCTCTGATGCTTGGCGGAGGTTTGCAGTCATGCTCTGGTGGAGGTTTATTGTCTCTGATGCTCTGGTGGAGGTTTGCCATCTCTGATGCTTGGCGGAGGTTTGCAGTCTCCGATGCTTGATGGAGATCTGCCATCTCTGATGCTTGGTGGAGGTTTGCAGTCTCTGATGCTTGGTAGAAGTTTACAGTCTCTGATGCTCTGGCGGAGATTTTCCGTCTCTGATGCTCTGGCAGAGGTTTGCAGTCTCTGATGATTGGTGGAGGTTTGCATTCTCTGATGCTTGGTGGAGATCTGCCATCTCTGATGCTTGGTGGAGGTTTGCAGTCTCTGATGCTTGGCGGAAGTTTGCAGTCTCTGATGCTCTGGCAGAGGTTTGCCATTTCTGATGCTCTGGCAGAGGTTTGTAGTCTCTGATGCTTGGCAGAGGTTTGCAGTCTCTGATGCTTGGTGGAGATCTGCCATCTCTGATGCTTGGCAGAGGTTTGCAGTCTCTGATGCTGGGCAGAGGTTTGCAGTCTCAGATGCTTGGCAGAGGTTTGCAGACTCTGATGCTTGGTGGAGATCTGCCATCTCTGATGCTTGGCAGAGGTTTGCAGTCTCTGATGCTTGGTGGAGAAATGCCATCTCTGATGCTTGGCGGAGGTTTGCAGTCTCTGATGCTTGGTGGAGATCTACCATCTATGATGCTTGGCAAAGGTTTGCAGTCTCTGATGCTTGGTGGAGATCTGCCATCTCTGATGCTTGGCGGAGATTTGCAGTCTCTGATGCTTGGTGGAGGTTTGCAGTCTCTGATGCTTGGTGGAGGTTTGCCATCTCTGATGCATCATTAATTTTGTTTTTGTTAGCTTTTTTAATGTTTTGTTTATTGCATTTGTTAGCTTTTTTTTCTAATTGTTTAGCCTATTTCAAAAATGTTGGTTGTACTTGCTGATAAGTATAAAGTGGAGGGAGGAATAGTCGTCTCAGCAATAGTCTCTGGGGGTTCTTTCGTCTCCATAACTCTTCAGGCTGCTGCTTGGGTAGCTAGTTGTTAGGGCTACATGGAGTAACAAAATAATGACAATCCGATGTTCAGCTTTTCCTTGTGTGTGCTCATAGTGCTATCTGGCAGAGGAGATGGATTTCCTACACTCCTCGTGGGTGCTGGCAGAGGAGATGGACTTCCTACATTAGAAAATGTCTAGAGGGAAAATGGACTTCTCGATATTTCATTAATATGCAACCATTAGACAAGCTTCATGCTTGAAGTCATATCTGAGTAAGGTGGGTGGAGCTTACTAATGCTACTGTTCCTGATGTTGGTATAAATAGTGAGATGCTTGTGTATATTTATCCTGCCACACCCACACTCAGAGCTCATTGAGCACACAGTTTTCTAGATCCTACAATGCTCTCTACTGTATGTTATCCTTCTACTTCTCACCGTGGGTGTGCCCAACAACTTGAAGTTTGATTTCATGGTGTCTCCCCCTAAGGACTCGGTTGTCCGAGCAATAAAGGACCTGTTCTTCTTGGGAGTCATCAAGCAAAATGTAGAGGACGAGGGAAGAGATGGGCAAGGGAGGGTGAGACGCAAGGCAGAGGGGGAAATGATGTGAGTACAGTTAAGGAAGAAGTGGAGGAGGATTTTCGTCTTCAGCTCACATCATTGGGCTGGAAATTATCCTATTTCCCCCTGGAGCCCACACTGGCGAAAGCAATCTTGTCGTCCCAGGAGTTCGGCTGCACTCACGAGGTCATTTCCGTGCTGTCCATGCTGAGTGTGGTGCTTGGACGGATCTTACTGAAATTGAAGGGCAGGTTAAATATGTACTAATTTTTTTAATGTTCAGGGGTTAAAGCTTAAAGGAAAGGCTTGCATCATATCACATAAGTCAACAACTGTTGTTGTTGTTGTTGATGTTTGGTTGTTGATAAAGTATGTTGTTTTATATGCTGATGAAATATGTCTTCTCGGAATTGTTACAAGGAGAACTTCATCGATATACACAATATGAGGATAATCACCGACGTCCGCTGGCAGCTTCATGAGTTGTGGGCATTTATGTAATCTCAGGGTGTGTGGAGTGTGGCAAGAGTTTGAGGAAGTCTTTGTTGAGGGAGCCGTTTGGTAATGTGGCCAAGCATGTGGGGGAGGGCAAGTATCAAACCGTAAGTGGCGGGGAGGGGGGGGGGGGGGGGGGCATTATGTATGATTGTTGTTTCTTCCAGGAGGAGGAGGGTGGGTTGCAATTCCCCCTCCCCTTAACATAAAATCTTAAGAAACACTCGTCATGGACATAATATTGGCCCTGAAGGTTCATTGGACACTATTAGTGCTAGCCACACCTTTCTCTACATGTCTGCCTAGCCCTAGTCCCACCTTCCTCTGCATGTCTCCCTCTTTGTGTTTCCCTAGCCCTAGCCACACCTTCCTCTCCCTAGCCCCACCTTCCTTCTGCATGTCTCCGTCTTCGTGTTTCTCTAGTCCTAGCCACACCTTCCTCTCCCTAGCCCAACCTTCCTTCTGCATGTCTCCGTCTTCGTGTTTCTCTAGTCCTAGCCACACCTTCCTCTCCCTAGCCCAACCTTCCTCTGCATGTCACCCTACCACTAGCCACACCTTACTCTACGTACCTCCCTAGCCCTAGGCCCACCTTCCTCTATGTGTCTCCCTAGCACTAACCCTAGTCCAACCTTCCTCTATGTGCCTCCCTAGCCTTACCCCTAGCTCCACTCCTCTGTATGTCTCTCAGCCCTAGCCCCACCTTCCTCTACGTGTCTCGCTAGCACTAACCCTAGTCCCACCTTCCTCCAATACCTCCTCTCTCCTTCCTATTCTCAATGCTCACTATCCCTCTGCTTTGTGCCGTCCTCCTTGCCACTCCCTCTCCTCCCTCACACCCCTAGATGTCTACACAACAGGAAGTATTCATCCACCCGTCATCCTGTTTATTCCACATCAAGCCACACCCTCCCTATATCATGTACCCTGAGCCCATTTTCACCTCCAAATGCTACATGAGGTAATGAATGATGACCAATCAAACAGTAGCTGGTGTCAATGCTACCATGTAACAGTGGGCACTGGAGTGTCACTGCAACCATCTAACAGTGGGCGGTAAACATAGGTAGCACAGTCTTTTTAATTATCCAATATACGAGTTGTTTTTTAATTTAAATTTATAAAACATATTGTTGTTGTCTCTGTGTATTTATGTATTATGTATATATTATATTTATGTATATATTATACACATGTAGATAGACAGATAGATAGTTCCTAAGCACAATATGTATGGCTTCTTTTGTGATCTTATGTAAGAGTGTGGAATGGGTTAATCAGGGTTTATAAAATTAATTATAGGGAGGGCAAGGCAATCATGGCAAAATATATTGATCACACTTTCAAGTCATTTCTGGGAGATATATATGGGAGGGAAGGCGAGGTAGTTCGAGGGGGGGGGGGGGGGGGCAGTCACGCTCAAGTCCAAATTCCCATAATTTTTTTCTGGTTGCTTTAAAAACACTGTGGTTTAGGTTCATATGGGATAAGTGGGATGAACAATTGTTATCACTAGAGTATCCCAATAGACTCTGGAATCAACTTTTGTTATTGCAATAAGTGTGTGTGTGTGTGTGTGTCATTTTGTTAGTTTTATCCTCCCTCTCTCTCTCTTCTAAAATTACGTGATCAATGTTGAGCAGTTAGAGTGGATCTTGCTTTACTGGGCATGAACCTAAACAAATAAATATCCGTGACCTTCTATGTACAGTCTCATCACTCAATACTTACTGGCAGTCTCACCCAATACTAACTGGCAGCCTCACCCAATATTTACTGTCATCAGTCTCACCCAATACTTGCTGGCAGTCTCACCCAATACTTACTGGCAGTCTCACCCAATACTTACTGTCAGTCTACCCAATACTTACTGTCAGTCTCACCCAATACTTACTGTCAGTCTCACCCAATATTTACTGGCAGTCTCACCCAATACTTAACTGGCAGTCTCCCCCAATACTTACTGGCAGTCTCACCCAATACTTACTGGCAGTCTCACCCAATACTAACTGGCAGCCTCACCCAATATTTACTGTCATCAGTCTCACCCAATACTTACTGTCCCACCCAATACTTGCTGGCAGTCTCACCCAATACTTACTGGCAGTCTCACCCAATACTTACTGTCAGTCTACCCAATACTTACTGTCAGTCTCACCCAATACTTACTGTCAGTCTCACCCAATATTTACTGGCAGTCTCACCCAATACTTAACTGGCAGTCTCCCCCAATACTTACTGGCAGTCTCACCCAATACTTACTGGCAGTCTCACCCAATACTTACTGGCAGTCTCACTCTCAGTCTCAATACTTTAAAGTTTAACTTGTACACTTTCAGTTATAGTTAAAATTGGTTTATATTTCTCAATAGTTCAACAGGATATACTTATATAAGCCATCACTTTCAAATTACTGGACTGTGTTGTAGGGATTTTTTTTCTGTTGATGAGTTGCTTTCCATTCATGTTGTAGGAATGTCAGTGTATTGAATCTGAGCGGCTGCAGCAGGTGTCTCTATTCCTACACAACAAGATAGCAGCCGCTAAGTAGCAGAGCTTTTTCGGTGTAGGATCAACCTTTCCTCCCCCCCCCCTGCTAGATTGCACTTGTAATCTGAAGGCATGCCTATTTCACATCCACATACATACATAACAGTCTGTTAGATATTGCTGTGATATTCTTTCTGCTGATATGTACTTTTTCTTTTTCTTTTTCCTTTTTTTTGGGGGGGGGGGGGAGGAGGGTGACGTGTGTGGATTTATGACATCCTGCAAACAAAACATGGTACAGTAAGTAAGGTAAGCATATCCTCTCTCTGCCTCAGAATTCAGTCTTGTTAAAAAAACTGCTCTCTCTCTCACACACACACATGCTATCAATGGCTGCCATTAGTTGAAAACTTATCACACTTCAAGTCACAAGATTTTGTGAGGAAATGAGAAAAACAAAACATCACATAGCAGGAGAGATGGTCATAGGAAATGCAGTGGTGCAAGATGAAGGTGTGGAGTGAGAAAGCTCTGCGATGAGTATATTGAAAGTTAAGTAGTGGTATGAGGTGGCAATACAGGACCAGTGAAGATAACGAACATAGTGGAACCAGTTTTAAGGCATTGATTTAAGGAGAAAGAAGGGACATAAAATGTTTGAAAGCTGTGGGTGGTGTACGTGTAGCTACAGGGAGATGATGTATTTTACTGAGCATGAAGGGTGTCTATATACAGGTCTAGTACCTAATAGTATTGGAGTAAGATTATACACTGCATGTAATAATGAATGTATTGAGTGGTGAGCGAATTTCAGATGTCGAGGGGAAAAATAGAAAACTAAACAGGGCAGACATACAAAAAATAACAACCATTCACAATCATATATTTTTAGTCTGATGCCGCATGAAACAAACTTAGAATTGTTAGATTGCATTGCTCTAGCCATTGCCCTAGCTCTGGCATATGTAGCTGAAGTCCTAATACAGTACTGATCTGTATGCTATTGACATCATCATGATGTGGTAATAGTGCTTGGATTGTGGTATGGAAAAGTAGACACGTGTTTATATATACCTTAACAGACTCCAAACTGGTACAATGTTGATAGACCTGATGCTCTGCAAGATGGTGGGAAGGCAAGATGAAACATGGCCATGTGAGTTGTTTTGAAGGTATTCTTGGAAGCAGCGTCCATTTCAAGATGAAAAATGCACTCGTAGTACTAAAAAATACCCTAAGGGAGCAACATGTCATAAAGTTCCATGTTTATTTTGTGGTGAAAGTAAGTGATATCCTATCTAGATACCGGGATGGCATAAACAAGAAAAAAAATTTGCAGCCTACATATAGGATGGCTTGAAGACCTTAAGGCAGTATGATGGAAGAAGACTGATTGGTTGGGTTAGTGAGGGGGAAGAGGAGGGGGAGAGATTGGGTCAAATGGTCACATGTTGCAGGCATGCCACTCTGATGTAATCAAACAAATTAACTAGGGGTCCACTACCCCAAAATTTTTAATCCAGTTCTCAATAAAGTAAAACATCTGGAAAATGGTAAAGTGTCATTAACCTGTTTCTGTTAGTGCAATATCAATCGTAGCCACATGTTTTCATACTAAGAAATGATCAGTTAGTTCTACTTTTGTGATAGTATTTGTTAATGGCACTGAGTCACCAAGTAGCTGCATGTTTATGTATACACCAAGAAGTGGTAAGTTTGATCTTATATTTATTGCACATTCACAACAAAACAGTATATATATAATTATATATAATATATACAGTATGATTCATGTGCCTATGCATATATACGAATACATAGGTACATGTGTATACTTCAGTACCACACACAGTAAATAATATCTACTATATATGTCAACTGAGAGTTCAAAATGTAATTTAAAAGGAGATCCTTTACCAACTAATATAATGAAGGCCTCTTTTGATTCCCTCCTGAACTTGGCTGTGGATCCTACTACCCAGGTACATATATATTCAGGCTGCATCTAGGAAGGAGGATGGCACTTGGATCCATGCAATCCCCATGTCATATTTAAGCCTCTGAATGGATGGTGATGTGATCAGGGTAGCTGCTGGTTTGCGATTGGGTGTTCCTCTCTGTCATCCCCACAGTTGTCTGCAGTGTCGATCCCAGGTGAATCAGTTTGCCACTCATGGTCTCTATTATTGGAAGAGTCAAGTTTTTCTCTCTCGAGGCATGCAGCCATTAATGACATTGTTCACAGATCCCTTGCTTCAATAAATATTCCTTCTCACATGGGACCTTCAGGTATTTCTTGCTTAGATGGTAAGCAATCTGATGGGGCTTCCATTGTCCCCTGGAAAAATGGCAATATTCTTGTGTGGGATGCTACCTGTATGGACGGACACCTTTACCTCTTCCTATGCCCACCTAGTGTCTGAAAGTCCTGGTGTAGTGGCAAACTGAGTGTCCTTGAAGAAGGAAAAGTATGCCAATATTGCTGCCACCCCATTAATTGGGATAGAAACCACTGGAGTGTTGGGAGTGGAGGCATCTCTGTTCCTTCAGGAGTCGGGAGGCCAGTAAAATTCGATGAACCACACTCCCATCATTTTAACCTTCATAGAATTTCCATTGCCATCCAGCATGAGAACATTGCAGCTGCTCTCAGTTCCAGTCAGTCTTCTAGTGATGCCTACATGATATTTAATTTTAATTTTTTGGTTGTGTTTTGTTTCCCTTTATCCAATATATTTTTATAACCCTCATGTGTTAATAAGGTGTTAATGAACTCACAATTTAAAGGGTTGTGTAAATGTTTGTGGTCTACATTGACTGTAGTTCTTTTTTGATTGGTCAATACGTATTTGCCCAAATTTACCAGACCCTTTACCTATTAATACAGTATTGTAGGTAAAGGGTCATCTAAATATCTACGTTTGTTTATCAACTAATATATAAATAAAGAAAGTTCTCTCTTGCTTCTATTTGGTCAAGCAGCTACCATTAAGAAGTTACTCAGCCAGAACTATGTTATTATAAACCTTGTTTATTACTAAAGTGGATTCGTGTGCCATGTATACACATTATAGACATATGCATTATAAGTATTTACCTGGTATTGTTGAACGTCTGTGCTGATAACTTTTATCACAAGAGTAAATTTCTGAATAATTACTTCTTGGGACAAATTTTTTTCCCCAGAAGAATAAGCTTCTGGAAACCACCTGATTCACGTGTTTAATAAAATACTTGGTTTTGTTGAAAGTTCATCTTTTAATATTGTCACAGGAGTAAAGTCCTGAGGAAATCAACTCATTACTTTCTGGTAAATAGTGAAAACATGCAGCTGCTTGCTGACTTAGCTCAGCAAGACTCGACCATGCATGTCCACCAGCGTGTTTGTAACCATTTACCATTCTTCTGGTGTGTATGGCTGAGTTAAAGTAAAGAATTAGTAGAAATGGGTTAGTTTGTGTGATAGTTTGGAGTCTTCTAATTATGGCAAATCGATATATTCTATGAAGTTAGGTTTGGGGGGGGGGGGGGGGGGGGAAGTAGAAATATGCATAAATGGTTATAATCACTTTCTCAATAAATTGTATTCACTTGACATTTCGACTATATAGATGCTCTAGCCTTATCAGTCATAAATGATTCTGGATATTGCTAACATAAGTTTCCCTAAACTGAACTCTCAATGAACTCTCAGTTGACATAATAACATTATAATCACCTTCTCAATAATCAATTTCAAACTGAATTCACTTGATAGATACTCTAGCCTTCATCAGGATTAAATGGAGAAGAATAGAACATCTAGTCGAAATGTAACTTTGTAACTTGTAACTTTGCCATTTGCAACCTTTTTAGAATTGAAAGAGAGCTTAGAGAGAGCTCAACATTTTGGGCTGTACATCAAGTTAATAGAATGAAGTGTGCAGAATCTCTGGAGCTACAAAATTGTAACTACAAGTGCTTGTATTTTATGGCGTCATTCCTCCTGCAATGATTACATTTTATTTGTTTGCAATCTGACCACTACTTCAACCAATATATTTTAACTGCTAGTATAAATTCTTTCATGTACTTTTTAAATTTAGCTATAACTAAAGATGACCAGTTTTCATGCCTTCTTCCCAGAGTGCACAACTTTGTGGCTCAAGCATATTATACACACACACCACTAATACGTTGCTCTCGGCAAAACCAAACATAATAAACACACCAAAAAAAACCTTATTTTAATTGAGAAACAACTGACTGACTAAACTCGACATCGTAGGGCAAAACATCAAAGGTTCTAAAAATCAATTACCTATTTAGAACTTTATGCAACTTCATGACATGACTAGATAGCTCTGGTAGCTCAGATACTTAAGACCCTGTCTTATCACTCGTCCACTTGAGTGAGTCCTCTTAATAGGGTAATTATGATGCCAAGTTTGACACTGCTGCAAACAGATGTTGGGATGGAAGACTTGAGAAAACCTGCTTTAATGTGTGGATGCTCGAGTAGCAAGTCAATCAATTTATTACAAAGCGACTAGCTCCCCTTTTCATGAAGAAGTGGGGGATAACTGTTATACCTCAGAACCCACATAGCCAAGATGTTACATTTTTCTCTCACCGTTATGTTCAGCTATAGATTAGAACATGCCTCTACTTTGATTAAACTTCTTTGATGTTCTCTTTATTCATGTATGTATATATAATCTGGTGATCAATTTGAACTTCACCTACAGAGAGTAGTGATTGGTAAAGGGTTAAGGCTTCCTTCCATACAGAAATGGCTCGCATGCCAAAGAAAATGTCCAAATCCTTGCAACTCTCCAACGTTTTGGTTGAAACTCTGGTGAAGTCCCATACACTGCTGCATTGCAGTATTCCAAGATAGGCAAAACCAAGGCCTTGTGCATGTATGATAGACAACTGGAATCACAGAGCATGACATTCCTGATAGGGAATCCCAAAACCTCTTTGCCCTATGTTTGTGAAATGTGAAAGGCCATGACAAGTTGTTTGAAATAATGATGCCCAGATAGTTTAATAGCTCTATTGAGGTGTTGATAACTGCTGTTTCATTTTTTATTACCTATCAGAGGTAGTTTGGACTGAGTAAGTTTGGTTCCAATATGAAGAAGATGTTGTTGTTGTTTACCTTCCTTCTTTGTTTGCTAATGTTCAGGAGACACATTCCACAAATTTTCAATGAAACAGTATGTGTATTTTAGTGTGGTAATGCTTCCAGTCAAGCTCACAAGTCGACAGGTGCATGGGAACAATAACTACATTCATGCTGAATAGCCACATTATCACCATTAGTTTTTGTTTGTGGATTTTCACTATAAGGCAGATAAAACATAGGGTATCGAGGGGAAATCCTGAAATATATGCTCCAGCTGACATCAAAGTTATGTCCTTAAATTACTGTTTATGAAGTCAGTTATTCTTTAAGTCGACCTCTGAGAATTCTTTTTAGGGCTGATAGCAGATGCTCCACATCTTTCTGTTATGTTCATGATGATAGCAGATAATTATCCTCACACAAGATCTCAACTGCAATTGCAAACATCCCCCAAATACTATGACATTAGCTTCTATGATGTTTCTAGTGAGGATGCTAGAAAAATAATGCAGGTGCTGTAATGGCAGCAGGCGTTCAGGTTTTGCAATCCTTTCTCTAAGTGAGCATACAGCTAACTGGCTGGTAGTCACTATGCTATTCTCTGATTAGAGAAACAAGGTAGCAAATACACAACTGACAAAACTATGAAGATGACCAGGTGGAACAAACAGAATCTTGTTGACTAATTCTAGTTCCAAACCTTAGCTGAGGTTCACCAGCCGTTGTTTATCGATCTGACCACAAACATGTCTGTCCAACCAGTGAGGTGAGAGGTACCCACACATTAACATGTGAGTGAGTGTAAATTGTTGGTTGTGCAGGCTATAGTGCTGCTATATTAGACTCACCAAAATACACACTTTCCCATAGCTACATTGAATGCTCTACACAACTGATGAGTTCATAGCAGTTTGTATACTATAGCATTCAGATGGATGATGAATCATTTGCATATTGTATGAAATGCATTGCTAGCGAGTAGAATCATGTGTAGGTTTTTTCATTTGCTCTGATAAAAACTGCATCAGTTGAAATGTACACAAAAACACTAAATGTTGATCGAAAAGAAATCTCTCTTTTTTTCCTTTTTTAATTTATTTTTAAAATAAAGCATTTTCTCTTGTTTCTATTTGCTTTTGTTGTTATTTTTTTCTCTGTTAACTCATTACCTACCATTATAAATATAGAAAATTTGACTCTTTTGTTAAAAATGACTATATCTTTGAAACTAAAAGGAATTAGTATAGGTAATATATATATATCATATGATACTGCATGATCCAAACTTACATTATAGTTACCATAGCAACGATAAATATTGCATAACTTTGACCACATTTTGAAAGGAGCATGGAGTCTTGAGTAGCAGTTTCAGCATCTTCTTGAACAAAGCTAGAGTCCAGAACTGAGAAACAACTTCTGCTAATCTCCTACTAGAGAGTTGATATATTCTGGCACTTCTTGATTGCCATCCACACTTTCTTACTGTTCAAATTCACTCCACTCCTCGTCACTATCCAGGAAGGCTATCACTTCTTTAGCCGTGAAAGTATTCCTAGCCATTTCACTCGAGAATCTTATATACTAACCATAGACAAACTCAATATCAAAATGAACTTTAGACTGTAACCTATCTAATTATATGTTAAACATTTCCCTATGATAAAAACTGCTACAGTAGCATCGTTTTCAAAAACACTTGTTGCAGTAGGGTACTTTTGACCCCCCCAGGTAAGTAATGAGTTAATATTATAATTAAAAAGCCTCTTTCAAGAACTTTTTAAAAGCTAATCAGTCATAGCAGATGCTATTATTTATCGTATTATTAAAGTACAAACATACATACATACATACACACACACATACATGCATACATATACAGATCTGAATCAAAGGTAGCTTACCTGTTTTGTTGAAAGACTCTTTGCTATTAATTTTTGTCACATATAATAATGAGTATACAATATTTTAAATCAGGTTTTAATTCACATCTATTAACCTAAATTATTTTTACTAAGCAAATGGTCATTTAGGCTCTATATGGTCTTGTAGTTAGCAGACATAATTATTATATACACATGACAAAATTATTGTTTTTACAATTATTTCCCAATTTTTACATTTTGCTGAACCAAGAAATAAAATGTGTGAAGCAGATTTGGAGTCTTCTTGAACTGAAATAACTGAATGGTACATAGGAGGGGGGGAAGGTGGGGAAGAGAGATTGCCTTGATGTCAAATTTCATGTTTTTAATGTGTTTTTGGTTTACTACTACCTCAGCAGGGCATATTGGAAGTGCTTGGGTTATAAACAGCTGAAACTGTTAAGAAACTACCAATGTGGGTTTTAGCTGAAATATTACTTTTTGGTCTTGGGTGATATTGCCATACTCCATTTTGAAAAATGGTTCAAACCAATATAGGGTATGCTACAGACCTCCCTGACTGTCTCTTTAATACTTCAATCCTGCTCCATTTGTTTTCTCACTCCATCCACTGTGCTTGCTGTCTACCATTCCATTGCAAGGAATGTGTCCATCAGGTCTCAGTTAAACTCTCCTTAGCTACGACTAGGGCCATGGAGGTTGGGGGTGTTAATACACAGCCATCAGATCATACCCACTTTACCACATATAGTCCAATTAGGAAATGATTTTCGAAATTATCTGAATATATTTTACCTGACATGATATTGACTATTGGACTATAGTGGTTAAAAGATTTTAGTGTTATTTATAAGCAGTTATGCAGGCGTGGTCTTTTGCATGCAGGGTTGCAATAAATGGTAGCAATTTTATTAATTATTATTTGTTATTATTACTATTAGTATTTACGTCTTCTTTTTTTCCCAGTCCATTTAACATACAAAAAATAACAACTGGAAAACTTAACTGTTAAACTAATGCCTTCTCGTGCTCATGAACCAGATATCTCAGAGAAAAGAGCTATCTTCAAACAGGGGCATAGGAAGATGTTTTACATTGGGGTGGCACCAAATTTTCCTGTATATATTACTCTATGAATACACACCAAAAATCTTATTAATGTTTTCCAAAATAGTTACATCTACGTTGGTTAACGCATACAAATTCTTTAGCTATAAAGGATAGGTTCAATTCATCAGTTTTGTTCTGCTGAACATACAACATGAATAGATTGTTCAACCTAGATTGACTCATGGTGCTTCGTAGATAAGTTTTGAGCCTACGTATTGAGGAAAAGGATCGCTCAGCCGTTGCAGTTGTTACTGGAAACGTGAAGTATATTTTCAGAACAATGTCAACTTCGCTAAGCATTATCTTATGTTACTCTGATTCATGCCTGCAGCAATTGACCTTACACGTGTTACCGACAACATTGGAGCATGTTGAAATGCATTCTTTACCATGTCAGCTACCATTGGCAACTGGAAAACGAATCGATCTCTGCAAACGTCTTTTTCGAGATACTGCAATAGAACTCGTCTGGCTGTAAAGTCTTTCCATTAGCCAGCAATAGAGACTCTAGCTTCTGAATCATTTGAAAATCATCTTGATCAAATCTTCTCTCCACTTCCTCTTTTACAAGCTATAATGCATAAAAATATATATGTCTGTACTTCTCCTTGGGTTCATGATAGCGATATGGCTCTTTATCATCATCCAGCCGTTTTGGCCTTTTTCGATACCTTGGCAGAGAGGGCTCATCTGTGAGTCCAGAAGATTTCTCAAGAACATCATCATAAAATAGGTTAAATCTGGACTCAGTACGCAGTGACCAATAATGAGCAACAAGAATATCTGCTCCTTGTGTGGCTTCTTGTAGAGTTGTATCTTTTGCTTGGAGTTTGGTACTGAATTGTTCAGATGCACTGAATATCAAATGTGCCGACTTTAATCCGAAGAAGATATGAAATGTTTCCATACGATGAAGCAATCCATTGCCATTTGCAGCATATTCATCACTTCTCTTTGCAACTTCTTCCTGTGTGGCAGTGAGGTTGCTGTAATTCTGTAGAATGCTATCAATTGAACGGTTTCTGAGAGTCCATCTGGTTGGACACATTTCTCAGTGAAGGAGGAGATACTTCACTCCCTAGGGCTACTTGCTTTCTGATGCTGTCAAAAAGAGTGAGTCGCTTGGGTGAAAACTTAATGAGTTGCAGTAATGCATAGGTGAAATCCATGACATCTCGAATTAGCTCACATCGTTTTCTGGGAACTTCTTGTGCTTTATGACGGAGGGAGGATCAGAAGGATCTATATTCAAGAGTATTCTTTGGTTAGCTAGTTAACTGCTAGGAGGTAGACTACTTACCACCAGTAGAGCCAGAGCTATGATCCTTACTTTTTGAAGCAAAGAAAGTTGAAATGTTAGTTTGGGTCATAGCTTTCAAGATGGGTTCCAAATAGCATGCCTGATAGGGTAAAGTCGTACATAGCTAATTATCACACTAGATGGGTTGTGGTAGGGGTTGATCTCATTAATGATTGTGGTTCATATGAACTCACCTCATGCACTCACCTGATATCATTACTTGTTGATTGCTAGAATAGTTCTAATGAGAGTGAGACCGAGTATAATTATAGCACTAGCTATTAATTAAGATATTTTATGATTGAATGACTAAATTGACCAGATAGCATAGCTAACCACATTTTGCATTAATGAGAACCAATTTAGAGTACCTGAAATTATGGGGGGGGGGGGGGCTCCAGGGGCTGGAGCCCCCCCCCCCCCCAACCCCTTCCTTACGCCACTGTCAAAGATGTGCTGGATCTCTCCTAAGATATTTTAAGCTTAGAGAAGTGATCACAGTTTTGGCACTTTCCTAGATGCCAAAATGCTATCTTGCTCAACTGTATAGCGATTTTTTAGATTAACAGGCTTTCTTTCAGAATACAGCAATTCCCAAACTGCTGCTTCTTATACATGATAGGCTTTAACACACTATGAATTAGCAAATCCCATACATAGATTTTCAACACATTTCTCAATCACGTATTATCTCATATCAGTCAGATCATTAATTTTTTAATAGACCCTGCATTCTCTGAAAATATTACGGCATGAAAGATTTTCATTCAGATTACTTAGATCACGTCATCATCATCATCATCATCATTAGATTAAGATCCAAAAACTTGAGGCTGAACTTGTACAAATGCACACATTCTCAAGAATACTGGCAGTAAAATAATTGATCCTTCTCTGACAAAATGAGGGTAATACAGTGATCTGTTTTTTACATGTCATGATATATATTTTGAAGTGGTAAAGGGTCATCATAAAAAGGCTTACATGGGGAGACAGTCTTATTTTTGAGAGTGAAATCCACTTTAAAAAAAAAATGCTGTTTTTGTGTACTTCATGATGCTCTACCTCAAAACTCACAAACATCCATCAAATTGTTTCTTGCGCTCTATAAGTTGGCAGGAGTATCCTGTATCCTACTCCTAAAGTACTATACAGTATGCGACATGTTCATCTCGACCTGTATAAGCTCAGTGACTAGAGATAATCCGTATCCCACCTAAGTTCATCACATTGTCCTTCCCTGTGTGACATGGTATCACTTGTTGTATATATGTGAACAAAAAAATAACCTCAAAAACCGATTGATATCATTACCAAACTTGGCAGGCAGCAATTGTGATTAAATCTTGAAAGATCATGATCAAAGGTCAAAACTACAAAATGGCATTATTTGGAAAAAAGTAAGACAAATCTTGACCAAACTTTGTAAGCAGATTTTAAATCAAAGGAAGAATTTGAAGTACAAGATCAAAGATCAGTGGGTACAATCTGTATATATATATATATATATAATGGTCTAGATTTATGAGGACTCACTCTATACTATAAGCAGTGGTGGATCTATAGAGAGGGGAAGAGGAAAGTGGGATGAAGGAGGGAGTGTATGAATAAAAGGCTATTTCCACCTTTTTCAAGTACCGTGAGATTTCCACATACTGTACCCACAATTATATTCATCTCCACTTAGTTCTTTATTATGGAGAGCAAAACTAATGTCATATGCTTATCACTTATGATAAGCTTATTTATTGTTTATATATTGAAGGCGGCTAGGTCTAACCGCTACTACCCATCCTATATCAGTACATTAGTCTCTAGAATAAGTCGACGATCAATTTTGCAACTGTAGTTATACGTGTGTGTTTTTATGACTGGGGGGGGGGGGGGGGAGGGGAGGGGGGGGGGAGGGGAGGGGGGAGTAGAGGAAGAGGTGAATGAACTGAAAATCTCAATAATTTTTAGTCCTGATAATCAGTGAAGAGTGTCAAAATGTAAGATGGATATATATCAACTATTTTAAGGATTCACTTAATCAGCTTTTAAAAACAAAAAGCAGATTTGATGGGATTCTTTAAAGTACCAATATAAATTGTAGGGTAGAGCATTATTCAAATCCATTATATAACTTTTAACTGACAAAGGTACCTTCTAGAGAGAATGACATGCGATCCTACAAAGTAGGTGAGATATTCTAGTTTCACTCTAATGGGTTTTCCAGCATTGCTCAGACAAAAAAGATAAGTTATGTAAGTATCGTCATAGTAGATTTTCATAATGCAAAATCCAGTCATAAAGGTAGACAACTGGTAAATCTTACATGTGGCAAAAATGCCATCAAAATGGCATCAATTCCAAATAGCAAAACCATTTGTATAGATACATACTTGTTACCTATATATAATGTATTTATTTAAGGGAAGTACAATTTACAGGGTGCCTCCAATGCAAAAAAAGCAAAACGGCCTTCTTGGGGTGTGGTCCATAAACACTACACAATGTTTGTATAGTTACCAGGACAAAACAAGGAAATAATGCAAGCAGGTATTGTTGTTGAAGTTGATCCTATCTGGATGGCACACCAGCTTGAAAACATAATAGCAGGGTTACCCAGCAATCCATTCCCATGGGAGAGAGGAGAGGTTGTAGTAATATCGCAAGATTCAAAATCAAACTTAAAGGTATTATGATATATTTACAAAAATGTATAGGGTCTAAAATGAGCTATTTTTTCTGGAACCTACATCAGTAGACACTCCCAATAGCACAGACACCTACCTTATAATGGAGAGAGGCAGATGCACCAATAGATGTTTCCATAGGAATAGTGCTTTAGAAAGCCACCCAATAGCAGATAACCTCCCAATTCCAAACAACAGACAGCACCCAGAGCACCGAATAAACTTTCAAATATGAAACCACCCCTCTCCAATGGACATCAGGCATGGCAGTAGGTGTGACCAGATTGAATTATTATTGCCATGGTCAAATAACAAGATACTCTAGCCACTATAATAGTAGCTATGTAGCAGATAGGCCTAGCTACAGAAATCCACTTGCAAAAAAACTCTGTTATTTTCTGTCAATCTATCAGTACAAGGCTTAGGTCCATAAAAATAGTATGTACAAGGATCTCCAAACCATATCCAACTCACCAGTGACCTCAGCCTTTATTAAATATAGCTCCTTCTCAGAAACTGAGAGATGTAAAGGCAATATTGCAGGGAATGTTGCCAATAACAGCACCCTTTCTCATCACTGTAACAGCAGGTTGGTCACACTGAGTCGCAATAATTCTCCGATGGAAGGAGTCAATTCTATTATTACATGATAGCATCTGATGTACAAGTGTACTTCTGCTACAGTCATGTCACTGCCTACTGGCTGAGAGGCCTTCCAGCTAGTCATCTCATGTGACAGTTCTTAGAGTAAGGCTTCTAGAGTGGAGCTAATCTATAGTTCTATAGGGAAGCTGTGGGAGTCTGGATGGTGTCTTCTAAAAAAAAGGATTCATCTCTCCTTAGAGAAGAAGGTAGATGTGATCAATGAAGAAAACAAGCATCTTGGAATTACTGTGCGGACCCTTGGAGAAAAGTTTAGTTAGGTATAAAACACAAATTTGAAGAGCAGTGAGAGTATCTTGGCAATGTATGAATCTAATGGTCAACTAGTAAAAAACCTAGAGTTTCAGAATATTCTGATGTGAATGAAGTATAGTACCAATTGTATGTGATGGCCTGTTATAAAAACATTTATCCATGTGGACAACTTGCTGAGAAGGACAACTTGCTGAGAAGGCCAGAGAAATTGCCATCGTTTTAGGCAAGGCTGAATTCAAGGGGACCAATGGTTGGCTAACAAATTGGAAGTAGCAGTACAATATAAGGGAGAGTACTTGTAAGTGGTGAATCTGCTGATATACAAGGGGTGACTATCACTTCTTGGAAGGATAGGCTGCCTGAGATTATAAAATGGAAGACATTTATAATCTAGATGAGACTGGATGCTTTTGGAAAGCACTCCCTGATAGCAGGTTTGGACAGAAAGGAAATCAATACTGGGGTGGGAAAAATAGTAAGCAGAGATTCATGGTTACCTTCCTAGTGAGTGCAGCTGGTGAAAAGGAAACTCCCATTGTCGTGTAGAAATATGAAAAACCTAGGTGCTTCCGAGGTTTTGATACATATGGTCTCCCTGTGAAATATTACCAGCATAAAAAGAGGTATGACGAGAGAAATCGTTGTAATTTTGAGAGCTTTCAATCATAAAATGTGACTTAAAAAATCTGTTTTTCTTCTAGTGGACAATGCAGGTTGCCATCCTGAAGAGTTCAAAGGGAAGTATCAATGTCAAAATCATAATTAATACAACTACAAAATTGCAGCCATTAGATTCGGGGATTTTCCAGAATTTCAAATATCATGCTATTTCTTCGTTATGTTTTAGCAAAGATTGATGCATGCAGCTGTGCAACAGAAGTCAAATCTATCAATATCCTAACAGCAATTCGATGGGTAGCTCTGGCATGGAGGGAAGTAAAGATGGAAACTATAATGAAGTGTTTTCGAAGTGGAGGTATTCTTAACACTGATTTATCCCTGAGCAGCTTAAGTGAAAAGGACGACCCATTTCAAGATCTCGATACAGCTCATGAAATACCAACATTGATTTCTAAGACAATGGGTAGTGACAACATTTGTTCAGCTGAGGAGCATATGAATGGAGACAACAGCCTCCATGTTAGTGCTGACATTGACAATGACACTTCGGAAGAAAACTTCTTAGTTGAAACAGAAGATGCTGATGAAAATCAATCCGATGAAGAAGATAAAAATTTACAGCCACCTCCCCACCCACAAATAAAGAGCTATAAAGAAGCACTTGGACACTGGAAGATATTAAATATTTTATATAGAGCCATGATTTGGTGAAGCTACTTGTGCAAGTTCATTTAATTGACAAAGCTGCTTCTAGGCACACTGTCGGTGACACACAGACTACCATACATGAATACAAAACAAACTGAGAATGTATACTGTTTTATACTGGTGTCTGCATTACCTACAACAGAGGGAATAAGGTTAATAAAGAGGCCTCCAAATAAAGGACAACCTCTGAATAATAGACAACCTCCGAATAATGGACAAACATGTGTGTCCCAACTTGTCCATTATTCGGAGGTTCCACAGTACAGAGTAACTCATCAAAACCATGAAGCAGGACCTAACCACCCAATAGCTATGTTTCCCATGAAGCAGGAACTAGGCACCCAGTAACTGTGCTACAAAGGTGCATAGAAAAATAACTTATCTGGTTGTGTGCAGCTTCTCCTGAGTGCCGCTTTAATTTGCTATCTTTACTATTCCATGGGAAGTCATCGAGGATAATGGTGCACGGCACAATTTTGTTTTACTTTTTGTTGCATTTGTGATTCTAGAAAAATTTGTAAAATCACTCTTAATTTTGACAGCTCTCTGTATATTTATGGAAATTTGGGGGGAGGGGGGGTTGGTTGCATAGGTGATTTGATAAGGTAGCTGTTGATAATGCTGCTGTGTTGCATTTTGTGCATCATTGGGAACATGGAAATTTCCTCAAGAAAATGGCCATCAATGATCATAAATAGCATGAAAAGAGCTATATACTTGCTTCATAAACTATGCTTAAAACCATCACTGGGTGGTTCATAAAGTCTACATAAAGTTTGGTAGGGATAGCTTTGTGGGTTCCTGAGAAATTAACGATCATACCAAAAAAAACATATAAAAAACGCTGCTTTTTCACACCTGTACATTGGAACTTTTATTCCCAATAGCAGCCTCCCAACTTATATTGGACAAGAGCACATGCACCAATTGGCTTTACCTTTGATCAGTCATCTCCCCTATAAATTAACACCTCACACTTCCAGCTAACAGACAGCTCTCATGCACAGATCAATCACTGTAGACATAAACCTCCTAACAGACTATGGGTGGGATCAGTTGTATAATGAGAAAATCATATAATTTGATCATGTTTGCCAATTATTAAATAATGTGTGATATGGCAGAGTAGGTATGTAGCCTAAAGTAGTCCGCTTGCTTGGAGAGATACAGTTATTTCCTGTTAGTGTAAGGTTGTATCCCATAAAAATGATGGACATGGAACATCAACTCCACATCCTGCTCCTCTATTGACTCAGTCTCCAGCAACCACAGAAGATGCTTTATTGCAGTCTCTCCTCAGGAACTGTGAGACTGTGCAATGTTGTATGGGATATGAGCTAAAACTTTGTCCATCTTTGATTCTGTTCACAATGGACTAATTTTTTAATATTTTCTGGCTCCTGTTTGAGGAGTAGGACTTCTCCCATTTATGGCATCCACACTTACTTGTGGTATACATGATGTCCTCTGATATAGGACTGAATTACTGCCACTCGAAGACATAGCACCATGGGTATTCACTAGAGTTAGCTAGTGCCTCTTGCACAGTCAGAACTAATCTCAATCTCACAGGCCAGATGACTCAGATCCACAAAATGGGAAGTACATAGTGTGACCCTCAATTGTTCACCTTGTTCTTGCCAGTTTACAGTGTAGAAAAATGATGTCAATTCATATCTGCAGTCCTGTATCTTGTTGTTTTTTACCTATTATCCAACATGAAGGCCATGGAGCATTGATCAGTTATAAGGACGAAGTGCCGACTGGCAAGAAAATGGTGCCTTTTACGCACTGCTTATGTGATCACTGTAGCCTCCTTTTCTACAGATGGATAGCTAGTGTATTTCACTATTCTTCAAGCTGTCAGGAAGTTTTGTCTAGTGGAAAATATACTGCACTCTAAGAGTTTGTATCATGTCAGAGAAGTTTGTTATTCATTTTGCATAATAAGCAAACATCCACACACCCCTGTGAAGAGTTGGAGGGAGTAGGAAATTCCTGAAAAAGATGGAGTCTTATGATCTGGTATGACAGTGAAATTACCTAAACAATAGGATATCACTGATTCCACTGACTTGGATTGAGGATCAGATTTCTGTGCTGGGCAGCTTCAAGAAATCTTCAGACATTTTCATCGTGCTCGCTTGGGTAATTGTCTGCAACAGTTATGTTGTCCAGGTATGGAAAAGTCTTTTTTAGTGCTTCATCACCATTTTATCCGTGGCCCTTTGAAAAATGGCAACACCATCGAATAGGATGCAATGAAAATGGTAGAGTCTCCCATTCATCTCGAAACCTGTATAGTTTGTGTCAGATTATTTTATTGGGTCTTGATGATAAGCACCAAATGTTGAAAACACTTGGTAGCTATCAAGTTTGTCGGCCATCTCATCAATCCAGCGAAGTAGATACCCATCGAGTTCAGTAAACTGATTTACAGTTTGATAAGTTAATACAAAGCATTTTCTTATATTGGAGTAAGGGATCTTTGACAATGACAACTTGTGCTGGCCAAGGTGAAGAAGTAGGCTCAATAATGCCTTCAGTATAAGCTGAGTGATTTCTTGGTGTATAAATTCCTGATGATATGTGCTGAAAGATCAGGACTTATTTTCTATTGGTTTGAAGAAGGTTAGCAAAGAGTGCCCATTCGTCAAGTAAAGCTTCTGCAGGAGCACAGATTGACATTGAATTCAGTATTACTAACTCAGGCTTAGAACCACCAAACTTGAAAATGACACTCTTGTGTTATTTCTGGAAGTGTCATCCAAGGGTTATGTCACTGTAGAGATTTTTTTAGAACATCAAGGTGAGCTATAGAAATACGACCATTAATGTTAATGTCTGCAAAACAGTGGCCAAGAAGAGTTCATTTATGAACCACAATTAGAGCTGAAAGAGTTAGTCTGCACACACAAACAATCATGGACTCCAGGCAAGATTTGGAAAATGACCATTAGTACCACATTTGTGCCACTGTTCATTTCGAGCTGGGCATATACTCTCCAATTATGCGAAACACCTCCACAGAAGAAGCACTTCTTCTTGTGCATATAGATGGAAGGATCAGTAGGATTAGTCAGAGATGATCAGTAGGAGTGGTCACAGATGGAAGGATAAGTAGGAGTGGTCACAGATGGAAGGATGACTAGGAGTGGTCATTTTACCATCTTCTTTAGTTTGAGGCATAGCCATTGCCACAGCTGTATGAGTACCATGTAATGCATACGCTTTAGAAGTCTTCTCTGCCAGATGCAATGCATATAATTATTATGCTTGGTCAAAAGAAGCAGTTGTTCTCCAGAAGGTATAGTAAGATCAGATTCTATTGATGAAGGAGTCTCATTTCAGTACTGCATGGTATTGTTCTGACTCACAGGTTTGATATTACAATATCTGCCAAGCTTCCTATGTTCTTGCTGGAATTTATTGATGGGTTTCACTTGATTTGGAATTTTTACAATTGTGAGAGTGCCAGGTGATGATCACGTCAGTCTTCAATATAATCAAAGTCATTGTGAGATACATAGTTGATCAGAATTATAAACTTATTTGGGGCATACTCACCACATTCCTTGATGGAAGTGTCCGGTGCCAGTGTTTCCACTGCTTGGCAACTGTAGCGGGATTCTTGTTGCAGTGTTTCAATGGTTCAAGTTCTCTTTAAAATTGTGATCAATAGAAACAATTTATAAAATTAGGCAAAAAGACACAGATAGATGTTGCTAAGTTGAAAAGTGCTTAGTTGTTGCAATGCTAATTTGGAGCCTTCTGGTAGTATTAAAATTATGACGAATGAACATACTATACGCAAGTTATGTGTGGGAAGAAACGAGTTAAATGCACAAATATGACAACAAATATTGGGTCGAGTAGACAAAAAAGAAAAAGGTTACCAATTTAAACAACAAACATTTATAAGATCAAATATAATGAAGTCCAAATAATAATTTTTTTAATCAATATATTAATAGGTAAAGGGTATGTAAATGTGGTGTCTACATTGGTAAAATCTTCCTTAATTTCTTTTTGACTAGTCAATCCTAAATTATTTTCTATTTGTTTTTGTAATCAAGCAGCCACCTACGAGATGTCAATCAGTATATACTGGAACCAACTTATATTAAGTAGATGCTTTTATCATATAATACACATAGACACATGCATTACAAGTAGTTGCCTGTTTTTGTTGAGGTCACTTCTAACTGATTGCTTCTTGGTAAGAAAAGATGCAATTGGTGGTGACTCAAAATCAATTATCACAAGAATACGCTTCTGAAGAAAGCAATTAGACATGCATAATAAGTATATAGCTACCTGGTTTTGTTGAACATTCCCCCCTAAAGTTATGAGGAAACTAAATGGTTACTTCATGGCTAAAACATGCAGCTGCTTGCTGACTCAGCTGGCTATTGCATGTGCACTGGGGTGTTTATGGATGTGAAGATCCTTTACCAATCATAAGGTTTTTGTCTCTGTAGAGAGAGAAGTTGCACAATTTTGTGTATCTTGGATAGTAGAGTATGACCAATGGATATATTTTATGAAGTTAGGTAGAGTGATAACTTGAGAGTTGAAATACTTCTCCATTTCAGATGTATTTATATTCACAAGAAACATCATGATAAGTTCATATTTCTATCTTGTATAAACAGGATGGACAACAGAGATTCAGTCAAGATTGGTATGTCACTTGTGTTGAGCGTCGGAGTTTTACTGTAGGTGTCTCTGACTCAGTTGTATTCGTGGATGAAACAGTTGGTCTTGCTTAAACAGGTAAAGGAGTAACTGGTAATTTGTTATGTTCTGTTGAGGAAGCCTGCACAGTGCGAACATGAAGGTGGTTGATGTGTCTGCAAAATCTTCTTCTATCGTGCAGCTTAACCACAAATGACAATTGTCCATGAATGTTCCTGGAAGATAATTATTTCTGGTTGAAAAATTAGAGTCGCTAAGTCAAGGTTCCTTTCCTTGGCCTTCTTGTCATGAAAGTTTTTCTGTTTACTCTGGTGAACTGCCACATTGGTACTGATGCTTGGTTTTATTGCATCTAATTGTGATCGTGGCCATCCACCCAAGAGCAACTCTGCTGGAGAGATTCATGTGGTGATATGTGAAGTGTTCCGGTACCTGAATAAGAACTGTGACAGACGAGTTTCTAGACTTCCTGAGATGATCTTCTTGATGCATTCTTTAAAGGTCTGAAAGTCCATCTCTGCCAAAACATTTGAAGAAGGATGGTATGGTGCAGAAGTCATCATCCATACATGGCCACCATACATAACTCCAGGCTTGTGACTTCATACGACTAGCACCAAGGTGGTCTCTCATGTAGTAACTCAATGACTCATTCTCTGCCTGCTTTAGGGACAATGACTCTGTTCCCCCACAGAATACATCCATCCTAGATGCTCAACTCGTCTTTCAGGAGTTGTTAGGGTTGTACTTCTGCATCATATGTATGCTGCCAACCCTGTAGAACCAGTTCACGAACCTTCGGGAGAGTACGGTCACAATTGGAAAGACTGTTTCATCTCTCAAATTTCTCCGAGCTAATGAATACCTTCTGGGCATTCTGGTAAAGGCAATCAGCTTAACATATCGGCATTTGCATGTTGATTACCTGGCTTGCACTCTATTGAGTAGTCATAGGCTCCCAACTTGATCCATTTTCCACAAGTGTGTGTAGGTCTCCTCAGATATGAGTGTCCTAGTAGCTCCTGTGTCTATATATCTAAATCTCAGTGTCAACCCATACTGTGACCTTCACGAGCTTGGCTTCATTTTCTGTAGCATGGTACATAGTATAACTGTTATCCACAACTGGTGTAGTTGGTTCTGTGACCAGGTGAGCCCGTCTGCTCTGGAATGGCTGCTGTTTGGCTTTCTTCGCCTTACTGTGGAAACATTTTGCCAAATGTCCCTTCTTTCTGCACTTCCACGTGTAAGAATGAAATATAAAATGCTGAACGATCATCAAAGGTTTTGGCTGATAGTGGTCCATTAAGAGCTTTGTAAAATACTCAAATGATTATCATTAGATTTAGCTAGGGCCAGTAGGCTCCATATCAACTTGTATGTTGATGCACCACATGCACTAAGCAGAATGGCTCATTGCTTGTTTCAGTCCCAAAATCATTAGCAGCGAAGTCCAATTCTTATTCAGAAATACTACCGTGCATTGCTATAATTTGCTCCACTTAGCCAAATGTGATAACTTGATTGTTGAAATAGTTCTTCAATGTATATTGCACAATTTCACATGTATTTATATTCACAAGAAACATCATAATCTAATACATCATATGCCTAGCTTGTATAAACAGAATGGACAGCAGAGATTCAGTCAAATAAATGAATGGTAATCATACATCTAGAACGTTCTTTATTATAAAACTCACTAAGACTGTCACATCATGGATCTCCCACCTGCATGTATGGTAGAACAACCTGACAAGAGAGAGCAAATGAACTGAGAAACCAACTGTGAAACTTCAAAGAGATATATAGCAGACAAGAACCTGATTGGACAATATTTAATGTGAATTGTTGTTTTAAGATCTGGCCTAGCCCTGGGCTGGAAGTCTATTTAAAGGCACCAGCAGAGGAGTTAAGGGAGTGACCAGGTTGGATTGCAAGTTGTGTTTGTTGATGAATAATTTATATCTTATTTCTTGACAGATAGGATTCTTCTTGATGTAAAGGAGTAGAACCCACAAAACTGGTGGCAGCGATAAGGAGTTTTTCCCCAATTACAGCAGACTCGGTCTCTAGGAACTAACCAGAGATGTCAGCAAAGAGAAGTAAGACAACCATAGGCTCCAAAGCTGAGGCTGATACATCTGACTGTGAAACACAGGTGAGGACCATTGACTCATCCAGTTAGGAATCCACTCACATAGTAACCTCTCTAATGCCAGTATGTGACATGGGGCAAATCCTGATGGTGATGGATACCATTGTGGAGAAAAAAGGCCGAGAAATGAGAGAAACCAGTGGCAGAGATCGAGCAGAGGAGAGAGAAAGACAAGACAAGTGTAGAAACTAGAGCAATAGCAGCTGAGAGAGAAAAGCATGAGGAGGAGTGGAGATGCATAGACGAAGAGTGCTGGGATAACCATAGTCAAGGCCAGCCAAGCCTCAGCAGCCCAGAACCTGGCTCAAATGGAGTATGTTAGACAGCAGGAGAAGGAGAGCTGGACCACCGTTCTCCAAGCCTAACAAGAAGAGAGATGACGGGAAAGAGAAAGAACTCCACCTGGATGGCAGTCAGGGACAGGAGGAGAGCAGGAAGGGATATACCCACTCTGACATCTTAGATGCAACTGTTTGAGTTACATCCAGATTACTGGCTGGCCAACCCGCTTCCCTTCCTCGACCCAGCTTCTCTCTGCTTCCAGAATACACAACAAAGAGTAAACATTACATGACTTATTACAAAAATTAGACAGATATATCGAAATGGATTAGTCGTAGCAATAGTCTTCTGGTAATAAAACCATGAATAACGGACATACTATATGCAAGTTATGTAAAGGAAGAAAACAGATAGGTAGCTACATAGAAATGAGAATTTACCAATCAGACAACAAACATGTTGGCGTCCTTGATCTATGAACTCCAAATATATATTTTTATAGCAGCAGTATAATATTGGTCCTTTACTATACAGGATCCTGTACATGTTTATCTATATTGGTAAATTCTTGTTATATTCTCTAATACTTTGTTTTTTTGCAATTTTTTGGTCTTGTTTCTCGTTTTATATAGTGAAGCAGCCACCTATTACTCAGGAACTTGCCAATCATGTTATTATTTACCATACTCAGTATCCCTATAACTATAATACACAAGGACACATGGTTTTGTTTTAAAGATAAGTGATGTTAACTATTGTCACAGGAGTTAACTTCTGAGGAAGCCAACTGATCGCTTCTTGGTACCAAAACATGCAGCTATTGTTGATTCAGCTCAGTTCTGTGCTGTTAAATTTGTTATACTGAATAAGCTTCTGAGGAAACAACCTGTCATGCATTGTAAGCACAAGCATATTTATGGAAGTGAAGATACTTTACAGATTTTTGGGGGTTTGGTTGTGAGTGTCAATTAGTGATGAATCATGAAACAGTTAATTCACTGGATAGTTTGGAGTATTCTGATGGTAAAATAATGACAAATTGACACATTTTGCGAAGTTTAGGTATGGGGAAAAGTGGTACACACAGATATATAGATGTTGCTAAGTTAAGAAAAAGGTTAGTCATGGAGGATGGGATAATTTGGAGTGTCTTAGAATTATCACGAACAGACATACTGTACACAAGTTATGTGGGAAGAAAAGAAGATATATACATAGACACATAGATACACAAGATAAAAAAATGTTTAACCGAATGAGGGACAAAAAAACTCATTGATAGGATCACGCTGTTAAGGGGAACGAAACCATATTGTTTCAAAAGCTGTGGTTATGACTTTGGAGCTCCATAAATTCTGCAGATTTTGGTCTATGTATTTCACAGGTCTCTCTGTGTGCTTTCAAACACTATTGCATAGGTACAACTATATCCAAGGTACAGGCAGTCAAATTTCGGGGCCTCACACCCTGCATGCCCAAGTTTTCATCATCGATTAATGCCTGTGGATATTTATTCTATTGTTAGCTGACATTGAGACCCTTATCAGTTCCAAGTGGTAAATATTAAGACACATTTACAAGCATAATTATAATGTGTTAATCATTCGTCTTCCCTATGCTGACCCCTGGTAGTCCCAACTAGTGCCTGAGGTGTCTATTGAGTTAAGCCATCCCACCTGGCCCATTGGGGGACATATCACTTTCCCTGCACTCACACTCAAGCACCTCTCCATCACTCTTTAAAATTAGTTATTGATAATAGTAATAACATTCCCACTTAGCATTTGTTCACACAACAGCCCCCTAGTAGTATCTACTCAGTACACACACACACCCGCCACCATTCCTGTGACCCGACCCAGTTACTTCTTTTGTGTTAATGACTTGGACACTGAGCAGAGCCTCGATTTTGGGGTCTTATTATGGAGTGTATTTGCTGCATTCTCCCGCATTCTCCCACCCACCCAGCATCTTTATCAAGGAGTCCGGCACACCACAAACTGCTGCCGCCATAGCTGCTCCTATTCGGAAGCTGTGCCAGGCATAGTCATCAGCTTTCACGCCCGCCTTCGCCAATGCTAACCGGAGCTGCTTCGTTAGCCTGTCGTTTTAGTGGGTAGCCATTGCTGAATGTGAAGAATGGCCCTGGTTTGCCACCTGATCTGGGTTTGGTTTTTGACATGTAACTCAGGATTGCTGCTACTAGGTATAGTTCTGTCCCCGTAGCCTAAGTATACTTTCACCCTTTCTGGAAGAAATTTGTTTTGGAGGCTTTTATGGTGACCTCGACTCGAAGTAAAGGAATCGACTCTTCTATTCACATTCACATACCCATTGCTGAGATGAATTGCTAGGTCATAATCCTTAGGTGCTGGCACCACCACTTCCACAGACAACAGAACCCCGAAAAAGCACATTACACAACGCTGCCCAGAGCATGTGCCCATTGCTGGCATCCTCCGGTTTTCCCCACACTGCTCTCAGTTGTCCGAGAATACGAGTCATGTATGGCAGCCATGACATACTCCTGGGGATGGCTGTTTTCTTCTTGAAGCCATGTATCACATATCGCAGCTGGGGCCAGTCTGCCATGTGGTGGTCTCCCAGACCAATCGCTCTCTGTGTGTACTTGATGGCCTCTAAATACACTTTAATGGACATCCCTGCCTGCCCCTTCTTAAATAGAGCTGCCACAAAGTAACATAAGACCCACTCAAGATGCTGGGTATGCCATCCGCCTATATGCCTGACATCCTGATCGGTAGAATTTTAATGTGGCTGAAGCCTAGCCAGCTGAAAATAGCTCCTGAACAGCTGCATCCAGTTCGGCTCCCACAAGGCGCTACACCCGACTCCCCCAGATGCATCTGTGAATATGTGCATTTGTGGTCCTGCTCCTGGTGGCATCATTGCTACTCCATTCCACAGAGCCAAGAATGTGTGCCACCACATCAAATCAGACCAAATCTACGCGTTTAGCCAGATGTGGTGTTGATGTCTGCTAGCTTCATCAGCTAGAAAACTCTGCATAGGAATGTCCTACCCAGTCTTACCACTTTACATGCATGCTACAGTTTCCCTGCCAGGGGTTGAAGGTACCGTCGTCTCCGACTGGTCCAGGATCTTATAATCCCTGCAGTTCTGTCAGCTTCTGTGCTTGCAGACAGGTAACCACAGCTGTTGTGTTGACCTCAATGCCTAGCAAGGTAAGTACTGTCACCAGTCGTTCTAGATTCTCATTGGCCACTGGGATGCCAAGGAAATCTAATATCGAGAGTGTTGAGTTGGGTTATCGGTTACCTTGTTGGTTAGTGCTTGCCTGAGAGATGGCTTCTGGGTCGTCCCCCTTAATTGACCAGAACTCGGGGAGAAGTTCCGTAAACTCCCATGTCTGAATGCGGCATGCCAGGCTAGATGGCACTATTGGTAATGCCTCCCCCACATACATGCCCAACATCTCTTTCCTGGATTCCAGTTCTACAGTTGGAAGCAAATTTTCCCAGAACTGGGTTGCCTCTGTGCTCCCGGTGCTCTCCTTCTCCATGACTGGCAGAGCCCCCAACTGGTCGCTCTGTGGCATAAGACCAATTCCTGGATAGTACTGGATCTTGTTTCCCCCCTTCAACCCCGGGCACTGCTTGCCCACAATATTGGTCTCATTTGTAGATGGTTGCCATGGCTCTCATTTGCCCTCCAACCCCTTGACCTTTCTTGCCCAAGAACACAGGTTCCATTTTCCCACCATTACCAGCATTGCTTGCTTCCCAGACCAAGGTCATGCCCGATGGCATCATTTGGCCACCTTTGACCCAACTACTACAGGCATTGCCTGCCCTAGGATATATAGGAGGCCTGTGTCTTGCTTATACCTAATTACAGGCCATACTCGCCCTAGACTATGGTCTGAGCCTTGTTTGCTCCGCAACTATGGGCATTGCCTGCCCTTGGGTAAGTTCCAGATATTGTCCGTTCCGCAATGCTTGCCCTATTATCCGGGTCTGGATTTATCTTGCCACTGCTTGTCAAGTATGAGTTTATAAGCACAAGTGTTAAAAACTTATCTGATTAACAAATATTATTGAAACACAACCAACATTAGCAAGATATGTATAGATGAAACAAGTTAGAAAATGTCTCTAAACATTTAGTTGACCTCCACTCTACCACTACACTATATAGTAACAACAAAACAACGAATAAACAACAACAACAACTAACAACTGGAAGCAAAAACCAAATTTTTATTGGCACAGAAATTACCCAATTAACTTCGGTTTGTTGGAACGTGATGCTGTATTACAGGAATAACAGGTTTAAACTACTTTGGCACTCTCTCCATGACCCCCTGCTTCCACACTCTTTCCACAACTGCCTTCTTTGTCATTCTCTCCACGACCATGATGATCTACATGTATTCAAAACAATTATATTATTAATATTGTTGCTATAGTCATCTAGCTCTCAGTCAGCCATTTCAGCTTTGCCAATCACCAGTCTGATAGATGGTATCTAGCTTCATGGACAGATTCATGATACCCAACTAGTATTTGCCATGCATTATCAAGAGGCACTGTTTAGAATAGGGCCACCCACAGACAGAGCCATTCTCATGTAATAAAGGCATCATGTGGTCTTGTAACATTACGCTGTGTTGTTTTCTCATGTTATAAAAATGTCATGTGCTCCTATTTTGTTTGCACTACATCCTTTTCTCATGCAAGACATTACGAGGACAAGAAATTAAAACCAGCTACAGTAAATCATCAACATCACAGTAGGATTGCACTAAGGTTCCTAGCTTGATGGATGACAGGATTGTTGACAAGCAGTGTGCTAACAATAAACTACTAGCTGTGTATAAAATTTGCACTGAGCTTGAGTGCTGAGAATCTCCACAGTTGTTAATTCTATAACCGATCATCAGAAACATGAAAAATGCTCTTAAAATAAATTGCAACTATGATGATGGTGGCTTTTATCATCTTTTAGCCAGCATGACACGGCCTATAACTATCCTTTCTACAGAAATCTTCAGGCAGGTAGAGCCACAATGTTCAGATGGTTCCTATTAACAGAGAAAAAACACTTGAATATATTTTTTAAACGTAGCCATAGGGAGTATCTTTTTATGAAGCACGCTTAACAAAATATCCAAGAACACTTTATATACTAACATCTCAATTGAAGTGATGTTTGCCAATGGTTTTCTTACTACATATATATAATAATATATGTATATATTGGTAACTAACATTCCACCCATAAATTGAGGCACCAATAAAATCATTTCTCCAAACTCTATTATAGCTTTTCTTACTAGCCTATATAATATTTTTGTGATGTTTTTTCCTATACAGTGGTCCCTCCCTATTAAGACCACCCAGGGAGCACTTCCAACTGGTCTTATTAGAGAGGTGGTCTTACTTGGGAATAACGCTCTCGGGCATGGCAGGGGTCTCACAAAGCATTGCTCAATGAATTTTATTGTGTAGTGTACATGCATTCATAATAATTAACCAACTGCAAGCTTCCCAGACAAGATACTGTATTCTCATTTGGAATTATGGGTGTGTCTTGGAAAGACATTGGTTCATTGTACACATTAGGTATTGGACATTAGATTCATGCAGTGTCCTTAGGACACAGAAAGTCTGAGATACTGGACTGGACAGTCGGCTCCATCCTGTTCTGGATGACCATCTGCTCGATAGAATCAGCACATGCCACAAGCTTGGGAATGCCTCGATGAGTGGCAAAGTCACGCAGCTTGCATACCATCTCGAACACCTCTGACACAGTCACAGGAGTGGGCATGGGGCCATCCTCCTCATCATCTGACTCAGGCTCCTCAGGGGAGGAGTCAGCAGGGGTGGCGAGGGCATGGTTGAGGGCAGGGTCATAGTGGTCCTCACTGGTGTGCACCTCACTGTCAATGTTGGCGTAGCCCTCAGCAGTATCACACCCTCCGGCAGCTGCGCATTTATGACTCCTCGACCTCAGCAGCAGGGGCAGTGGTAGTCGTGAAGCCACACTTCTTAAAGCACTTCTTGATGGTGGACACGTGAAGGTCATCTCAGGCCTTCCTGAGCCAGCAGATTGCCATCAGAACGTCCACCTTCTTGACAAGCAAGCTCATTTTCTCAGTCCAACCACTATCGGCATTCACAGTGTCATCCATGAGCCGGAGAATATAATGGATCATCTGCTTCCGGTAGACCAGCTTCATGGCCTGGATGATGCCAGCGTCCATAGGCTGAAGCTTGGAGGTGGTGTTGGCGGGAAGGAAGACCAGCTTGAGGTTTCTGAGGTTGATATCTGAGTGCGCTAAGCAGTTGTCAATGAAGATGATGATCTTCCGGCCCTTGGCAAGCATCTTATTGTTGGTGCGCTTGAGCCACTGCTCCCAGATGGGAGTGCTCATCCATTCCTTGGCCTGTGCCTCATACTCTATGCCGAGGTCCCTCTTTGGATCAATGCAGATGTAAAAATGTACCAGTTCCTGATTTTTCACAGTTGGGCAAAAGTATGTCACTTCAATGGAAGGTAGATCTTCACAAAATTCACTTTATTCTTGGATGCTTGGTCTTACTTGGGAGGATATTGACCCAACCAAGTGGTCTTATAAGAGAGGTGGACTTATCTTAGAGGGTCTTACTTGGGAGGGACCAAATAAAGCCAGCCAACCGGGAGCAAGCAAAAATGGTCTTATAATGGAGGTGGTCTTACTTAGGAGGGTCTTAATACGGAGGGACCACTGTACTAAATTTGGAGAAATTGGCATGTTATGCAAAGATAAATCACAAATTCAATAAGAGTCAGAAGTTTATGCTAGTAGGAAGCACTTACACTGGATAATCTTGTACATAATTAAAATGGCTGACAAAATTATCATGATTGCAACAGCAAATGTTGTTAGTCCACTAATGAGGTACTTTGTATTATTAGATCCTGTAGAGGGGGAAAAAATATATACAGCATTGGACAAAATTTAAGCTTCGTAATTTAAGGTATACAATATAATACTGTTAAACTTACAGCATGACTTTAAAAAATGGAAGCACCTGTGCCTGTTAATTAACTAACACACAGTGAAGTCCAAAGTGATTATAGCTATCCCCAAACCCATTATCATTAAATTTTAAGTTTTCATCTATTGTTTTATCTACCACCACTAGTCGATTAGCAGCTACTGTAGGTCATGGTCCAAGCTGCTGAGACTTTACTTATATAGCCAAGCCTGAACCTAACATAATGCCATTAAAACAGTGCCGCAGAAGATAATCTCCCATCATTAGATGAGTATATTTCTATTATACCAGCATAACAATATATTACATTATGTGTGTAATGTTATTGCTTTATAGTCCTGCTCAATTATACCACACAATGTAAAATTGTAACCAAGGTGAGACTTAAAAAACATGTGATTATGTGGTTTTTATTTAAACTATACAAAAAAATGAATCCACTAACCTTTTGCAACTGTTGTACAAGATCTAATATTTCGCAAAGTTTCGTTCATGACAAGTAAATTTCCTTCATCATATACAAGAATACTGCCATATTCTTTAGTGTTAGGAATAACTTGTTTCACAGTGCTGGTCTCATCAATGGTGCCCTTTATAACACTAATACCATCCACCTTACCCACCAAAACATAGCTACATCCACTGGCATTATCACTCCTGGCTATGTAGCTGCACTTGATGGAGTATGTGCTGCCCTCCACCAGACACACATCCACTCCCTGCAAATCTGTAGTAACTGCAATATGTAAAAGAGTGAATGTTTCATGAGAAGGTACACTTGTGTTTCTTCTTTTCTCTCTAAAACTTACAGAAACTAGTAGAAGCTGTTGTAGTTCTACTTATAGCATTATGGGCTTTAATACTATAAGTGTAGGTTGCTTTTTCCTTCAAGCCTTCCACTTTAAGACTAACAGCAGGACCAAAGGGTGATCTTGTTGACTGCTCTGTCACGTTCTGTTCTGAATCCTCCAAAATGACTACTAAAGTGTAACTCGTCACTGGGTTTACTGGACATGGTGTAGGCATCTGAAAATATTACAAATACCATCAATTACAATCATTTTATATCGGTCATGAGAGATCATCATGTTAAATCAACATAACAAACCATGAAGGTGACTGTTAATGTGACTCCGCCTCTATTGCTCATGAACAGGAAGTGCTGCAATGTGTTTATGTATGGAAGTACTGGCAAGCTCCCATTAATAGCTGCATGATTACTAACTCCAGCATTATTCCTGGCTGCCACTAGTACTTCCAACACATCACATGCTTGCACATCTGCCACAGTAAATTGATGTTGCTGAGTGCCATTAATTGTCACTTTTTTCCTTCTGGAAGTTCTAAGGTTGGAGAGGTATCAATCGAAGGTCAGAGACACATTTGGAATAGTGGAAGAGAACCAAACCACTGTGAGATAATCATCCTTCACACTGAGGGAGAGATTAGTGGGAGCTTCAGGAGGACCTGGGCATAGAGATAAATGATAAGTATGATTATTTAATTGGAGAAAGAAACATTCCAGAAACAAACATAACAATAATAGTGCTAATGATGATGCAATAATATTCCAAATGCAAACTCCAAATTACATATATGTATTACATTTGTAAATACATTTTCAAACCTGTTTATTTTCTATAGCTACATTAAAATATGTCATATCATGTGCTTTTGTTGACTGTACCCATGTACACAAATTGCCTACTACACCTATCAGCATGTACCACATCTTGTTTCTCCATTGTTGACTACACCCATGTAGGGTTGGGCACAGCCTCCTTCAAGGACTTGATATAACAGTTACACAGGAGAACTCCACCAACCAAACAGAAGATGATTTGGTAGATGATTGGCTACTTCTTGTTTAGATTTGGTAACAGTTTCCAAGGAGTGACAACTCCACAAAGAAAATAACAGAACTCATTGTGAATCATTCATTCTGCTTATTTGCAGCACATGCAGTCATCACTCAGTTAACAGCATTTGAGCTATATAGTTGGATTAACCTGCAGCAACTGTTACCCATGCCCTTTTATGGTAATATAGGAACAGAGTAGTTGTGGACATGCATTGGAATGTTTCGATTCTTCTTGCACACAACTTGAATATTTATGAAAGGATAGTATGTCACTGGAAAAACATAGATATAAACAAACAAACATACATACATAGACCATTAAAGATGAAATCTTAAAGTTTTTTCACACCTGTTGTTTTTGCACTCATAGTTTACTACCTTAAACAAAGGTTCAAGGGATGCTGGGGGTAATTTTTTGGCTAAAACTACAGTGAAAGTCTAGATAATTTTGTTGTCACTTTGCAATCCAACGTATGTCCAATGTCATGGCTGTTTGCATTTTCCAGCTGCTCCAAACAAGAAAAATTTATGTTGAAATGTTTACTTAAAAATAAATAAATTAATAAGTTAATTATTGTGAGATAAGATCATGAAATGAGTGCATGTGGTCATCATTTAGAGATTGAGACTTGAAGCAAGAAGATAGTTTACTCAGCTTGCAACTAATGAAGGAGTTTATGTCTACATTTCAAAGGATATATGGCACTAACTTATTGAGAAAGAGGATATAGCAACAACAGGGTAGTGGATCGACTACTTCCAACTCCAAAATCGTTAACCCACACTATAGTTAGGCATCCCAGTAGCAGGAGACCTTCCAGACTAACAGCTACAATCCAAGAGATTATGGAGGAACAAATGCAAGCTGATGATGAAGCAACTGCCTACCATGCACAAGCTCCTCAACAGCAACAGCTACCCATCGCTGAGGACTATTCTGCATTGCAGATTCTCACTAGGATTGACTTATCAGGGCAGCTCCCGCTGCCAGATGTGAGCAAGATTTACTAGCTTGGGATGCTTATGGCTATATACTGACTTGATTTGGTTGGGAAGCAGAAAGAGGCTTAGTGCTAATTAAGGCAACTCCATGAGGCACCTACTCCTTGCTTGCTGTTTGGATAAGGGGGTGATAAATTTCCTTGTCATTAGTTTAAGTTGTTTCACAATGTCATAAGTTTAAGCTGAATCCATCCATGCTGATGTGTTGATGCATCGGGTGTTTGTGACTGACCACAGGTTCTCTTTGCAGTGAAAATAACTACAAATACCTTTCTTTTCTTATTTGCTTCATATGAATAAAAACATAATCCACAGGAGGTGAGAATGGGCATGGCATTTCATGGGAGAGACTCTAATGGATTTGTAAATATCCTCTGGAATGGGATAGAGTAGTGAGGAACAAGGTTTTGGGATTACTGTGAATGTGGTAAAGTGTAGATGTACATCAGATATTCGGCGGGGAAAGTCATCTTCACATTAGCGAACTAGGGGCTGTTAATTGTTGCATTTGTGATTTATTTGTCCTACATATCCCTTATATATATCCTTGTCATCACCAATGATTATACCAACTCCTGAGATCTCAAACTGAAAAAGACTGATGAGCTGTTGCTCATATATATGAAATCTTACAAAGGATGGAGATCAAGTTATGAACAATAGAAATAACAATGGAAATGTCATATAATTATGATGACTGGACGAACAATGTGGAAATCTCATTTATGAATGAACAATGGAAATAAAAATGGAAATTTCATGTGCCATTTGTTGGGTCGGTACTTGATTGGATTTCCCTAGTTGGCATAAGTACTGTATTATTTTATCACCTCCAAGCACCTGACAGACAAATATGACGAGTCTAATGAGGTCCACTATAGCTCCTATTAACCATACAAAATAATAAAAAGATTATGAACCACGATAAAAATGTGTAGTCCAATTTTCTTTAGTGCCAACTGAATAGCCTCTATGCATCTTTTCCAAATTTCCATATTTCGAGATTACATGCAGTCTATTCATTTGGACAACATTGAATCAGTGCAAACTATACGATGGCGCCAACTGATTGAGGGTACAGCCAATTTCACTGAGCATGGGTATCAGCTTAGCGAAGGACTTTAGCTTTTAGGGTGCACTCTCTGTCTCACAGTTAATGAGACTATTGAGCAGTGTAGCTTATTAGCTGTTCTTGGAGCCAAACTATGTGGAAACCCCCCCTATTATTAGTAAGTTTATTAACAGTTATTCATCATCTATAACAGCTTCATCCTGTGGTAGATGCTCCTCAAACTCTCCCTTGCTGATGCTGGCAAAGGTATGATCTCCACTGTCATCAGTATTGTTGAGGCAAATGGCCTCTATGGTGATGGCCTCTATATTATAGGATTTATTCCTTGCAGGTGCTGGCTGTGATGAAAAGTTCCTCTGGCATCATTGAACTGGAATTGCACGAGACCCAAGACCTCACATGCAAAATATTTTCTATTGCTGCTTGTATACTAAATGTCAAATAAGTGTGAGCTCTATATGTGCGAACTATTTCTATGGTGCAAGCTAATTAAATGAAGATGGTAGCTAGGGATCGAACTATTTGAGGGCATGAACTGATCGAGGGCAATGAAGTGATGGAGGAAATACAGTAGCTGGAATTCAATCGGTTCCTCCAGAACTGTGAGTGCACCATGAAAATGGAGTTTCTAAGCTGCTCAAGTTGCTTTGTATGAGGCCTGGAAGCTCCCTAGTTTCTATAGGGGGTTCTTCTTTCATTATCTCAGGGTCTAGCAGACTTGGGTGACACACAAGTTTGATTATAGCAAGCATTAAAAAAATTGTGAGTTTGTGTAGGAGGGGGAAAATATATTGTTTTCAGAGATGCTTTCCCTCAACGCTGTTCTTAAACTCATATTGAGAACTGCAGTATAGTCCAATGTACAAACTCTACTAGTATGCTATAAAAACTATAGTCAACCATAGTACCTGGAGTAGTTCGTTTCCCCGCTATTTTTGTTTCTGTTCATGTCCCTGTCCAATGTGTGTGGTAAGATTTATAGAACGTGGTTTTTTTGCAATAAATGTAAGTGCAAAACTGCTGTACATTTTTTTAACGTTGGTTTGGCCAATGGTAATGCATTTCACGAATGTTGGCAATGCAACACCAAAATGTCCCATTATGCAGCTAAGAAGCTGCCGATGTAAGTTTTAGCTGCGATAGGTATTTTGCTATTATTGGATAACGATACAAATTGCATTGGCAATCGAGAACGATATTATTATATAAAGAATATCTAATTCTCTCTTGACATACCATAAACTGTGATGTTTACTCCACTTTGAGTTGGTATTGTATCATCAGTTCCAGTCATAGCCTCACACGCTGCATAGGTCAGGAGGTTTTCCCGTGTAGCATTGATGATGAGTTGGGATGAACGTGAACCATCATTTCTAACTGTGATGCCAAGTAAAGCATGTGATTCAAGATTTTTTGTGCTGTTAGTAAAATACACCCAGCTAACATCTGGAACGTTTACATACCATCCAGTTATCTGATGCCCAAGACTGACAGAGCAGTTGAAGATAATGTTTCCCCCTACAGGAACAACCACAGGACCTGGACCAGGTATTTCCGTGAAAACAACTGCAGGGAGATACACATACAAAAAAACCCATTATACTATGTTAATGTTTTTTTATAAATTATCAGAAATGATAAGATGATTCAGTACCTTCTCATGAGTTTGTTTGTTTATATTACAGGCAAGTGAAGTAGACCTAGTAATTTTGCCCTATCTAACATTTCAATGTCAAGCACTACTATCCAGGATAGTTAAAAAAATTGTCTTGGGAGTAGAAATATAACCAAAGAGTGATCTAGGGAGAAACATACAGATACTGTGTTGTGTTGTAGCAACCCCTGTGGCTAATTAGGGCCAAAATTAAAATAACACAATGCACACATATGCCTGATTTTATTTCAAATATATGACATAGTTAACAGCAAGAGTTAAGAGTACTTTATTTGAGGGATCAATTAGGTAAGCACTGTTGATGTGCTAGCTAGCCTAGTGACAATAAAAGTATAAAACACTCTTGGAATGATCATTTGTTTCTCTTCCTCGCAATCATTTAGGCCAATGACTGTAACAATCATTTTAGAGTAAAGTCCTTGGTCTCCAATCTTTAGTGTAGCAAGCAATGATTCTCAGAGAACATCCACTTCAGATATGAAATCATTTGTTGCCTTCAGCTGGAGCTAGCCACATACTGTAACTACTACTCACTTTTTTAGCCTTTTGCTTTTTTGTCAAAGACGAAGATGCTGCTTACCCTGTAAATCACATCATTTCAACAACGACGTTTATAGTCTGGCACAGTCAAACACACCAGACTACAATATTTGCCACCATAAACCTCTCTATTTCAGCAAGTGCAGTGTGATTCTAGTAGAGTAGGGTTAGATACAGCCTTGCTATCCAAAAGCTCAACTTTTGTTTCACTGTGCAAGTTCTCCCAAAGCCTCATTGTAGTATCTACACATTGGAATATTTTTCTGCGGATATATACACTATCATCAGGAAATGGAAATGCATGTGCACAGATACATCCGCTATAAGAATTTATGTACATGACGCATGGGGCCACCCTATCTAAGCATGGTCTCATTGGTTGTTTTGATTCGAAGGAGATAGCGGCTTTGAAAGCATCATTGAGAAACAAGGTTTTTGGGAAAATCAAAACATCTTTACCAATGACATGGCTTGTGCCTGCTAATCAATAGAATGCAGCCACATCGCCATTGCTCAAACTTGTCATTCAAATGACACCACTGGCAACTATACAACAAGCACTGCTTTGGTGATCAAGTCACCGGCCGCAGACTCGCAGTCGAGTGTGTGCATCACACACCAAACCTCTTTAAGCCAGACTTATGCAATTAAGGCTATCTCCAATACACCAAAGGCTGCTAACATGGTGAATATCCATGCAGTGTTTCTTGAAATTACATGACAAGTGAATCACCTCAAATAAAATATTTCACTATACAGAGTAACTTTTCTTGGTACATGGCACCCAATCCTGAATAACAGGAGCTCAACATTGAAAAAATGAACAGAAAAAGTCCCATGTCTGGAGCACACACTTGCAATAAGGTTGACCCATTTTATAGTACACCCCCCCCCCCCAAATAAATTTATGTACAATTTGCATTGGATGTTTGAGTGATAGCCAATTATCAAACATTTGCTAAATATTTGCCAACAACATGAACGAAATGTTAGGCAGGGATCGCTAAGGGGGAAGAGAGCTGAACCTTTTTTCAAAAAAAAAATTTTCTTCAAAAAAGTGTTTAATGTGTCTACAGGTTGAGTTTCAAGTTTCAAAGCAAGTGAATACTTCTATCAGAAGATATAATACAGTGCATTATTGTTCATTTCACTTCACGTTCGAAAGACGTTCTTCCCCAGTCTAACCCGTCTACAATCGGGTGGTGGACGATGATCGCCAACCCAAAATGCTCTTTTATATAATGTAGCTAATTTCACGGACTACCTTACCAGTCATTTGCAAAATGATAATCATGGGGGGGGGGAAACACAACCGGAAAGGCGAGCATGTTTGTTATCAAGAATTTCTGGAAAGGATCACACTGGGGATGAGAAAGGAGAAATATTTTAAACCAGGAATGCCACTGTCAGGCCTCATCCCCGACTGGCTGCAGAGCAGCCCTGCAAATATCAAACTATAAATAGAATTTATAAATAGAGCTAGATAGAATTTATAAATAGAGCTAGAACTCATGACCGCAGACTATCAATACATAGGACAATCATGATATTACCTCAAACTCTTAGATAAGTCCTGTAGGGACATATATTAATTCTACTACTCCCACACTGTTATCAACCACCATAAGCTGTGAAAGCTTGGCTGCAAGGGTATTTAAACCCCTCTGCAGTCCAGGCTTAGGCAGTCTTATCCTATGTTCATATTCTGCTACTCGACTGTTGTTTTAATATACTTAAGATCTAAAATTCTTTTGTCAAGCTTGGGGTTTAACTAGAAGAAGTTAGGGAGAGACTCTGGTGGCAGCGAATTACCAAGGTTGGTATCAGTTAGGCCTCTTGTGGTTGGAGACTCTAACATCTGGTGGCAAGTGGTGGTTCTTACCTTGTCATGGAAGTGGACTGGTTAGTAAAACAGCTATTGTGTTACTTTACCTTCTTTTTCCCCCAGTAACTTATAGAAGACAGCTGGTGTTTGGCTAAGCAGAGAATTGGAGCTATGGCCAGTGCTTGGTTCAGCTTTGTTGACTCAGAGGAGTGAGAGTGCGTATTCAGCATATATTCACTATTTTTCTGTGTATATTGTTAGATATTCTGCATAGTGTTTTACATGTTGTGTATTTTTATATTTTGCCCCTGTATTGTGCAAGAAATGATGTCCAGGATGAAGGTGAATGACAAGTCTGAGAGAGCAGACAAAACAGAGCGATTGAAGCAAACAGAGATACTCCAAAGAGAGCAAGTCAAGATGACTGACATGGAGGACACAAATACAGACACCAAGAAGGGCTTGGAAAGCCAGCGACCATAATGACAAGGACTATAACTGAATACCCCAACTCACTGGAGGCCATCCAGGCATTAATCCTGACTATGGAGGAGAGCAGAAGAATTGAACATAGAGAAGAGGAAGAACACCGAACAAGAGAACTTGAAGCAAAGGAGGAACAGCACAAAAGAGAACTCCATGAGATACTGCTGATGCAACTCAAGTTTCAGCAAGACTACCAGGAGAAAGTCTGGCATCGCCAGAAACACTTGGATGACAGCCGATGAGACAGAGATGGAAAAAGGAAGCTGGCAGATAAAATTGCTCCATGGACTGACAAGGACCAGCCTGCATCCTACGTGCCAAAATTTGAAGACACGCTCTCCACAGCAGGGATCAGCAAGGATGAATGGGCAAGCCGCCTGGTACCTCTACTGATGGGAACTGCATCCATAGTTTACATGACATCTGCCTCAGAGGAGGCCAAGATAGACTACGATTTGCTGAAAATGTCCTTGCTGAAGGCGCTCGATGTTCCAAAGAAGCCTGCGAGCGAGAGTTCTGGTCCTTCTGAAAGAAAGATGGTGATGTAGCTAAAAACATTCTAAGAGAACTAAGTTTGGCAGAGACGTTCATGGAAAACTGCAATACAATAAAAAAGGCAGCCCAGACAGTGGCAGCAGGCTCTCCCTCTACTAACTGGAGGATGCAAACAATGTCAAAGCAAGGAAACCCGAGACGTTCCTGGATGTCGTCAACTTCATGACAGAGTAACAAGCCATGAAAGATCAATTCCGTGACAGATGACTGCCTTACACAAAACTGTGGAGTCGCCTGCGAGATTGGTTGAGGAATCCATGGGATGAAGACAGTCATCCCGGGAACTGCTGCTCACATTGCAATGTCAACCAAGACAGCAGGGAAGGACACCATAACCCAGAGTGCAGTGAGTCTATGAGTGATGTAAATAACATGTTTTATAGTAGCTCTCATGAAAGCTTCAAGATAGGTCTGGGGATAGAGTTAACTTTGTGCCTACATGTTTTGGGTGTGGCAAGAAAGGCCATAAATGCCATGACTGCCCACAGAAGCAGTGTATGTGGATAAGAGTGAAGTTAGGATAGAAAAACTCAGTGTAATGTCTGGGGCAATAATAGCAGCCATCTGACAACCAGGTACATATGTAGAGGGCAGGATAGGCCAGAGACAATGCAGAATGTGCATAGATACGGGAGCAGACAAGACTGTAGTTGATGCAAACCTGATAGAGGGGGGAAAAAACCTAGGTAGGAATGTTACCTTTGAGGGCTTCAATGGGTTCAATGCATCTCTGCCTTTACCTAATGTTTGGATAGAGGTAGGGAAGCACAGGTTACACCACATAGTAGCATTGGTGGAGAATGCCACAGAAAAAATATTATTGGGTATCCCATTATGAGGTATCTGTTAGAGCTAGAAGTTCAACAAATGCAGGCCAAAGAGGAGCTTAAAGTGGCCAACAATAAGATGCATGAGCTAACTTTAATCACAAGGAATCAGGCTGCATGCCAGGCAGCAGAAAAATGGGCCGACACAGAGCTCAGTGCAGAGTCAGGGCCATGCCCTTTCAATTTAATGACGAAATGTTTGGGGATGAGAAAGTTGGGAAGGTTGAAAAACAGGCAACACAGGACGGTGAGCCCATAGATACCCCTATCCCCGAGCTTCAGGAAGAAGCTTGAGACAAGCTTAAGCTGTGTAGTCAGCAAGAAGAGGACCCAACCATAGCCATACCTGAAAGAAGAAAGAGAAGAATAGCGCATATCAACATGTTAAAGGCCTGGAACCCTCCTGATGCTTCGTTAACTAGGTATGATAATAGTAGCAGAAGAGGTAGATGAGGGCCAAGAGCAGGAAAAAGTACTTACAGAGTTGTCAGCTCTGACAGACAGGCAGAATAGTGAGGTGGGAGCCTTGCTAGCCGAATATAATGACATAATAGGTTGGTAGAGCCAGAGATATATGTCATGAGATTCATCATTGATACTGGTAACGAGAAGCTGAGCAGGACATCTCCATTTAGGATAGCTCCGGCATGGGGGGCCAGCTGAGGGAAGAGGTCCGGGTGTTACAAGAGTCTGGCACATTGGTGCCATCCCTACCAGCCCTTGGTCTTCATCCAGGTCCTGTCGTTAAGCCTGATGGCACCATTTGACTGTTGCATTGGGTTAACCACATGACAAAACTAGACCCCTATTTAATGCCCTGCATAGACGAGATGATCGACCAGCTTGGGGAAGCCCATTATTTGTCAAAGTTAGATCTCAACAAAGGTTTTTACCAAATTCCCCTCGCCCAAGTAGATCAGGAAAAGACAGCTTTTTGTATGCCATGGGGAAAATTCCATTTTACTATGATGCATGGATTGAGGAATGCCTCGACGATATTATCACATTTAGTCCGACCTGGGAAGACCATGTGGCACACATCAAATATTTGCTAAACAGACTAGGAAGGCTGCACTAACTGCCAAGCCGGCGAAATGCCAGTGTGGACCAGTATCCCTTACCTTTCTGGGACACACTGTGGGAAGAGACAAGGTGTCCACACAAGACCACAGAATGGAAGCGATCAGAAACTATGTGAGACCTATAAACAAAAAGGATGTACAATCCTTCCTGGGTACCACAGGACACTATAGGAAATTTATCCCTAATTAAACACACAAGTTCATAGAACCACCAATGCGACATGGAAGAGTGCAGCTAATGTTATATGTTGGTCTACTGCTATGAATGATGATCTATGCCATATTCTTTCCCGAGTGTCCTCCCTTACCATCCCCACTCCCACAGAAACATTTATCCTACAGACAGACGCATCCACTAAGGGGATTGCTGCTGTTCTGAGGGTGGTGATGGAAGATGAAGAATTACCAGCGTGATTGTACTCCGGAAAGCTGCATCCAGCAGAGACGAGGTACTCTGCCATGGAGATGGAATGTTTGGCTATCATACGAAGCATCCAGCACTTTGGTGTGTTTATCTGGTGGGGAAACCCTTCACTGTTGCAACCAACCACAAGGCTTTAGCACATCTCCACTCTTCAACTCACCTCAATGGCAGATTAATGCGTTGAGCATTACTACTGCAACCCTATAACTTCACCACCTGCTATCGTCCTGGCCTGAAGCGACGGACTCTCTCATCAGGCTTGGGATGGAGAGCAGGAAGAAGAAAAAGAATGGCAACAATGTTTTCAAGGAGGGTGTGATGTCAGGCCTCAGCTCCTCAGAGCAGCCCTGCAAAGATCAAACTATAAATAGAATTTATAAATAGAGCTAGATAGAATTTATAAATAGAGTTAGAACTCATGACCTCAGACTATCAACACATAGGACAATCATGATATCATCTCACACTTAGGTAAGTCCTGAGGGACATACTTGTGTACAGTAATTTTACTACTCCCACACTGTTATCAGCACCATAAGCTGTGAAATCCTGGCTGCAAGGGTATTTAACCCCCCCTGCAATCCAGGCGCTTGGGCAGTCTCATCCTATTTTCATATTCTGCTACTCGACTGTTGTTTTAATATAAGCTACTTAATTAAGATCTAAAACTCTTTTGTCAAGCTTGGGTATAGCTAGAAGAAGTTAGGGAGAGACTCTGGTGGCAGCAAATTACCAAGGTTGGTATCTGTTAGGTCTCTTGTGATTGGATACTTTAACAGCCTGAGAAGGACTAGAAGAAAAAGCCCCACTAGCGGCTGTTGTTGAGCCTGGTACAGCTGCTGCACCAGGCAAGTTTAATTTTTATCTCCATACTAAAAAGTTACTTGTTGTTTCCTTCCTTTGTTAGTGGGTCTTTTGGATCCTGAAGGTAGAGTTAGCACCTAACCTTCACTTACCTTGCAATCAATTGAAAATGTCTGAAGAGAGGCCAGTTCCAGTAGTGAACCTGACCAGGAAAAACTTGGCTCTCTTGGATTGTTCAGCTTCTTCTGGGGTGTAGCTACTGGACCTACTGGCTCTACCTCTACTAGAGTGGTGTTGTGGGAAAACTGGGTAAAGGTATTCGTTTATAAACTTAGATAAGCTTAGACAGGTCATAGAAAGGAGTAATAAGTGTATTCAATGTGGTAGCCAAGCTCCCTTACAAATGAAAGATATTTTTTCCCATAGGACAGGCACGGTATGTCATATTTTTACTTTTTTTCCAAATTGTGATAACACATAACACAATTCATGCCCTGTATCTGTAGAAGCCCATTCTTTGAATCACATTGCTGGAATTAGTCATTCTGGTCTGGATAACACCACCGCAGTTATGGATATGTTGCTCCCTCTTAGTTCCACCATTTTTTTTGTGGTTTTGTTTTTGGGAGGGGGGGGGGGGGGGGGGGGAGTTGGAATATACTAAGTCAATAGGGAGTGATGCAAATGAGGTAACACAGAGTATTATATTGGATGCCAATCATAGGGTACATGATTTTTATGGGGTTGGGCATGAAGATATCGTGTTACTGTTGACTGCACGTGACATAGATGGGGCCACAAATCAAATTATTGTGTTGCTGGGATGTCTTGGGATACCAAAGAAGTTTTAATTATGTCTAAGTTTTGTCAAACTTGCACACGAATACCTGAAGATGAGACAGAAGCAAGTTACAAAGAATGGTTTGAGGGTCACAAGGTAAGTTGTGAAGCCAATTTTGAAGGCTGTTATGGTTCCATGGAAGTTGTAGGGATCACAAAAACTTTTTTGGCATTCAGTGGAGAGCTTTATGTACACACACATAATTAGTGATGGGGATATAAATGGTTGTTGGATGTCAAGCCTTGCGATAGTATGGTTGAAATAGAAAAGGTAGAATGTATAAATCACGTTCGCAAGCACTTTTTTAAGGATTTTTGTGACATGCATTAAAAGGCGCTATTGAACAATGGCAAGTATGTAACTTTAGGTGGGGCTAGGGGGTTTAGTCACGTGTCTATAATTAGAATGCAAACCCACTATGGGGGAGCAATTACAAATATCGAGGATAACCTCAAGGGAATGTGAACGCAAAAATATTATCAATTGCAAAACATCCCCAAAATGAGTATTGTCTTACAGGGCTTTTGAGCTGAGCCTGCACTAAAGCTGAGAATATTTTGCACAAGTGTTTAGGCAGCTACACACAGAATCAAAATGAGAGTTTTTATTCTGTAGTGTGGAGTAGAGCGGATGAGATAGAGCATATGAGTGCGACAATATCAGGATTGCTAGGTGTGGTGAGCTTTAATGTTGGGACGAAGGTTGGCTTTGGTAAGATTATGTGTATACTAGGTATATCTAGTAGTCAAGCTAACATGTCCTTTGAGTGTTCTATTTTGTTTATGTGCATTTTGCTTTGTATTGTCAAGCTTGCAGGGATTACTGGAGGATGAGTGAAGACGTGTGTGGAGGATAACGATGGATACACCTGGGCATGGGAAACACTGCAAATTATGATATATTTATATTAGCAAAGCAACATAACAAAACAAGTCCGATACATCTTTTAAAAAAATTATATATAATATGGATATATAATATATAATAAGAATGCAGTATAGTCCAAGGTACAAACTCTACTAGTATGCAATAAAAACTACAGTCCAACCCGAGCAACTGGAGTAGTTCGTTTACCGGCTATTTTTACTTCTGTTCACATGGTCAACATAATAGATGTGTGGTAAGTTTTATAGAACATAGCTTGATAAATGTAAGTGCTAAACCGCTCGGTACATTTTTTGAACATTTGTTCGGCCAATGGTCATGCATTTCACGAATGTTGGATGCAGCTAAGAAGCTGCCAATGTAAATTTTAGCTGAGATAGGTATTTTGAAGAAATTTTATACAAATTATATTGGCAATCGAAAACGATATTATTATAATTATTAAGAATATCTAATTCTCTCTTGACATACCATAAACTCTGATTTCCACTCTACTTTGAGTTTGTGTGGTATCATCAGTTCCAGTCCTAGCCTCACACACTGCATAGGTCAGGAGGTTTTCCCGTGTAGCATTGATGATGAGTTGGGATGAACGTGAACCATTCTTTCTAACTGTGATGCCGAGTAAAGCAAGTGAAGCTAAATTACTTGTGCTGTCAGTAAAATACTCCAAGCTAACATCTGGTACGTATACACGCCATCCAATTATCTGGTTTCCATGACTGACAGAGCAGTTGAAGATTATATGTCCCCCCAAAGGAACATACACAGGACCTGGACCAGGTATTTCAGTGAAAATAACTGCAGGGAAAGACATAGTAAAATCATTATAATTATGATAATGTTTTTTAATAAATTATCAGAAATGATAATAAGATGATTCACTACCTTCTTATGAGTTTATTTGTTCGTATTACAGCAGACTTATTGATTTTGCCATACCTAACATTTCAATGTCAAGCACTACTATCTTGAATAGTTCGAAAAATTGTTTTGGGAGTAGAAATATAACCAAAGAGTGATCAAGGTAGATGCATACAGGTCTTTGTTGTAGCAACGCCTGCAATGGCTAATTAGGGCCAAAAATTCAAATAACACAATGCACACATATGCCTGATTTTATTTTAAATATATGATATAGTTAACAGCAAGAGTTAAGGGAGGCTTTTACCATTTTTTTATGATAATTTTTTTTTTTTTTTGCTCTATTCTATACCTTGATGCATGTAGTTGTTATGTTTCTAGTTTCAGAGTATTTTAATGCTCCATTATGAAGTTATGCACCTTTTTGTGCATTCTATTTCACATTATCAAGCTATATACAAAATACCATTTAAATCTTGAAGACGGCGCTCCTGCCAAAGGTAAGCGTATCTCCCTAACCATTCATGATAGAAGTCTGGAAAAGGACTCTAAATGAAGCTCTCAATAAGCTTCCAATTACCATAGTTACCACGCAGCCCTGTGCTGTCATCACATTATCTGCGCATCCTGTCAGGCAACCGTCATCATTTCGATTTTTACCAAAAAATACCCCCCAAAAAACACCCACTTTTCATGGCTTCTCCTGAAAATCACTGTTTCCGAATCTGGAAATATTCTCACTTGCTAATTTTTTTAATGTATACAAGATTTTAATATATCATTTGAAAGTCCTTTCCCTGCTCTAAAAAGTGAATGACTAAAACATGTTTAAGTCCATCCATGGTGTGGAGGTATGCATATGGATATACATACCATGTTTAGAACTTCAGGTTGACCTCTCTTAAAATTCAGTTGTTGTGCTAATGATATTTTTAGCCATTCACTTTGCACTTCTATGATCACTCTAAGCACTTCCTAAGTGGGAAGTGGTTAGGACTAAGTGGCCATGAGTTAGAATATTTGCCCCTGATACTGAGGTGGGATCCATAAATTCACCTAGGTATATAGTAGATATGCAAAATCTGAGCATATCAAAAGAAAGCACATTCAATACACTGCATCTTGATAAAATTTCACCTGCATTGAGAAAGAAATAAAAAATTATGACAAGTTGTGTCGACCACCCCAGAAATGGTAAAAGCCTCCCTTAAGGGTACTTTATTCGAGGGCTATATTAGGTAAGCATTGTTGATGTGCTAGCTAGCCTAGTGACAAATTAAAAAAAAAACTTGCAGTGCTCTTTTCTTTCTCTACCTCGCAATTGTTTAGGCCAAACGTACCAATTAATTTAACTATTAACTAGTAAGGTCCTCGGTCGCCAATCTTTAGTGTGGCAGGCAATGATTCTTAGAGAACATCCACTTTACATATGAAATCATTTGTTGCCTTCAGCTGGAGCTAGCCATATACTGTAACTACTACTCACTTTTCTAGCCTTTTGCTTTTTTTGTTAAAGACCAAGATGCTGCTTACCCTGTAAATCACACCAGTTCAACAATGACGTTAGTAGTCTGGTGCAATCACACACCCCAGACTACAATGCTTGCGGCTATAAAGCTCTCTATTTCAGCAAGTGATTCTAGTAGGGTAGAGTTAAATACAGCCTTGATAGCCAAAAGCTTGACTTTCATTTCACTGTGCAAGCAATCACAAAGCTTTATTGGAGTATCTCCACATTGGAATATTTTGTGCAGATATATCCAATACCATCAGGAAATGGAAATGCACGTGCGTGCTACTGCAGTTGATGTGCATGATGCATGGGCCACCCTATGTAAGCATGGTCTCGTTGGTTTCAAAGGAGAAGATGGCTGTACAAGCATCATTTAGAAACAAGCTACGTTCAGGTTTTTGGGAAACTCAAAACATCTTTACCAATGACATGGCTTGTGCCTGCTAATCAGTAGAATGCAGCCACGTCACCATTGTCAAACTTGTCATTCAAATGGCACCAATGCTGCTTTGGTGATCAAGTTACCAGAAGCAGACTCACAATCGAGTGTGAACTTGTCCACCCACCAAACCTGTTTAAGCCAGACTTATGCACTTAGGCTATCTCCAATACACAAAAGGCCACCAAAATGGTGAAGAGCTATGCAGTGTTTCTTGGATTTACATGACAAGTGCATCACCTTAAATGAAATATTTTCACTATAATTATATAGAGTAACTTTATTTGATACAGTCCGCTCCATCCTGAATAATAGGAGCTTAACATTGAATTTTTTTTTTTTTAAAGTCGCATGTCTGCAGCACACACATGCAATATAAGTTGACCCAATTTACAGTACAAGCCCCAAAAAACTTTACGCATCATTTGTGTTGGACGTTTGAGTCACAGCATTGCTGGCCCATTTACCAAACGTTCGAATGTTCACCAACAACACGAACGTAATTTAGGCAGGGATCGTTAAGGGGGCAGTAGAGTTGAATTTTTTTTCAAAAAAGGTTTTTTTGGCCCAAAAGCGTTAACAATGTGTCTGCTGGTTGAGTTTCAAGTTTCAGAGCAAGTAAATACTTCTATCAGAGGATATAATACAGTGCATTATTGTTTATTTCACTTCACATTCGAAAGATTTTTTTCTCCAGTCTAACCCATCTACAATCGGGCGGGCGGCGATGATCATCAACCCCAAATACACTTATATATATATAATGTAGCCAATTTCATCTTACCAGTCATTTGCACAATGAGGATCAAGGGGGCAGTACCGTGCAACCGGAAAGGCGAGCACGTTTGTTACAAAGAATTGCTGGAAAGGATCACACTGGGGATGAAAAAGAAGAAATATTTTAAGCAAGGAATGCCACATAGTGAAGAAGAGTGAGAAGGAGAAGAAAAAGCTCCTCTAGCGGCTGTTGTTGAGCCTGGTACACAAGCTGCAACAGGCAAGTTTAATGTTTATCTCCATACTAAAAAGTTACTTGCTATTTCCTTCCTTTGTTAGTGAGTCACTCGGATCCTGAAGGTGGGGTTAGCACCTTATGTGAACCTTCACTAACCTTGCAATCAATTGAAAATATCTGAAGCGAGGACAGTTCCAGTAGTGATCCTGACCAGGAAGAAGTTGGCTCTCATGGATCATTCAGCTTCTTCTGGGGTGTTGCTACTGGACCTACTGACTCTACCTCTTCTGACTAGAGGGGTGTTATGGGAGAACTGGGTAAGGGTAATCGTTTAATAGACTTAGATAAGCTTAGACAGGTCATAGAAAGTGTATTTTATGTGGTAGCTAAGCTCCTTTACAACTGAAGCAAAATATTTCCCATAGGGCAGGCGTGGTGTGTCATATTTGTTTAAATTGTGCATATTGTGGTAACACTCAAGACATCTCAAACCCTTAATCTGTAGAAGCCCATTCTTTGAACATCCAGTCAGTACCGGGTGCTCGCATTGCTGGAATTAGTCATTCTGGTCTGGATGACATACTGTAGTCATGGATATGTTGCCCCTTCTTAGTTCCACCAGGTTTTTTTGGGGGGGGGGGGAGAGTTGGAATAATTATACTAAGTCAATAGGGAGTTATGCAAATGCAGTAACATAGAGTATTATGTTGGATGCCGCACATAGGTTACATGATTTTTATGGGGTTGGGCATAAAGACATCATTGATGTTAGTGTTACTGTTGATGGCATGTGGCATAGATGGGGCCACAAATCAAATTATAGTGTTTCTGGTGACGTCTTGGAACCAGGGGTGGCTCAGCCACTCTAAGGTTTGGGTGGGCCAGGGGTGACTTAGCCACTTTAAGTCTGAATGGGTCAAAACGAGGATGATGCCACTTGCGGTCACAAAAATTAATTTTTTTAATTTTTGCAAATAGCCATTAGGAGTTCATGATTTTTGTCTATTCAACTACTGTTCTACCATGGTTTGAGTCACAATTGAGTTATGAAATTACACATTACAAATCAAATCTACCAAATATTGCATACCTGTGTTCATTGGCATCAATGAATTGATTACCAATATCTAAAAGGTTGATTTTGTCCAGTCTATTCTGATGCACCAAAAGTAATATGTTATTAAGATGAAATTGAGTCATTGTAGATCTGAGATAGGTTTTGAGATGTCTAAAGGCACTAAATGACCTCTCACTTGTTGCATTCGTTGCTGGCAATATAAGCAACAGCTTCACTATGACAATGACTTCCGAAAATAGATGGTTAACGGGTTCAGATAGTCCCTTAAGGTATGAAACTATACCTGATAGTGAAATGTCTTCACCCAACTGATTGGACAGTGACTTAAGCTGCACCTCAAGGTCATCATAATGAATATCGTCATGATAATGGCTCCTCATAGCTTCCACTTCTTGTTCATGAGGATGTCCTTGGCATCCTTTGAGGAGTAACTGCTCTAATTTTGAGTAGATTTGGTAACCTGGCTGGTCAAAACGGTCTTCAATGCACTGTATGCTCAAGTACAAAGCTTCATAAAATATCCTCCTGTAATCTTCAGGCTGTGATGGAAAATCACCTCCACTGTTACCATCTTCATAGCACCTTGGAAGCTTTCTCTTTCATGTGATCACCAACGTCTACCTGCATTGCCTTCGTTTTGACAACCTTCCAAAACCCATTGAAGTAATCATAATCTGTACGCATTCCATGTAAGGTTTGCTTGACCATTTGTAGCAGCAACTTGCTGGCCTTCTGTTGCAGACAGGTGCAGTGTATGGCTTAAATTGTCTAAATATCTCAACAATAACTGTGCTAAAGAAATGCCAAAAAAATCATCTTTTGGGAAGAAATTCCAGTTATTCAGGCCCTAATTTCAGTATCCTTTGACTGATCATAAGAAACAGTCCATCTCCTGAAGAACAGTGTACACTTGAGTGAGTCTCCATGCACCGTCCAATGGGTAGGACAAAGTTGCTTCAATCCAGGAGTGTCTGGTTCCAATTCTTCTTTTAATTTCCTAAAGATTCCATCACGCTTCGGTGAAAATTTGATTAACTTACATAATTCATAAGTTGTATCCATTGAATCCCTTAGCAATTTACATCTTTTCATAGTGTCTCCTGCAGCCAAATTTAAGGCGTGCCCATAACAGTGGGTATATATAGCACGGGGCTCATTATCTCTGATTTTCTTTGCTACTCCACCCTTTGCTCCTGACATGGTGCTGGTCCCATCATAGCACTACCCTCTTACCTTGTGTATATCTAAGTTTAAGTCTAATAATACTTCCTTGATTACTGTGTAAATGGTTGTAGCATCTGTACTGTCAAGCTGATACAAACCTAAAAGTTCTTCATGTACATCAAGATTATTGTTTACCTAATGGAAAACCAAAATGAACTGTTCTTTGTTCGATGCATCAGTTGCTTCATTAGCATAATAACGTAAAAATCTGCTTGCTGCAAATTAGCTGCTATATCACGAAGAACACTATGTGCCATTAGTGTTATAATTTCATTCTGTATGTCTTTAGAAGCGTATGTATCATTTTGATGAGTAAGCCATTGTGAGATGTTAGGATTATCAATCGAACGAAGAAGAAACAGCCGCATACCCATTTCCTAAGAGGAATACCTTGCCTAGCTAGGAACTGTATATTTTCTAAAATTGTTTTCGATTTCCAGGTTTTTTACTTGCATGACCAATGTCAAGCAGCTCATCGATGCTCTTAGCTTGTGTTGGTAAGATAAAAAGGGCTTCACATGCCTCCCTATGATGCTCAGACTCTTATATTAGATATTCCATCTTTCCATTTGGAAAAGCCAGCTGATATATATATAAAATAAGATATGGTAGATGTAAATATATATTTATAGCTAATTTGCCAACTATAGAATATTGCACTATCTGGTATTTTTGAAGCCAAAATCTTCTTTTGAGCCACTGCCTTTGTACAAGCATGGCAAAAAAATGCCGTCCTCCTCTACATCATAGTGAAGAAATAGGTAATCCTGAAACCACTGTGCTTGACGAGATCTCAACCTTGACCCATACTTCTTCTTGGGGAAATTATAAACTTTTTCCCTGGATAAAAAGGTTTAATGCACTCACTAACAGCCATTAATGATCAATCCAGCTGGCTCTACTTCAGTTGAAAGGTCAATAACCTGTTGACCTTTGAACTATAGTGTAGCTAGTACAGCTAATTGAAAATTACATTCACTGTGGTGTCTACTGATTAACAGACAATCTATTGTTTGGTCACTACTGTAGCGACCAAACAATAGACTGTCCATTACATAATTATAGCAGGCAACTAGCTATATATTTTTTGAGAAAACTTGGGTGGGCCATGGCCTACCCGGCCCACCCTGCTAAGCCACCCTGGGAACAGTGGAGAGGTTTTAGTTATGTCTAAGTTCTATCAAGCTTGCACGCGAATACCTGAAGATGAAACAGAGGCAAGTTACAAAGAATGGTTTGAGGGTCATGTGAAGAAGGCTGTTCTGGTTCCATGGAAGTTGTAGGATCACAAAAACTTTTTTGGCATTCAGTGGATAGCTTTAGGTACAAACTCATAATTAGTGATGGGGATATAAATGGTTGTTACATGTCAAACCTTATGATCCTAGTGTTGAAGTAGAATGTATAAATCATGTTCGCAAGCACTTTTTAAAGCATTTGAGACATGCATTAAAAGGCACTATTGATGACAATGGCAAGAATGTAACTTTCGGTGGTGCCAGGGGGATTAGTCACCTGTCTATAATTAAAATGCAAATCTACTATGGATGAGCAATTACAAATAATGAGGATAACCAAGATGGGATGATTTGCGATGTGAAAACCATTTTTTTTATCAACTGAAGAACATCCCCTAAATTAGGATTGGGATCAACTGAAGAATAGCCAGGAAAACCCGATCTTCTGAAGAATAGTCACCCGAGCCGGAACCTTCTGAAGAATAGTCACCTGCCTTCTGAAAAATAGTCATCCAAATGCGGCTAGCACCTATTGATGTTTGTGTTACTCGTTTTTCAATGTAGAACATCAAAAGATGGAAGAAAGCGGTTCAATGAGTGACTTCATGTATTTATTTGAACATATATATATTACATGCATAGGTTCCTGTATCCTCTCCACTCATCGCTGTGAATGATTGTGCCTTGTTGTACCACTGACTGCACAATGGGAAGAAGATTATCCGCATTCCTCTTCTCCACAATTTCCATGTATCCTTTGGCTGGTGTCGTGGTGGTAGCCCTATCCCTAGCCCTAGCCATAGCCCTAGCCCTAGTCCTGGGATCTTGGGATCTTCTGAAGAATAGTTACCTGAGCCGGGATCCTCTGAAGAATAGTCACCCAGGCCGGGATCTTCTGAAGAATACTCACCCGGGCCGCGCTCGGGTGACAATTCTTCAATTGAACCGGGTATTGTCTTACAGGAGTTTTGAGTTGAGCCTCCAATAAAGCTGAGGATCTTTTGCACAAGTATTTAGGCAGCTACACACAGAATCAAAATGAAAGTTTTAATTCTGTAGTGTGGAGTAGAGTGGATAAGATGGAGCATATGAGTGCGACAAGTATCAGGCTTGCTATCAATTTAGGTGTGGTGAGCTTCAAAGTTGGGAGGAAGGTTGGCTTTGGTAAGATTATGTGTATACTATGTATATCTAGTAGTCAAGCTAAAATGTCCTATGAGTGCTGCTTTAGTCGAACTAACATGTCCTTTGAGTGTTCTATTTTGTTATGCGTGTTTTGCTTTGTATTGACAAGCTTGCAGGGATTACTGGAAGATGAGTGAATGTGTGTGTGGAGGATGACGGACGATGGATGCACCTGAGCATGGGATCTCCTGCAATTTATGATGTGTTTATGTTTGCTAATTCAATATTAGCAAACCAACATAACAAAACAAGTCCGACGCATGTTTAAAAAATATATATAATTTGTTAGGTTGGACACTGGGTGTTGCTGAAAAATAGAGGAAAGTGAAACCCAATTGTTTTGTCAGGTTGCCTTTAACATTTTGTTTGTATGCACACATAATTCTAGTAATGAAGGGATGTTTTCTAGTGATGCATGGGGTGTTTCTGGCAGCTGGAACGTGGTTAGAAACTGCTTGGACTTGAAGGATCGATATCTTGGAAGTGATTTTTCAAGAAGGGTTCAAAGATAACTTCAATATTTTTTATCCTTTCATATTTTTATATCATTCGAAAACAAATTTTATATTCCACAACTTGACATTGAGTTCTTCTTGAGAGGATAAAAAAGACGTATAGATAAATATGTAACATGATGTCATAAAGCTATCTTGATGGGGGAAAAATTCCTCAAAATTCAGTTTGTAGTACTTGTTGATAGACTAATACCCGAATAAAAGCCTTGCAATGGTCGTTGCTGGAAAAATGTGATTTACTTAATGGCTTATGGTCTGCACTTGCAGGGCCTATAATCACAAAGGAAAAAAGTAGGGCGAAACAAAATTACAAAAGAGAAATACCACACAGCACAAGCTATATTTTGATATATAAGGACACTAGTGCGAATGCGAGCAAATTACAACATGAGACCATGCATATATGGAGACTTGTTCCCCCCTTAAGAATTGTACATTGAATTTCATTTGCACATATCCAGTGATTGACGAAGGCACGAGAAAGTCTAACGGTCGTTGCTCTAGCAGCTACTCTTTTTCAGCTTATCGGAATCAAGATGCCTTCTTCTAGTATAAGAAACCGAAATCTATTCTAGAGGATTCAAGGCTGCAGTTATCATCTGTATTTTGAAGGATGGCATGATAGCAACAAGGCGAAGCATCCACAGATTTGTCAAGCACAATGAGACTGGTATCGCCTGACAGCCATGGAGGGGGAGATATTTGTTGGTTACAGATGCTGTCCAGAAAGTTGTGGAGGAAAAGATGCAGGAAAATGACGAGAAGACAGCGTACCAACTGCACCATCTCCTTCACACAAAGGAAACTCAGTCTTGCTTTAGACATTGCTTGTGTGGATTCTTTGAGGCAGAGCGTACTGCTAGCTGATAACACAAGCCAACAAGGTTAGTGTTGAACATAGTTTTGGGATTAAGCTACGTGAAGGTTAATATCTAGTGTAGAAGCTTCCTGTGTCATACTGATGCTAGTTGGTTACTAGTGGCTAATGATAATTTAGGCTTGGGTCTTGAAGGCATTTTAACTAGAACCAATGGGATAAGTTATTGGATTTAAAAAATATATATATAGTTCAGCCACTTTTTAGATATTATGCCTTAAGACGATTTTGCACTGGTGAATTGGAATAGTCGCTCATGTAATAACCCTATGATCAATTATGGTATCATTTATCCCTATCCTGGGTCAAGAGTTTGGAGTGAGACAGGCATAACCTTGAAGAGGCAGCCAATGTTGTTGTTGTTTTTTAATCTCATATGGATGGATGAGTGCACAGTTCAATTTGGAAGCACATAGCATTTTTGTTGCCGAAAGATAAGATGGGCTTGAAAGAACAAGACAAGATATGTTACATGTTGTATTATGATTGTGAAATAAGGTATAGATTTATGATAGACTCAGGTGTTTTAAATTTCTGATTATAGCATGAAGCATTTGGTGAAGGTGCATGTGTGGGCAGGAATAAGCAAAATGCATCTTTGATGGTATTATGAGAGCCCCACTTTTTGTTCAAATTCTTCACCAGACCCTTTTACCCTTCGTGAAGAATGTTTACCCCCATCACCGCTTCATGCAGGACACTGACCCCAACATGAATTGAACAATATAAATTGATAGAGGATGCCTCCTGGGTTTCCAGATGCCAACCCTTTCTTTCAGAGATTCTTGACATCTTGGCAAGAATGAATGCTTCCATGCAAAGGAAAGTGGCTGATTTCAGTCAGTTACAGTTTTTATTGATGTGTACACTTGATGAATTGAAGTCACTGAAGAATGAAAAAAGCAGAATGGTGTTCTTCCACTAAATGAACTTGTAGAAATTAGAGACTGAGCATGGCATAGATATTGGAAGACATATTTCTGGATCAGCCCGTTCAAGATTAATTACCATCACCAATACAAAGGAGTATCTTGATCACATTGCCATTCCATACATTAATGTTTTGATTGAAAACATCAAGGGGTGATTTTCCGATAAAGCAGTTCAACTACTATTTGCCACGTCCATCCAATCCTGCCTTGCTACCCACAGAAGAATCCTTATCTTCCTATGGCCCTAAAGCCATTCATAATTTGGCTGGGTTCTATAGTAATGAAGCCTCAGTGAAGTACAATAGCTTACATATCACCTCCGCTACTAGTTCAATAAGAACTTGTGTCTGAATGGAAAAATTTCAGAAGAACACTTTGCAAAGAAAAGGAGGTGATAATTGTCGAGGGCTGACCCTAGACATTGGCCATGAAGGCCTCGAACTGGCCCTTGCAGGCTTGACTAATTAGCTAGTTACATTAGCCTAAGAGTGGATGTACTGACTCATGGAGGTCTCATTAGAACCTTTCAACCTTTATTTTATATTAGCTTATGGAAGCCTACCTGCTCTGTGTATGTTTGACTTTCGACTGTGTATTGTGTGTGACTATAATCTCCTGTTTTCTGTATGTTCAGGCTGTCAGAGTATTTAAGCCAGACAGCCAGACCTAAGTAGAGTTCTGTCAAATTATTGCACTGTGTGTCTCACGTCTTTATCATAACCTAAACTTCTCTGGTTTAAGATAGCGGGCACTCACTGTATGAATAAGAACTCTGGTGGCAGCAATATAAGCCATTCGGGAGTAGAGCCAGAGCGATACCCTCGACAATAATGCATTCGAATAAGCTAGCAAAACCTCCTAGCATGCAAGATGTAATTCAGTCAATGGAAGCTACTGAAGCAAATGAAGGCATATTTCCACAAACCATTGCCCTCCTTCATAACATTTTGGTCTTGCCAATAGGGACTGTAACAGTGGGAACGATCTTTCAATGATATGAAAATGATCAAGACCAGGCTTAGAAATCGCCTATCTGATTATAACCCATCTAAGTTAATGAAGATTGCCATAGATGGACCAGAATTGATGAATGTGAAATTTAAAATTTGAAGAAATTCGTGACGTTCTCAATGAAACTAATAGAAGAATTGATCTTTACTTAGCTGCAATGTGTATATACTGTTATAATAATTATACATCCATGCACAAGCAATATTTTGTTTTCCTCTCCATAGCATTTAATATAAATTTGATCTAAGCTGGGGAGGGGGGGGGGGGGGAACACTTGGGTTAGGGGAGATTTCCCCCCTCCCCCCCCCCCCCCCCCCCCTGTATGAAACCAAGCCTGCTGAATGGCCTCTAGGCATCTTTTCCAAATTTCTATATTTTGAGACTGCATGCACTCTATTCATTTGGACATCCTAGAATCTGTGCAAACTATACGATGGTGCAAACTGATTGAGGGTGCAAACTATTTTACTGAGCATGGGCATCAGCTTAGCGAAAAGGGCACAAGCATTCTCGATGACAAGTTAGATCTGGGTGCCAAGTGTGGGCTTTGGCTTTTAGGGTGCACCCTCAGTCACAGTTATTGGCAGTGTAGCTACTTAGCTGTTCTTGGAGCCAAACCATGTGAAAAACCAAGATACCTGAGCTATTGTTAGTAATTTTATTCAAAGTTAGTCATCCTCTATAACAGCTTCATCCTGTGGTAGTGTAGAGGTCCACCCTCCACATACAGCACCAGCAGAGCCATCCCATGCAGGATGCACACCTAGCAAGGTTCACCAGCACCCCGATGGAGAAGACCTAATAAGGAGATAATGATAGAGCGTTAATAGTTAACACATTAGAACCTATCTGCCTAACGCTTAATTATCTATTTATAATTATTATTGACTTACCTGAACCTACCTGTATGCAATACATTTGTGTCTTGTCTGTGTATGTTGACCACTCACTTGGAATTCACCTTAATTACTTCCTGGCAGTATGGGTATTTAAGCCCAGCTGCCAGGACTATCTAGTTGCTTAGACTCGCAATCCGAAATCCTAATCATCACTGAAATTAAAATCCTAAACTTCTCTGGCTTCCAGGGTTAGTTACGACAGTAGGAGACGTCTAAGACTGGTGGCAGCAGCACAAAAAGGGGGCATTACTCCAGTCTCGACCCCCACAGGTAGGTCCTCCTTAAACGCCCCCATGCTGATGCTGGTAAAGGGATCATCTCCACTGTCATCATTATTGTTGAGGCAAATGGACTCTGCGGTGATGGCCTCTGCATCATAGGATTTATTCCTTGCAGGTACTGGCTGTGATGAAATGTTCCTCTGCCAAGGTTGAACTGGAACTGCACGAGACACAAGACCCCTCATGCCTATTGTTGCTTGTATATTAACTGTCAAATAAGTGTGGGGTATATGTGTGCGAACTATTTCTATGGCGCAAGCTAATTAAATGAAGATGATAGCTAGATATCGAACTATTTGAGGGCACGAACTGATCGAGGGAAATGAAGTGATCGAGGAAATACAGTAGCTGGAATTCCACTGGGTTCCTCCAGAACTGTGAGTGCACCATGAAAAAGGAGTTTCTAAGCTGCTCGAGTTACTTTGTATGAGGCCTGGAAGCTCCCTAGTTCCCATAGGGGGTACTTCTTTCATTATCTCCAGGTCCAGCAGACTTGGGGGACACACAAATTATATTTTAGCAAGTGTAAGAAAAATAGTGAGTTCATGTAAGAGGGGGAAATATATTGTTTCAGAGATGCTTTTGCTCAACGCTTTCCTTAATCTCATTGCGAACTGCAGTATAGTCCAAGTACAAACTCTACTAGTATGCTATAAAAACTACAGTTCATCCCGAATAAACTGGAGTAATTTGTTTCCTTGCTATTTTTGCTTCTGTTCACGTGGTCTAGATGTATAGAACGTAGCTTGCATTTGCAATAAATGTAAGTGCAAAACTGCTCGGTACATTTTTTTAATGTTGGTTTGGCCACTGGTAATGCATTTCACGAATGTTGGCATGCAATGAACACCAAAATATACCATTATGCAGTTAAGAAGCTGCCCATGTAAGTTTTAGCTGAGATAGGTATTTTGCTAATATCAATAGATAACTAGAAATTTTATACAAATTGTATTGGCAATCGAGAACGATATTATTATATTAATTCTCTCTTGACATACCATAAACTTTGATGTTCACTCTACTTTGAGTTGGTGTGGTATCATCAGTTCCAGTCCTAGCCTCACACAGTGCATTGGTCAGGAGGTTTTCTCGTGTAGCATTGATGATGAGTTGGGATGAACGTGAACCATTCTTTCTAACTGTGATGCCAAGCAAAGCAAGTGAAGCTAAATTACTTGTGCTGTCAGTAAAATACTCCAAGTTAACATCTGGTACATATACACGCCATCCAGTTATCTGGTGCTCAAGACTGACAGAGCAGTTGAAGATGATGGTTCCCCCTACAGGAACAGCCACAGGACCTGGACCAGGCATTTCAGTGAAAACAACTGCAGGGTGATACACACAAAAAACATTATAATTATTATGATAATAATAAATTATCAGAAATGATAAGATGATTTACTACCTTCTCATGAGTTTGTTTGTTCATATTACAAGTGAGTGAAGCAGACCTAGTGATTTTGCCCTTCCTAACATTTTAATGTCAAGCACTACTATCTAGGAGAGTTCAAAAAATCATTTTGGGAGTAGAAATATAACCAAAGAGTGATCCAGGGAGATGCATACAGATACTGTGTTGTGTTGTAGCAACCCCTTCAATGGCTAAGTAAGGCCGAAAATTAAAATAACACAATGCACACATATGCCTGATTTTATTTCAAATATATGACGTAGTTAACAGCAAGAGTTAAGGGTACTTTATTCGAGGGCTCTATTAGGTAAGCACTGTTGATATGCTAGCTAGCCTAGTGATGATAAAAGTATAAAAAAATCTTGGAATGCTCTTTTGTTTCTCTACCTCGGAATCATTTAGGCCAATGACTATACCAATCATTTTAGCTATTAACTAGTAAGGTCCTCAGTATCCAATCATTAGTGTGGCAAGCAATGATTCACAGAGAACATCCACTTCATTTGGTTGCCTTCATCTAGAGCTAGACATATTATACTGTAACTAATACTCACTTTTTAGCCTTTTGCTTTTTTTGTCAAGGTAGGTGTAGATTTATGATAGACTCAGGTATTTTAAATTTCTGATTATAGCATGAAGCATTTGGTGAAGGTGCATGTGCAGGCAGGAATAAGCAAAATGCATTTTTGGTGGTATTATGAAAGCCCCACTTTTTGTTCAAGTTCTTCACCAGACCCAATTACCCTTCGTGACCCCCATCACTGCTTCATGCAGGACACTGACCCCAAACATGAATTGAGCAATATAAATTGATGGAGGATGCCTCCTGAGTTTCCAGATGCCAACCCCATTGAAAACATGTGGCATGAGTTGAAGGAGTACATCAGGAGAAAATTGAAGCCCAAGACCAAAGTTGAATTGATGGACAGCATAACACAATTTTGATTAACTAGACTTTGTCAGAAGTAGATTTGACACCTGGAAGGCTGGGCTACAGGCTATTGAATGTTTAAATATTGGAAATCAGTTGCCAAGCCATGGTTCTCGATGTTGTTCAAGTTGAATAGATAGTGTGAACATATTAGGCAATAGTGGAACTCTAGAACTCTTAGTCATTTATGTGCTGCAGCCAGCCAGCCAGCCAGCCAGCCCTATAGAGGGAACTGACTGGATAATAGTAGGGAGGTTTTTGGTGGGCCTATCTCTACAAGTATTGTACAAGCTACCCTTCACCAAGTGCTACATATACCTGCTCTAGTGAAGACAGACTTGCGGTATAAGGTTCACACTCACAGATACTTACTGTACAAACTCAGTGAGAGTGGTATCTCTGGAAAACTATGGCAATGGATTCTAAGACCATCTTTCAGATAGATTCCAATATACTTCAATTGACCACAGGTCATCATTCTTATGGGTGTCTTCAGGAGATCCACAAGGAAGTATTCAAGGGCCAATTATTTTTATCCTGTATCTGAATGACTTTTACCATCCTCTGTCCAACATTAAGCTTTGCGTATGATACAAAATGCTACAAACTCATTAGAGAAGCCGAAGACTGTGAAAATCTACAAGCAGACCTGAACCACATCAACAACTCGTCCACGCTCTGAAAAATAAAATTAAACATCAACAAATTTGCCTTTGTACAATTTCATCACAGCTACTGTCTCGAGCAAGCAAACCCTTTCTAAATGACTAGGTAAGTAGGCCGGGATAGGTAACAATGTGGAGAGGAAGAGAGTTAGATGCATGCAGAGAGCAGCAGTAGCATGGAACAGTTGAAAGTTGGACTGACTGGGAAAGAGAGGAGAAACCAAGAGTGGAGTAGTATTCAGCTTCAGTGACTACTCATGTGTGGATAAGTGTAATAGATTAATGGATATTCTATACTTTATAGCAGCTACACTGCCAAAGAAGGATGCCACAGACAAAGACTGTCATAATTAGCCACCAGGGTATGCTAAATTTGAGCGTATATATAAGCCTATGGCAGTAAGAGTGTTAAATTACATAATTACTGTTGGTTATTTCTGAAACCCACAACTCTTTAAAAATCTGTCAATGAAACAGAATTGATGAAAGGCTGAGTTAGCTGAAAAAGATTGAATTTACTTTTGTGACACTATCAGCTCTTCTCAAGTTGCTTGAAATTCAATATCCAATCTTTTCCCATCTTTCCTTTTACCACCTATGGATAGCTACAAATACACAAAAGGTATAAACTATCTATAAAACAAAAAAGGTGCATTTGACTACTGTACACATGTAGACCACAACCACTGTAAACAACACTTTACCATTTAAAATCATATACAGCGAGCAGTACAATAATATTGTTGTACAATGATTATCTGGACCCAGAAACTCAATGCCTTATGAAAAACTGCCTGATTGGATGAATTTTCCTCAAGGCTAATTGTGTGCTTGCACAGACTGAAGGACTGTCGTAGCTGTAGCGTGGTTGGTAGGCTTACTGCTCTATAAACCATTCAGCTGCTGCTTTTTTTATCAGGTATCTTACAGACACAGAAACAAGACAGCAGATGTAAAACTTACAGATTAGCAACTAGCTCTGTATGGGCCCTCCTCCTATGCTGTCAGAGTTAAATCCATGACCTAGCTTATGAATAATAATGAACCTCAGTTATTAGTTTTCCACAAGGTAATTAGTTCCTAGCCTTCCAGAAACTGAGGTTCTATGATTTTCTACGTGTTTCAAAATGGTGATAGCTGGTTGTGGTCTGTATTGGCATAGTCTTGTTTCTTTTTTAAATGATACGACTATTAAAAAAATCTTGTTCAAGATGTTTTATTATTGTTTGTTTTGTTGTTTCTGTATAATTATTACACTGGAGGACTACACAAAGCACTTTTTTCTAACTTGTTTATTGATGTAGTACACTATACACTTTGTCCTATTACTGACTATACTCACGTACAAACACCACATTGTCCACTGCATAAGATTCACCACATACCTTATCCTGCTGATTAGCTATATCCACGTAGGAAAGCAGCAGTTTGGAAATTGCTGGAGTGTGAAAAAGAAGATAGCCTATCCAGTTGTAGTGAGGAAATAGGGAAATTGAGCACGGGTATTCCACATGCTTACGATAAAGCTTATGCTTAGCATAACTATGTCATTGAAACTATCCTATTCTATACTGACTTTATTCTGCAATCAGGGAAAAAATTAGTCATGAAAGTGCATTGGAACATTTGGAGTCCATTGCTACTAAAGTTCTATGAGGGGACTTACTCTACACAAGTCATGCGAGGGTGGGAAATGATATAGAAAAATACACATTTGATGATCTGTGAAGATGAATTTCAAGATTTTTCACTTTTCTATAGTTTTTTTTTTGTTTTTTTGTCTGACAGTTAACTGACTTCTTTAGTAAAGTCTTCAAGGCACATTTTGAGTCTTTTTGTTTTTTAATTAATTTTTTTTTAGGTTGGAACCACATTAGCTGAGAATAGGTTTTGGGTTTTTTTTTTTGGCCATCAGCAATTTTGAATATGGTTTAAAAACATAGAACTTCATATAGTGCAGCGGCATACCAAGCCTATTGTGCATTTTTTTATAAAAGCACCAAAATTGGTACACATGTAGATTAATACCTAATGAACATTTTTGGATATGGAGACGCTCACAATTGTACCCACGCTGGCCATAGCAACAGTTACAAAATGGCCACCATGCCGCTATTGTGTCTTTTTTAATAAAAGCACCAAAATTTAGATTAATACCCTATGAATATTTTTTGATATGGTGGCGATCGTAATAGTACACACACTTGCTATGACAGCTGTTTTCCAAATTGGCTGCCATGCAAGCTCTAACAATGAGGTCTCAAATCACATGTGGTCTCAAATTACTATTACACATTTCAGTGCTTCCAATGTTGCCATATTTTATGTTCATGGCAGCAATTTTGTACAAAATGGCTACCATTTGCACAAAAAAATGGCAGCCATTTTACAAAATGGCCGCATTTCTCCTAATAAAGCTATACATGTACTAACTCTTTATCAAAAACGAATACTGCAAACAATTATTTTAAGTCAATACTCAAAAACGACTACTGTAAATTTGATTATTTTGTATCAGAATATATAGTGTGTGGTACAATACTGATCTTTTTCAGTTTGTTGGACATTCTCCTTCCACTTGCAGAGAGCAGTGCATTGGAGTTCAGCCTTTTTGCACTTGCAGCGGGTATGACACTCCTTCTTGCAGCCGCCAATAGATCAACTCATAGCAGATCTTGGATGCTTCTTGAAGTGTGGTCCAATGCGGTTCGTATAATCTACCATCTGTCTTGATCCAACCCCAACTACTTGGAGAAAGAAGCATAGGGTCTGGAAAAAGTGCTTGCCCCCAGATATGACCACCTTGGAAGGCAGCTCACTTGACATGCTGCTCCAGAGCAGCGTGTGTTGGAGGAATTCTCTGTACAGAGGAGGTCTTTGCAAAGAGCTTCTTCCTGGCCTTATTCACATCAGTGCAGGTGCTTGTTCGGTCATAGATAAGTATGATAAACCTCTCAATGACATACATACTTTGTTCTGGGATCTTAGTAGGTGCATTTCGGTCATAGATAAGTATGATAAACCTCTCAATGACATGCATACTTTGTTCTGGGATCTCAGTAGGTGCATGTGCCAGTTCCAGCAGTGCATTAGTAAGCTCTGGGAATGAATTCCATGTAGCCCATGCAGTTTTCCAACAAAATTAATGCTGATACAATATCACAACCAGTTAGTGCATGAAACATAGGAAGGGCAAGTGACTTCACTAATCCAAGACAAGCTGCTATTTGGTGGGCTGCCAAGTATCAGGGAAATTTTTTCATGTTGCAAACGCTAGCCAAACTTCATCTTCGGCTGGTAGTGTTTCAGCTACCATCACAGCCAACACCACAACGTCAGTGTCAACAGTACGTATTAGTATTTGGTGATGGCCATGTTGTGCAGCATGTGCTACATGCAGCATCATACGACTGTCGGCCTATTCATGACTGTATGGAGCAAGTAAGTGTATATCCTGTTGTGCTGGCACACAAAGAACCTGATCCCCATCTGTGACATGTAACAACCAGTTCCTTTTTATCCAGTTTGATTGACTCAACAATTGCCTTTGAGAGGAAACTGAAGAGTTCTTTCTTGTTGAGGTCCACACACAACCAAAAAGTTTTGCCAGTTTCCCGGTGTGGGTGCAGAATCAACAACACGTCGGCGTACCCCTTTTCCACGTTTTGCCCTGGCTGTTGCTTTGAGAGTGTCGACTACATAGCTGTCCCACACTAGATCTAGACATGATACATGTTGAAGCTGTCCTGAGATGTAAGGGAGGAAGACCCGATGAGCATATCCCTCAAATGTCTCTGCAGCACCTGGCTTCAGCATCTGAATGATGGTAGATCAATCAATGACTACATTGGTGACTTTGGGTGCTTCAGACTGTTCCTCAGAAAGACCCTCCAGACACACTAGCATATCACTCTTGGCACCTAGGTGAAGTCTCCCTGTGGCAAAGAGTGATGGGGGACACGCTTGATTCTCATGTCTGAAAAATTCCTCGAGATTTCCATCACGTGTCTGACAGGTGATATATAATCGTGAGAAGAGTTCAACATCACACTTCAGGGAGTTCAGCTGTTGCTTTCCTTTGGATGCTTTGGATGCCTGGGTGCCAAACAATGGTAGCTTGTTACGATGGATTATATCATCTATTGACTTGGTCCTGTCTATTAGACATTCCTTTGTAAAACTGTAGAACTGATGCTGACCAATACACTTGGCATGATGGACTGTCTTCACACTACAGCAGGGTCTGCAAGTTCTTTGGTATCAAGAACAAGCAAGTCCTGGCTCTCCTCTTCGAATGGGTTTCCCAACTCTTCAACGACGGTCACCAGAGAGTGAACAACTCTTGCAAAAGATATCTGTAGACTTGCTGTATGGTTATGGTGATGTGTGTCCACTCTTAATTCCCGCAAGTCAGAATTTTCAAATTCCCCAATTACTCTGGCAACCTCTTACCCAGCAATTATCTGGGCACTTTGATTGTTGGTGAGGCCAACTGCACCTCCATCACCCTTGACACAGGCATTATTTTGTTCATGTGCTTGGTCAATGGGGATGGCCGAGAAAACTCGCTTGGTCTTTTGCACTGTGAAGTGGCCAGTGTTGAACTCTCTGTAAATATCTGGGTGTGTCTTGGGAAGTTCAGCCATATCTCTCAGATGCACTGGAATCCAGCGGGCATAATTTGTATGATCTAGTGCACAGAACCAGGGAACAAGTTCTGTTAAGGCATCTAATACATGAAGCAGGGAACAAGTTCTGTTAAGGCACTAATACATGAAACAGGGAACAAGTTCTGTTAAACCTCTCACTGGTATAAGCTACTTAAGTTGCGAAAACTGATTAGCCGCGACGAAACAATTCGTAAAAAATTAACCGTTGGCGGTATAAACTTTAAAAATTGCACGAGTATGCCTAAAGCATGCCTCTAATATACCCCTGAATATCTGGAAAATACGTAATGAAGAAAGGGAGGTAAACGTGCCAGCAAACATCACTTCCGGTTCATTCCCCATCTCGAAGAAGAAATGGCGACCCGCTTTAGTAGAGACGAAGCGTTAGACTTCCTATTTGAGGATGACTTCGGCCTGTCCGATATTGATGTTAGTGAAGAAGAGGAAGAAGGCGCCTGTGCTTACCTGGGAAGTGGCGTAGTTGACTGTGATGCCATGGCAGCTATAACAGAAGCTGTTGGCACTGACCACGAAGCAAGTTTTCAAAATATAGGTCGCCCTACTCTGCCAAGCGAAACTTCAGACGATAGCGATGATCATGAAGACTTCCCCCAAGGTAAGAATAGATAAGAGTTGTATAGTAAAGCCTAGTAACTAGCATAATAATAAGAACTATTTCTCCTGGGAAGGTAGTTTCACTCGTGGACCTGGCGGAGGATGAGGAAGCAGCAGAGGAGAAGACAGGGTTGGAGGAGAGGTTATTATATATATATATATATATATATATTATTTATAATGTAGCATTATGTGTTTGTCTGAGTTATGCTGAACATGCAGACCTTCAAAGTGCCAAGCATTGTCCTTTTATTTTTTATCTATAATTATGTTATGCACACTTTGCACATACTTTTATTTATTTTTCAGTAGTGTGGACCCTAGCCCTTACTTCCTCTTTGTTATGATATTCACATCTTTGTGGTTTGTTATAATTGACCAAAAAATGTTGTTGACAAATAGTTGTTGACCAAACGTTGACTAGCTGATTTCATGTGTATGAAACCGAGCTGAAATAGCCTTTTTCAACTTATAATTATATTCACATCTTTGTGGTTTGTTATAATCAACCAAAAAAATTGTTGTTGACAAACAGTTGTTGTTGTTGACCAAAAGTTGAACAGCTAACATTGCTGGTTTCATGTGTAATAGGAAATTGAGATGATATAAACCCGATATAAACCCTTTTATTTTACTTCCTGTCTCTTATAACAATATTCTCACATCTGTGGTTTGTTGCTAAGCAACTAAAATTTACCATAACGTCCCTTCATGCATCAGCTATCACCTGATATACAGTTGTTGGGTAATTGTCTTCATATGGTCCTCTATAAAAAGAATAATGTGAAATTGTGTCAATTTTGGTAAAAAGTCCTCCGTAAATCTGCCAGTGAAAGGATAGGCATCTAATACATGAAGCAGGGAACAAGTGCTGTTAAGGCTGATACATGAAGCAGGGAGCAAGTTCTATTAAGGTATCTGATACATGGCAAAGTTAGCTTCTCTCAAGGACCGCACATAAGTGAGAAAGCAAACCTCTAGTTCCATTGTTGTTACCCAGTAATGAAACTTAAGGCAATTCTGTTTTCTTTCACACCAGGCCTCAAACTCCACAGGGTTTTGATCGTCTTTTGAACAGGTAAGACTATAAAGGTCATAGGCACGATGTTGCAGAATATATAAGGCAGCAGCCGTAATTTAGTGGGCCTTTCTTGTGCGCATAACATGTGATGCTTTGTGTAGAGATTCAGCCATCCTACTGTTGCAATTTCAGTTTATTGTTTGATTTGCTTGTTTATTTGTTTCGTTGTATACTATTCAGGCTAAACAAGTGTTTGCAAGGCGGCCATTTTGTAAACTGTTGCTATGGCCAGCGTGGGTACAATTGTGAGCACCACCATATCCAAAAAAATGCATTAGGTATTAATCTACATGTGTACTAATTTTGGTGCTTTTATCAAAAAATGCACAATAGGTTTGGTAAGTTGGACTATGCCGCTGCACTAATACTAAAAATGCAACATCAGCCAAAATGACAGTCACCTGGGACAAATGCAACGGTATCTCCATGTACTCGATATTGACTCGACCAACTCTAAAAATCACTGCCCAACAAGGTGGACTGTCCAAGCCACATCACTAAGTGCCATCCTAAAAAATTATAGAATTTTGATGAAGCAATAAGATTGGTCACAAGACAACATCAGTAGCTCTTGATGAAGGCAAAAATATTTGGAGTGCATACTAAAATGGAAACATTTCATTTCTTCTATGGACTCAGCTTACCAAGTTGTAGTACTTTCACATTCAAATAATCTCAACACTAGCCTTCAGAAGGTAGAGCTATGTGCAGTGAATGCTCAAGAGAATTGGTCATTCTTTGAGGTCAGTCAGGGATGCAAGCCTCCTTTGGAACAAGGTCACTCAAGCTGCTGTGAAATTTTATAAGCACCTTCACTTCCACATCATGGTAAGATGCCATCGAGATATTTAGAGTGTAATGCCAACCTGAGCAACATTCCAATGTAGAGGACTTTTACCGTCAGATACATTGCAAAGCTCCCACTCTCGACATCTTCTACACTTACTCTCTATGCAGATGACATCCTCCTCTCCCATCCATTCTCTTCAACCTCTTCCTTAGATTCAGTGCAATCAGACATTGACATTATATCATCATGGCTATCTTCCCGTCTCCTAATAATTAACCCTAATATGAGCAAGTACATGATGATCTCTCATAAACCCCTCGCATCCTCATACTCCACTGTATTAGTCCTCAATAGTACTCCCTTGATCTCGTCACTTCATTTACATACTTAGAAATAACTTTCACCTGTAACCTCTCCTGGAACCTGCACATTAGCAAAGTACGTACTAAATCAAAGAAAATAATAGGATTAATTTATCGCAACTTTTATCATCACTTATCCTCTCATAAGCTAATTAAACTTTACACAACATTAGTTCTCCCTCATCTAAGTTACTGTTCCGCTGTGTGGTCACCACCTTCCTCTTCTTGTAATTAAAAATCCTTAGAACACATTCAGCACTTTGCACTGAGACCCTGTACTCGCCAATGGACTTCTGACTATGCATCCAAATTCTCCACCTTTAAACTTCCTACACTCTCAAATAGACGTGATTGGGCCTAGCTCCTTCTAATTTACAAAATAATAAACAATTACATCCATTTTCCTCCAGACTCAATCCAATTAGCTCCTATTTCGCTCATGTCTTCTCGCCAATACCACCCATCGAACATCATAATCCCATTCCCCGCACTGCATCCATGCAGTCTTTCTTCGTTCCAACCGCCACAGCTCTTTGGAACTCACTCCCAACCCCATTAGATCCTTGTCCTCACTCTCTTCCTTCAAACGATTTATTAAACAATTCTTTGCCTAACTTCAATCATTTTCCTACCTATCATGTTATCATGTGAATGTAAGGCTCTAAATAGCTTTTGGTACTGAGCTAATTTTTCCTAAAAAAATCTATACTTTGAAACTGTAGACACAGTAGCTAGTGCATTGTAGAGCATTTCAATTACACCCTGCATGCAACCTGTGAGCAGGTTCTCATGAAAGGAGCATTTGGGAAACATGTTTCACAAAATGTTGACCAACTCTATGAGAGTTTACCCCTAATACCCTATGAACTCAGCTATCTATAATGGCAGAGTCCTATCACAGTTTCAGTCAAGATATAATGTGTCGACGAAAAGAACAAAAAGATCCAGTGCCTCATATATACCAGAGGTCATGTGGATTCTTCTGGTCATGCAATAAATGCCAGCCTGAACGTGCCTTCAGTGCACTGAGAAGGGTTAAGTTTTACCTCAGTAACCATGTCAAACAGCCGCCTCAATCATACGATATGCACAGATAAGGAGCTGGTAAAGGAACCAAGCCTCAAGTAAGTCATCAATGATTTTGTTGATAGAGAGGCACTCATCCATTTTCGTCCACTTCTCATAACAGTGATAGATGTGGATAAGTGCCTCTACTCTAGGCCTCTCTGACAGTTGACATAATTATTAACATTACAATAACCTTCTCAATAATCAACTTGAAATTGTATTCTCTCGAAGTTTCGACTAGATGCTCTAGCCTTCATCAGAGACGCTAAGACTTGAGAAGGTTATTGCAGTTAAATATACTAGTATATATTGTACCTATAGTATATACCTTGAGTTGAAGATAGCTTTAATAAAGTTAAAGTCCAGATACACACAACGATCAAATATTCCTTCATTTTCATCGAGGAGAAGATTATTGGTGAATCAGAAATAAGACGGGAGAAAAGCAGCGCAAAGGGAGAGGGAATCCCGATACCAATTTCGGGAGATGAGCTTAGGTCCACAGTAGCCGCCCAGGTGAAGGAGGCCCTGGCCAAAGAGAGGAGTAGTGCGAACAAATGGCACCGTGGAATAGGGCAGCAAATTGAATGTGAAGCGGTGCTGCTGCAGAACACACACCCCGTAAATGATTCCCGTCACTGTACATATCCTAGTTCTCGGTGACCCGGTCACCAAGTACTAGGATACAATGACCGAGGGAGTAACTGTATGCTCTCGGATTGAGTGACCCCCCCTTCTCGTCGATGTTCGGCTGAGGAGGCAGTTCATTTTTAAGGGGAATAAAGCATCTGAATAGAAGATATTACTATCTGAGGATGGAGTGCAGTTGTGTAAGGAAACAGTGACCACTGTACTTGAGTGTAACTGCCTCGCTATCCATTAGTACTTGAGTGTAACTGCCTCGCTATCCATTATCTTCCCCGAGGATGTAGTTCATTTTAGATACTATGATTTCAGTGAGGCAGACAGCTGAGGATTGCATTTTAGAATAGCCAGATTTTAGAATAGCCAGGGGAAAATATTTGTAATTGTATCCCAGTTCTTAGTCACTGTATAGTGACCTATGTCGGGATGGAGTGACACCCCTCTCAATATTCGATGGTCGTCTGGGAGGCAGTTCATTCGAGTGTTCTATCTGAGGATAGAGTGCAGATTGTAAGAAAACAGTTACCTCTGTATTGACTGTGACTGCCTTGCTTTCCATGACCTTCCGAGGATGCAGTTCATTTTAGATACTGATTTTCAGTGAGGCAGACAGCTGAGGATTGCAATTTCGAATATCTGGGCCAAAATATTTGTCTTACTTAGTTGTAACCTGAGAATGGAGTGGATTTGAGTGAGAGAAAACAGTGACCCCTTCTTCCTATGGATGGAGAACCCTCCCCTAGTTTGTTGTGACCTGTTGAAGCAGGTGTTACAGTGCATTACGGGTGTGACACATGAAAGGTGTTGCAGTACATGGTGACCCCTTTCCCTTTAAAATGACTCTGAGGGTCACTGTATCAGTGAACCCGGTCACTGTATGGTGACCTACTATGGGATGGAATGACCCTTGTCTTGCTATTCTGAGGAGGCAATTCACTTGTGTGTAAATAGACTAGATTTCAGTGAGACAGACATCTAAGGGTTGCATTTTCACGCCTGACTAAGTTGTGACCTATCTGAGGATGAAGTACATTTGAATGAGAAAACAATAACCCCTAGTGCAGTTACCTACCTCTGGATGGAGTTGACCTCGCCTTGTGACCTATCGTAGCAGGTATTATAGAGACCGGAAATTCACTCTTTGAAATAAATGGATCAGGAATGGAGGTTATGGAGATTACCGATCATGTCTACATAATATAAGCTGTGTTCACCTGTCCGTCTCATGGGATACTAGTCCCTCATCTTAGGGTTGAGTGGATTCCATTTATGGTGGCTAGGCCAGGGGGAAGTCTTATTAAATTGGGTTCTACCTGATGATTTCAGTTTAGAGTATGTGGCTTGGCTGGGATAGTTGCCTTACCGAGTTGTTAGGATGGACTGCATTTGAGTGAGGAAACTGTGACCACATGCATTTGAGTTGTGGTTGTGTGCACAATTGAGTTGCCTGTATTTCAGTCTCTGTATATATGTATGGAAAATGTAGTTTTCTGGCCCTTCTCTAAAATGCAGTATCTAGTGACCCCCATTATCTTGTGACACTTTTGACCAACCCCCCCCCTTTCACTGTATCCTACAATAAGCCACAGTGACAAATGACACCCAGTATTATTACAGTAGATATTTCAATAAAAGCAAACATTTGGAAATATAATAACTAAGCATTACAATCTCTGCAAAACTAATGCTCAGTGTTGTTGGTTAGTGAGGTCTCGAGTCCCACACACTGTAAGTGGTACCACTCCTCACATTGTCACACTGAATCATGTTCCCAAATGTCTCTGGCATCTTACATGAGCAATAGATATCAATAGAGGTATATGGGTAGCAATTTGTTTCGTTGAAAATGCTTTTCTTATAGTAGAGGGAATGGAAGTAACTTCCCACAGCTAAAACAATCGATGACTTGGCATTATTTCTTGGTTAAATTCCATATCTTCAATGGGGTCATCCCTGGTCATGTGGTATGCATATGCGATAACAAAGACACTACAGTTACTTGCATCCATTTGCTGTAACATCTCTGGAACATGGACAACTAACTGTGTCTCCACTGTACTTTCCAGGTCTTCGAGTAGATCATTGCTAGCTGATGAGTCAAGATGGGTTCATGCCACTCTCCACCCACTTGCTGTCCAAGACTGTCACTTGTGTATCCCTAACTGCCGGACGTAACGCAGTGGTTGCCATTGGTGTTATGGATTTGGATAGTTTCCTCTGAATGACTTTGTGCACGTAAGAAACCATCATTTTGAACCAAAAGTGGGGACTGCAACACAGAAATATTTGGGCATTCATTTTGAATAAGTTCCGATGCCAAAATGATGTGCTCATCAGTTAGCCATTTTCCAGCTTCCAGTTCCTTCATTCTTTCTGTAAACTTCCTCTGGAATAAGAAATATTAATATTACATAGTTAGAATAATTCTAAGTGAGTGCATGGTATTGTGGATTTCTTACACTTTTATAAGCAACATTCATCACCATCACCAATAAATATCATGATTTATCACTCTTCCTTTATTTTTTGTGCGGACCCGTGGCTTTTTTTCTGGTGATAGAATTTTTGCAGATGATTCTCTGTACACTTTCAGTCTGTCAGCATTGCCCAGACTGACAAGGATAATGTTAGACTTGAGGTTACGCAACCGGAAAAGCTTTTGATTCTTTTGTTCGACAATTTCGTATGGGCAACTCCATTTAGGAAACATTTTGTCTCCTTTCCTGCTGTCCTGCTTAGAATTTCTCATGAGAACATGAGAACCAACTTCAAATTCCTATACATTCTCACACAAAAAAATTGACGTGCATGTATATATATTATCTATTACATTTGCAACCTAGCTAATCTGAACTGGACTAATCCAACCCTCCCAATCTGAATAGAAATTTACATAGGCTTGCCAGTTTGAAGTGGTTCTACTAAATAGTACTCTACACAACCCAAGCAGTTGTTTGTGGTGTGTACAAGTAAATTATATATTACTATGAACTTAAATTTATAATACACTGTTCACTGTTTAAAACCAGCCAACATTTAGTATACTGTACTTTAAGCTGGCCACCATTACTGAGAAGAAGCTAACTGAATATTTCCCTGTGTAGTATATTGTAATACACTGTGGTTACATGTGCACATGTAATACTGTATAAGTTATTACAACTACAGTACAAATTATATAATCCAACTATCCCAAAACACCTAGGTACAGGCCCATTGGGATTACCAAGGTTGCACTGTATTACCCCATTAACTTTCTCCATCATGTATCTTGCTTGTGACAAAACAATATTCTTCTTGGCATTCTGAAAAACACTTTCTTTCAACTTCATCATTGCTTGAACTTTAAGTCCAAATCCTTCGAAACCACACTCTTCCATTTCACCTTCCATTTCATCTTCCTTTTTTGTGGCATCTCTATCTCCATGGGTAGAGTTGCCTCTCTATAATGAAAACTCTGTAAATTATATTGTCTATAAAAGCAGAATATATCATAACAAACCTTTGGTACAACACCTCAAATGGTACATAACTGGTTGACTTCTGCTTTGAAGTTCTGATAGATAGGATCCAGGAATTTATCCCCATCATTTTGGTGGTCATTGTGACCACCTTCAGAAGGCAACTTTGGACAGTGTGGTTAAAAAATTTCACTAGTCCATTTGTTTGTGGATGATAAGAATATGTCACTCTCTGTTCGGTTCCACAAGTGTTTGTAATTGTGAATTAATCCCATTAACAAATTCTCGACCTTGATCTGAAATTAGTCTTGTAGCACAGTCAAACCTACACAATTAATATTAATGAGGTCTTGTTTCATTGACTACTAACTAATTGCAAAATATTATTTATCAACATAAGGTTTTAATAAATATTCAGTAAACATATATTGTGGATATGAGTGTATGCTGCTTTGGTTATTTCATACACTATATATATGATTGTATGCAGCCAACCTACACACATTTACTACAGATACTTGTGTCTACAACACAACAAGCAACTGCATTGGTGGTTGTTAAATAGTGGACAGGGAATTTACAGAGCAGCTGGAGAGAGATCTGCTAGACTAGATGAGAGTGCACCTTCCAAAATAAATTACTCTCCTTGTATTTTTATCACATGAGAAGATAGAGTAACACTTACTACAGCACTCCACCCTTGAATTGTAATTGCAGGTAAATCACAGAGAAGTAGGATGGCCTAATAGAAATGTGTTGAGACGGTAGCCAAAAAAAATTTGAGCGAATAAAAATTGATATTGTATATTCCCCCAAAAACTCTTACCAAATCACCAAATCAGATTTCAGTGTCAAGATTCTAACAGCAGCTCACAACACCTATCTACAGTGCCAAGGCATTATTTTCTTCAATACCTGGCCCCTATGAGATTAATCCTAACCCAAGCATATAGCATGTGACTATAAAAACCTTGTAAGAGTGTGTGTGTGGAACTATGTGTGTGTATGTAAGAAATAGCACCTTCTAAGATGTGACAGTAACTTTCATACCTGCAAGTTATTTTATTTATAAATAACGCAACTCCTTCAGCACATTTGCTTGACAGCGCTTGAGCTTATGGTCATTTCGTGAAATAATCAACAATATACTTGTTTTCAGCCTCTGTGGCAGAGGTGCAATGAGATCAATGCCAACCTATAATAAAACACTGTTAGTGTGTGTGTATATTATATATATATATATCAGGAATTCTTGCTATATATAGATACCTGTTTCCAAACTTCAGGTTCCACAGGTATTGGATGAAGCTGTGCAGAGGATTTCGTAAACTTGTCATTGACTCTCTGACATTTGTCACAAGTCTCTACATATTGTTTAACATCACTGTTCATGTAAGATTTTGAAAAAATCTTGTGCAATGTTTTGTCTCGACACAAATGACCATCTAGAATAAGATGTTAGTTAATATTTATCAGTAGTAATAACAATATTATAACAGTGTGACATGCATGCATCACTCGCTCTTTTTCTTCAACAGATTTAACACAAATTCTCCATGGTGAACCTTTGCTTGATTTTCTCGTATATAGTGGTCTTGAAATACAAGTTGCCATCTTTGCATTTGTAGTTACTTAATGCCTATAAGTAAACACAATTAAAGGCTCGGGATAAGCACTACAGTTGTGTATATTCATATTCTCTAGTGTAGAAGAAAGCATTAATTACCCTTTTTTCATCTTAATAATATTACTGTTAACAAATCTCTATGTCTATGCTGGCTGTGAGGCTCTGGACTCACTGTTCTGCATAATTTTTCTAGGGGGCAGATCAATTATTGGCAGGTCTATAGTGTAGTGAGCTTAGCTTGCATTCTAGAGGGAGGGGGGGGGGGTGAAATATTAGCTACCTACCTACCAAAGCCAGCTCCATGGAAGAGTAACAGAGTCTTCCCCAGCATAATTAGCTATATAGACCATTACTCTCACAAGCCAAAAAAATTATAACTTACTCTCCTGCGCAAGTTTCTATTTGATTTTTATTTAACCCACTTGGGTAGACGCCCTGAGCTAAATACTTATATAAATCAGCTTCCATAGTGTTCAGCCAGCAACAGAGCCAGGACTTGTGGAATAACTATCATGTACCTTGTGACCTACTAAGAATAATTAGCTAATAGACACCTCTGAGCTGGGACTCATATTGATTAGACTTGTAGCTAGCATTCTATATATAGGGTTCTATTGTTAGCTCAAGGGACTAGGTGTATGTAATGACTGTTTTATTATTGCCTGTTGGGTTGAATGAGAGAAACACTAAATGTTACAGGGTTCCTAGTTCTCCTTGGCTGATAAGCAGCTGGCTCATCTATCTTGGGGGGTGGGACTATTTGCACTTTAGTCCAGTTCTGTACTGAGCACTTGATTGGTGTAATGTCCTGTGCAAATTTAGAATAATGGCAGCTACAGATAGTCCCAGCATAGTAGTTCTTAATTGAAATGCTTATGTAGCTAATCAAAAGTCATCAATTACAGCTGCAAAGATTTATAAAAATGAAATAAAGCTGTAAAGCCAGTTACTCTCACTCTTGAAGGAGCTTTCTGGCATTTTCATTCATTGATGATAAAAAATCTATACATATATTTTTAGAGAATGGCTGAGGAATTCATAAAGTTCCTTTTCAGACACTTGAAAAGGCAAAATTGATTACCAAATTTTTCTGGTGGCAGTAAAGTCATAACACAGTATGGTTGGGTTTGGGTGGAGCCAGGTGCATCCTTCAAACTAGTAAGTCCACAACCTTGTGACACACTGCAGTCTACCAAAAAATTGCCAGCCTGTAGAGATGAGTATTATTGTGGTTGTGATATGTAAAAATTTCCTGGTATGTGAAAACTGCAACTATGCATCACACTTCCTTCCAACTTAATAAACTTCAGGTTTTGTAGTAGAGGAAAACTGTCATGAGGGCCTGTTGCAACAGATGGTCTAAATAATTAGCTGCACTAGTGGCCAATGCTTGGTGCCTGGCCGTTCATAATTCGGGACTTTTTAAAGAATCTGGTAGAACATAGAATCCAGCACCAAGAAAACATGCGTTCCAAAAGCCACTCATACAAACGCATCATATAGCCTCCCTCAAGGAATTGGTATGAGTTGCACAGGATAACTCCATGAACAGCTGAGAAAAGCCTGGATTCCACCCTGTATTTTTTCAACATAGCAATTGACGTCGGATAAGTTTTGATTTTTTTTTTACAGATGAAAGATCATCTTCTTATGCCTGCCTGAGGTTAATTTGATACTGACTACCCTATTTAGGAAACATCTTATCTGTTTTCCTTGAAAATACCAGGCAATTGGGAGTCTAGGGACATTTCAAATGAAACATATTGGGCATATGAACAGTACCTTGAAAGAATGCTCCTCCACAAGCAACACAAGTGTCCATCTAGCGTCAGAAACTAGAACAATAATAATTATTGTATATCACAGACTACTAGAACTAATTGACTCAACACTCCCCAACAGGGCCTTGGCTTAAAAACGGAACTTGGACAAAAATCTTTATACTTATATATTTCTGGTTCTAATCAGCATTTTTAACTCACATTTTAAATGTAGCATCATTAGATAGTGTAGTTTAATCTCTCTAGAAGACTCATCATAAAATTGTTTGACAGCGCTCAACATGGCGAAATAAAACAACGAACATACGTTCTTATATATAGTTAATTGTTCCAGTTATATTGTCTGTGCGCTAGTATAGCGTGCTACTTTTTATCACTCTGTAGCTTCTGCCTTTTTCTGGTCTCCCTGTGCCTTCTCTCCTCCTGGCTGGCATCCCTGCTTCTCTTTTTTGGACTTCTTGTGGATTTCTGACATGGTATCCTTGGCAAGATTGCTGCCAAAGCAGTTGAACAGGGACCCTGCCATAAATGGCAACAACTCCTCCACCAACAAGTGTCCACTGTCACATGCCTCGTTCTGGCGTCCTTGATAGTTGCAAACAAACTTACTCACAACAGCCTGGAAGACCATCAAAGCACCATCACAGGCCAGGAAGCTTGCCCTCCTATCAGGGTTACCAACTATGTGCCTCTACACCTGGCTCACATCAACTGTGAGGCTGACAGCCAGCTCGGTGGGTGCATTCAGTCCTCCCCTGTTCAAGGTGTTGGTCATCCACAAGTACTCCTCGTCCACCTCGTCAGTGTCAAACACTGGGTCCTTGACACCAGCCTCCTTGTCCACCAACAAGTTGATGCAGTCATCACAGTCCTTCTTCTTGGTGGCCTGGTATCCCAGATAGCCTGCAATTTGTCCTAGGGCAGGCTTGGCATGGTCAGGTGGCTCATATGTGTCTTCCTCACCTGTGTCAGCAGCCTATGGTACAGTGGTTGCTGGTCCTCCTGCCTCATTGCCTGCCTGGCTCCAGACATCTCCTGCTGCACCTCCTTGATGCCATAACCGCTGTCCACAGGAGGGCATGCTTGTGGATGATGGCTTCACCCTGCAGGAAGTTGCGGACACTCGTCCAATAGTTGGAATCTGCCAGTTTCCTTAAGTGGCCAAAGTGTGACTCCAGCATGTCACTCTGGAATTTGCCTAGCAGGAGGTATTTGATGCCCCAGGGCTCCTCCTTGTAGTTCTCCAGCACATTGTTCGCCATGAGCTTGGCCCCTGGCTTGTGTGAAACACTGCCATTGTGGTGTCCCTGGTCATCTTCTGGTCAGCTGGTACTGAGTGACATGTCATCTGAAACCTCCTTCAGGTATCTGTAAAATTTAATAATAAAATTAATATTAATAATCAACCTCTTCTAAAACCACTAACATAGTAGGTGAATCTAAGCTTTTAAATTAAAAAAGTAGTATTATTAAATTTAAAAAATAGGTATTTAATAATAGGTATTTAATTCCATCCCAAAGTTACAGATGTACTCCAGGTTCCTCTGGGAGGTTTGACAGTCCTCCTCAATGCGCTTTCTGTTGTCATCATTGAACCTCCTGTCAGCGTTTTCAGACTTCGCATTGACAATGATGAAGCACTTCCTGATGGCGTCCAAGAAGTCAGCAGTGTCATCATCTCTGGGTTCATGGTCTTCTCCGCCACAAATCTCAGGGCAGCTGTTGTAGTGGCATCAGTTGCTGCCGCTGCAAGGCTAACTGACTGTCTCTCAATGTTGGAGGGATTGAGCATCTTGTTGTAGCCCATTTTGGCAGGGTGGCCAAACTGTTTAGTCACAATCTTCTTGAAATGGTCCAATTTCACAGTGTGCATTGTGTCTTTCCACTCACAGGTGACTAGAGTATTCTTGTCACTAACCCAGGTGAAGTTCTTGAACTTGAGCACCTTCCTATTGAGGAGACAGTACTACATGTTTTTGAAGATGTGAGTCATGTCGTAGAGAGTATAAAACCTTTGAGCAGGTTTAGCATGGTTCCCTATGTGCATTGGATGATTGGTGGCACCGTCAACGAGTGAGTTATGCCAGGCCTGGTTTGACATGTGGTTGTCTGTGGACACACTCACCACTGTGAACCCAATGCTGGTAGTCTCCTCATTCACCTTGTTGAAGACCTTGTTGATGAACTTAGCATTTGTTGTAGGGACAGGATTCATAGACACAAGGTCCTGATAGTTGCCAGCAATGTTGGAGATGTGAGTCGCAAATATTTTGTTGGTTGTCTGGGATGCTGTTTCACCAAAGAACATACCTGCTGTTAGCTCAAGAGTCTCAGAGGTATGAACTTCGTCCATAGACAGGTGGACTAGCTTTTCATGCTCACTTAGCTTCTTGATCCTCATCTCAAAATACTTTATTGTCACTGGACTGAATCCCTCAGTCACGTTCAAAGCATTGAGCTTCTCATGGCAGGTGTTGGGGTGTGGTAGCACAATGAGGCTGATGTCATACAGGTGCTTGTACATCGTAGGGCTCATGCGATCCACATTGCACACTGTCCCATGAAGGAAGAGGAATAGTGATGTGCGTTGGGATATTTCTGCACCTGTGCAGAAAATTGTCACAAGCCTCACTTCATCATCCAGCTCTTGCATGTTAAGTTGTTTGAGAAGGTCTGTGCAGTGTGTCAGGATGTCCTGAGGCTCAACCTCGGTGTCCTTGGCATGCCAACACATTTTCAAGATCACTCACTTTGCCAATAGTGCCAAATTTCTCTGTGTTCTCCTTAAATCTCTTGGCCTTGAAATGCCACTGGCAAATACCTTGAAAGTTAAGTCCTGGTACAGAAATCTACCTGTGGAACATCATCTGCATTGAGCTTGTCAATGGTGAAGCAGAGATGAATTGGTGGTTGTTGTCACCTGGTCCCTGTCAAATCTGACATCACAAACATAATTACACAGTAACTGTTTAAAAAAAATTGGTTGTGTCACAGACTACCTATTAGTCTCTGTGTGTTGGGTCTAATTGAACGTAGTATAGTCTGTCTATAGTGCTATAAAACGTTAGGAATAAAAAGTTTAAAATATTTTAAATTACTTTTTACTAATTTTACTTCCCTTCTATGTGGAGGCCAACAAAAACGGGGGGGAAATGACCGAAAAGGTCAAGGTTCAGGTTCATAAAAATTTCATAAGGTCAAGATTCATAATCGGGGCTTTAAGACCAAAATGTTCGAACCCGGTACCGGTACATTAGCCACAGTGTTTAAATTACATTTACCTAAAACCATGGTCGATACAGAAGTTTGGCCTGCACATCTTTTCTCACAGGTCGGCAAAGTCATTGACGGAGTCCTTTGCCATCAGCTCGACCTCCTGCTGCTGAAGCAACGCCGCCGTCCTTTGGTGTCTGACCTCCCTGATGGCTGCCTGGGTCTGGGCTGTACCACTGGGACCTGACTGTAGTTGCCAGGGTACTTGTGGAAGAGGGAGGGGACGGAAGTTGGTTTGAGACACCTACGTTTCCTGTCAGCCCCAGTCTTTTTCACCTGTGTAGCCTCAAAGTCCTCAGGCTTAAAGTGTTTGTCACTGACACCTCCATGGCTTGGTGTCGACGGAATCCTCTCAGTGGAGTGTTTTCACCCACTTCTGCCTGATCTCTTCATTAGCACAAAGACTCTCATTGTATACTTCTTGGGCTCTGGCACCTCGCCCTCTTCCTCGACTGCCTTGTCCTGTTTCGTTAAGTCATAGCCAGAGCAGCAAATTACTGCCTGGCACTTTTTTCCCATGCCTTAAGTTGAAAGCTTCACTTGTATTATCATTCAGCTACTCTGGTATAGTGGCCACTGCAGTGGCAGATCCAGGATTTCAAACAAAAAGGGGGACGCAACATGGCGTCGGCACTAGAAAGACCGGAAGTGGTGAGCGAGTAGTTAATGAAGGAAGTGGCAGAGGGAATAGTGGTGGCCTCTGTCGACCTTACACACTTCCCTGCAGTGCAGGTGAGTTGCTTTGGGGTGATACCAAAGGACTCCTCTGGTAGGTGGAGGCTCATAGTGGATCTCATCTCCAGAGGGTCGAGAGTCAATGACGGAATCAAGGAGGAGTTATGAACACTATCGTACATGTCAGTGGATGATGCAGTGGAAGCAATCGGACGGTGTATGGGAGCCTTGCTAGCAAAGGTTGACATTCGAATTACATACCGAATAGTGCAGGTTCACTCGAAGGATCGATGTTTGCTAGGGATGCTCTAGGAAGGTGTACTCTGCATCGACACAGCCCTACCTTTTGGATTAAGATTGGCCCCAAAGATTTTTAGTGGACTGGCAGATGCAGCAGAGTGGATAGTGAAGGCACAGGGTGTACCGACTTTGACAACCTGGATACCTTTTTAATAGTAACACCCCAAATTAAACAGAATGTGCAGAGCATCTCACCATCCTGCTCTCGATATTTGACTTCCTTGGCATTCCAGTGGTCAATTAAAAAAATTAGAAGGACCATTGACAGTAGTCACTTTTCTAGGCATTGAGGCTATGATTACCTGTCTGCCAGCAAAGAAGCTTATAGAACTGCAGGAACTAATGAGATCCTAGACCAATCAGAGATCATGTTGTCGATGGGATCTTAAAACCCTGGCAGGGAAACTGTAGCAATGTAAAGTGGTAAGACCGGGTAGGACATTCTACACAGAGTTTTCGAGCTGATAAAGGGAACCAGCAGACATCAACACCACATCGGGCTATATGTGGGGATTTGGTCTCATTTGATGTGGTGGCACACATTCTTGGCTAAGGAGAATGGAGTAGCAAATGATGCCACCAGGAGCAAGACCAGAAACGCATGTATTCACAGATGCATCTGGGGGAGTCGGGTGTGGCGCCTGGTGGGAGCTGAACTGGATTCAGCTGAAATGGGCCCCGGGGTTAGCGTTTGGTGAATTACCGATCACCCAGAAAAATACTTGCAGTGGTACTGGCATGTGCGGTATGGGGCACCTAGTGGGGAGAAACGTGGGTGATAGTCCACTGTTAGAATGAGGCTGCAGTGACAGTCCTTAACTGGGGATACTCATGGGAGACCACATATAATGCATTTGCTGCGGTGCCTATTCTTCATCAAAGCCCACTACCAGATCAATCTAAGAGTGGTCCACATAGCGGGTGTCAATAATGGGGCGGGAAACAGTATTTCACAAGGTAATCCGTCAGTTTTGTTTTCACAGGGAATACCGCTGGATCCAACCACAACTCCACTTCCTCAGATACTGAGAGAGCTACTAGTGGAGCAGCAACCAGACTGGATGTTGGTGAAATGGACACAGGTTTTCAGGAGCTATTTTCAGCCGGCTTGGCTTCAGTTACCTTAAAATCCTACCGATCAGGATGTGAAGCAATTCAATAGATTCTGTGGTGCAAGGGGGGAGGTGGCATTTCCAGCATCTGAGCAGGTCATATGTTACTTTGTGGAAGCTCTGTTCAAGAAGGGGCAGGCAGGGACATCCATGAAAGTGTACTTAGCGGTCATCAGGTACACACAAATAGCCATTGGTCTTGGAGACTCCCACATGGCAGACTGCGATATGTGGTACGAGTCTTCATGAAGAAAACAGCCAGCCCCAGGAGGAAGTCATGGCTGCCCATCATGCTTGGTATTCTGCAACAACTGAGAGCAGTGTGGGAAAAACAGGAGAATGCTTGCATTGGGCACATGCTCTGGCCTCGTGTAATGTACCTTTTCAGGTTTCTGCAATCTGGGGAAGTGGTGGAGCCAGCATTTAAGGACTATAAGCCAGCAATTCACCTCAGTGAGGGGGATGTGAAGGTGGATAGAAGGGTCGATCCCTCTTACTTGGAGATCACCATAAAAGCCTCCGAAACAGTTGTCTTCCTGAAAGGCATAAAAATATAATTGGGGGTTGCAGGGACGGAGCTAGCAGTAATCCTGAGTTACATGGTAAAAACCAAACCCAGGTCAGCTGGCAAACCAGGGCCATTCTTCATGTTCAGCAATGGCTACGCCCTAAGAATATGTGAAGAGTAAGGACAACCTGACAAAAGAACAGAGAATAATCCTGGGGGAGCTGAGGAGGATGGAAGTGGTCATGATCCTACCAGCAGACAAGAAGAGGAAGGCAACAAGCCTGTTACTTTTTACATTTCAAAGATAACAGAAATTTTGGAGTGATATGGAATATACTGAAGAAGGATCCGACCAAGTCACAAGAAAGCAAGGTGAGTTGTGTACTAAAGAATTTGGAGAGTACGGAAGGAAAAAAAATGCCTATACAATAGCTGGATGAGGACCACCATTAATTTATGGGCTCCATCAGATACATAAACCAGAGGTTCCCATTGCATTTTGTATATGTGCACCTTCATTTAATCTTTTCCAGTTTATAGTACAGTTGATATTACCTCTAGCTGACTACACGAGTACATTCCTCAAGGATTCTGGGCATTTTATTGAGCTTATTCAAGTTGAATGTTTGGCACAGGATGAGTGTTTTTTTAGGTTTACTCTCTTTTTACCAATGTTCCCCTGGATAAGGGAGTGGAAGTCATTTTTGGAATGTAGAGAGCTTGCAGAGGAATGCTAGGTGATGACAGAATTTTTGAACTGTTGGAGTTGTACCTAAAATTCACCTACTTCAGTTATCAAGGAAAATACTACGAGCAGAAATAGGGTGCAGAAATTGGCTCCAAGTATCAGCAGTAATAGCCATCCTTTAGATGGAATTCTTTGAGCAGTTGGCACTCAAAACTGCCTCTCTGAAGCCAAGGTTTTGGAAGAGATATTTGGCTGATACTTTCTACATAGTTAAGAATGGCAGTTGACCATCTCAACAACATCTGGCCAAAGTTTACCATGTAGTGTAAAGTGGATGAATTGTTAACATTTCTGGATTACCACCTACACAGAAAGGAAGGGGGAAGGAAGACTAAGTGAAACATTTTACAGAAACCCACGCACACAAGCCACATACCTGGATTATTGATATGACAGATGAGGAGGTAGAGCTTAAATGATAGAGCACAGATGGCAGTGGCAGAGAAGGAGGACCTGCAGATGGAATGTGAAGGAAAGTCGTCCTTCTGCTGAAACAGGCACTTAACTGTTCAGTCAGATCCACACTTTCGTCCGACGCCTGGGACTTATTCCTAGCCACCTGCTAGAAATCTAATCCCAAGCCAAACTCAGTATCTCTCCCCGAGATACTGGCTACCCACTTGAAACAAGTATGTTATATATTATATCCAGATAGAGAATCACACATACACAGTGTCAATCAACACTATCAACAATCTCCATCAGAGTTCTTACAACAGTTCTTAAAGTTCAACATAATCAGGTATCAGTTCTTTTGTGCATAGGCCGTAGTATCTTATACATAGTCTCCTTTTATACTCTTTCTATCAGATCAGTTTGACATCACTGGTCTCCTTGCCAACCTGTGGATTGGACCAATCATTTTCACTTGGGTCAACCCATGTCACAGGCTCCTCAGTCAGGTGAGTGTTCTTGCTTGTTGTCTGTGGTGTGGTTGTGGCTTGTTTGTTCACATGAGTGGCTTGTTCTTTCAGATGTATATGTCCCTTTGTTAATCCCACAGATAGTGATGTTCTGCTGTCAACACCACCTGCTGGTTCTGCCACTGTCAGGTGAGAGTATTTCCCTGACACTCCCCTTTCCTTTCCTCGCGACCCGTCGTGACTCAATCTATCCGCATTAGCATTGGCGATTCCGGCTCGACGCTTATCCGCGAATTCGTACTGTTGTAGAGCCAGAGACCATCTTGCTAATCTCCCGTGAGGGTCTCTTAGGTGTCCAAGTCGGTTGAGTGGATTGTGGTCCGTCTCGACCGTGAACTTCGTACCCTGCAGATAGGTTCTGAAATGGTGAATACCCTGCACTATGGTTAGTGCCTCACGCTCTATAGCGGAGTATTTGGTCTCTCTGGGTAACAGTTTCTTTGACCCATAAGCCATCGGATGCTCGGTTCCATCACTGTCTATTTGGCTTAACACATAGCCTAGCCTGAGGCAGAGGCATCAGTTTGCAAAATAAACTCACTAGACCAGTCATGGGTTAGTAATACTGGTTTACTGACTAGGGCTTCCTTCAAAAGGGTAAAGGCTTGTTCACATTCCTCTGACCATTTAACTATGTTTTCTTTGTTTTTATGGGTTAAATTAGTCAGGGGGGTAGCTATAGTAGAGAATGAAGGTATAAACCTACGGTAATATACCCGCAGAGACCCAGGAAAGCACGTACTTGTTTCTTATTACTAGGTCTAGCATATTCCTTTACTGCTCGTACTTTCCCCTCTACTGGTTTAAGCTGTCCAATCCCAACCATGTACCCCATATATTCACATTCATTGACTGCGAAGTCACACTTCGATTCCTTTACATGTAGACCTGCCTTCTGAAGTCTTCTGAATACCTCGTCCAAGTGGTCGAGATGTTCTGGCCAGGAATCACTTCTGATCAAGATATCGTCCAGGTAAGCTGTGGCAAAGGTATGGATGTCATGTAATATGTGATCCATCAGCCTTTGGAAGGTACTAGGGGCGGACACTAACCCAAAGGGCATGGTTGTAAACTGGTATTTACCATATGGTGTGATAAACGCCATGTTTTCTCGGCTACTTTTGCTTACAGGTACTTGATGGTAGCCTTTCGTAAGATCCAATGTTGTGATGAACTTAGCTTTGCCAATTTCATTTATTAAGTCCTCTATATGAGGTATGGGGTAGGGATCTCCTGTGGTTACCGCATTTAGCTTACGGTAGTCCACACACATCTTGGTACCTCCATCCTTTTTGGGGACCAACACTATGGGGGCTGCCCAAGGGCTCTTCGAAGGCTCTATGATTGACTGGGAGAGTAGGGTTTGTATTTCATCCCTTAAAAACTCTTGAGCCTTGTGTGCTAATCGGTAAGGAGGCAACCTAACAGATGGTGCATTCCCCGTTCTGATCTCGTGCTTCACTAATGAGGTGAGACTGGGCACATCTTGTATAACCTCACAAAACTTCTTCCTTCAGCTGAGCTAACTGTGTACTCTGCTCTAGTAAGAGTAATTTGGGTTTTGGGTCTAGCTCAGGGTTAGGCATGCTGTCCGTCTCTTGCTCATCTGCCACAAACACTGCGGGGGCTGGGGAAGACCACCTCTTTATGGCATTGATGTGGTAAGTCTTAACTCTCTTCCCACATGCACCTGTGTCCACTCTATAAGTAACTTCAGTGACCTTTTCACTAATCATAAAGGGACCTTGCCATTCATTAAGGATCTTATTCTTTACAGTGGGTCTGAAGACTAAAACAAAATCTCCCACCCGGGCTGTCGCATTTCGATCATGCTGGACCTTTTGCACTGTCTTTGCTCTCTCCTCGTTCTCTCTGGCCATCTCAGGTAGTACCAGGAGATCCTTTCCCTGTATTGAATAAGGTTGTCTCATTAGCATACTGTTTTTCCTGAAATAGGGACTTCCGCCTTCTCCCGCACTCATTCTAGAGTTGGGTTGGTATACTGTTCTTGTTTCAGCTGTTCCGAAGACATGCTATCAGTTTGAATCTCCTCCTCTGGTGTAGGGTGATCATCAGTCCTAGTGCCGCTTGGCAGTTCCAAAGAGAGAGAGTCAGCTGGGCTGAATTCATCCTCGCCCCGTCCACTATGACTGGATCTAGCTCCTGTTCGTACTCTTCCTCCTCCTCCTCACATTCACTGTCACTGAGTGCCACTGGACGCATGACAGCTTTCTCCAGCTCTTGTTGGAGAGCTTCAGCACACTCCTGCTGCTTCTGAGCCTTCTCCTGGGCTCTGGTCGTCACCATGCTCTGCTCAGTGGTCGTGAAAGTGGGTGAAGATGGTTGCTCTTCTTTCTGGGTCTCTTCTTCGAGTGCTTGTCTGAGGTAACGGTGAAAAAAGGGAATGTCATGGCCTAAGAGCATGTCAGATGTTAGGTGACTGTTTACTCCCACTGCCATATCTACTTTCATCCCCCCATCTACTCGTAGGAATACTTTGGCGGCTGGAAAGCACGCTATCTTGGAACTGGCTGTATTGTATGGGATAGTCCAGGGCGCAAGTAATCCTCTTGCCTCTCGCAACTAGGGTGAACTATGGACTTTGAACACCCCGTGTCCAACAACGCAATCAAGGCTTCCCATTTATTTCTACGGGTCTAGACCATGCAGGTATGTTTTTTTCCGTAGAGATTGCACAATTCCCACTTTCTAACTTGACTCTACAGTATTTTTTTTAAATGACCTGATTTCCCACATTTAAAACACGTCAGTTGTCTTAAATCTTTTGCTGGACCAAAAACCTGAGTATTACTACCACCTTTCTCCATTTGCTTGTTGTAGGAGGGCCTCACAGCGGTTTCTCGGAATTGTCTGACGTCTCGGGGTGGAATTCGCTGACGCCCTTTTTGTTCAGGTCTGTGCTCGGGGCCCGATGTGTTGATATGCCTAGCCACCATCTTCTGGAGATCTTTATATGTGGGAGGGTTTTGCTGGCGCATTTTTACCTCTAGCCACCGAGGTAATTTCTGCAAGGTAAGTTCGAATAAAATAGTGTCATGAATATTTTTCTTACTTGTTTGCAACTAACGATCCAAAGTGTGGCTGCGGCCTCGGAACCACGCATCTGAGTTAGCGGAGTCAAACGGCGAATCAAACAATTTTTTCCTATATGCTTCCTCAGTGACCTGGTACACAGACAGCAGAGTCTGCTTCATGACCTCGTAGGATGTCTGGTCTTCGGAAGAAATGGCAACCATTCCCTGGCCTGACAATTCACTCCGTAGATAGGTTGCCCAGAGGTTTTTCTGCCATCTATTTGTCCTGGCTGTCACTTCAAATGTGTCCAGAAACGCTCCCATGTTATCCCTTGCCTCGTCAAATTTTTGTAATTACAATTGGGGTAGGCACGGTGGAGGTGATCTTGTAACCTCGACAGGTGGCCTTCGCATCATCTCCACCAATGCTGCCCACGGCTCTTCTTGATTGCATTGCCTGTCCCTTTCCTCTCGTTCCCACTGTTCTTGTCGATCGCGGTCTTCGCGCCAATTCTGTTCATCGCGGCATTGCCTGTCCCTTTCCTCTCGTTCCCGCTGTTCTTGTCGATTGCGGTCTTCGCACCGATTATGTTCATCGTGCTGCATTCTCTCCTCCTCTCTCTGTGCCCTGGCTTCATCCGCTCGAAGCCATGTTGTCATCATTTGCGTTCCTGCAAATCCTCCTCTTTCAGAGGGAAGCGGCATTACAACAGATAAATCTTCAGGAGGGCCTTCTATCTCAACTTCGCAGATTTTCCTTGGTGTAGAGAAGCTCATTGCCGTCTGGCTTCTTGTCCACCGGTGCTCTCCTGGATACGACATCTTCCAAAGAGATGAGAGAGATGGAAGAAAAAAACCTTAGTGGCACAAGAAACACCAAAAATATACACAATACGGCTATTATAAAGGATATTAGTAGCACCAAAACTACTAAACTGATAAGCAAAAGAGATATGCACCTGTCCCGAGGGACTAAAACATTCAAAAATGTCCTTGACAATCAATCCTCCAAAAGATACAACTACTTCAACCTCTCACCTCAGGTTGTAGTAATTAACTCCAAACATAAGAGAACACTTTCCTCTATGTAATCCTTAGTCAGCTTTCTCAACTCTACCTCCTCCTTAGCTATTTGATTCCGGGTTATCTGTCTCTAGATATCCCACCGCTGCCACCAATGTGACGGAAAGTCGTCCTTCCTCTGAAACAGACACTTTAACTGTTCAGTCAGATCCACACTTTCGTCCGACGCCTGGGACCTACTCCTAGCCACCTGCTAGAAATCTTATCCCAAGCCAAACTCAGTATCTCTCCCAGAGATACTGGCTACCCACTTGAAACATATATTAAATACAGATAGAGAATCACACATACACAGTGTCAATCAACACTATCAACAATCTCCATCAAAGTTCTTACAACAGTTCTTAAAGTTAAACATAATCAGGTATCAGTTCTTTTGGGCATAGGCCGTAGCATGTTTCTATCTTATACATAGTCTCCTTTTATACTCTTTCTATCAGTTCAGTTTGACAACACTGGTCTCCTTGCCAACCTGTGGATTGGACCAATCATTTTCACTTGGGTCAACCCATGTCACAGGCTCCTCAGTCAGGTGAGTGTTTCTGCTTGTTGTCTGTAGTGTGGTTGTGGCTTGTTTGTTCACATGAGTGACTTGTTCTTTCACCTGTATATGTCCCTTTGTTAATCCCACAGATAGTGATGTTCTGCTGTCAACACCACCTGCTGGTTCTGCCACTGTCAGGTGAGAGTATTTCCCTGACAGGGAAGAATCTAATTTGAATAGGGTCTTTATAGGTTATCCGCAAGCTTTCATCAACCTTTCTTCCTTAGATACACCTAAAGGCAGAAAGGAAGATAAGTGCACTAACACAGGCAATAATGGCACTGAAAATAAGGATCCTATGGTAGTAATTCCTTATGTAGAAGGGATGAGTGAAGACATCAGGAGGGTCTGGAGGATGTTCAACATCAGAGTCATGTTTAGATCAGGAAAAACTCTGAGGACCCAACTGAGCAAAGTGAAGGATGAAATTAGTTTCCACTCGTGCATTGTGTACTACATCACTTATAGTTGACTGGAGACAGAATGAAATAACATAAGATGCCTGTAAAACGTGAAATCTGCAAATTCTGAACAAGCATTGGACAATGGACATCCTATTTTGTAGGAGGAAGCCACCATCCTAGACCAGGCCAGAAGACATAAGGAACTGCTAATGACGGTGTGTTACACATCAGCCTAGCACCAAAGTGTGAGCGGTTTAATCGAAACTGTGGAATAGACCTACCTGGCTGCTGTGTAGCCACTCTCAAGAGACAGGACTTAAAACAATGACACTATCACTTTTCTGTATTTTTAAAGTAAATGATGTAGTAAAGTAAAGCATGTCCTTCTTATATTTACCAATTTTTATTTTATTATTGCATTTTTGGTGTTATTTTTGGCCAGATCTGGTTTATTTGCTGGATGGTGTGCCAGGATGTGTATCATGTGGTGGATAGTTAGCTACTGTTATATATATCAAGGTCATCCAAGTCTTAGCATCTCGATGGAGGCTGGAGGATCTAGTTGAAACATTCAGAGAGATATTTCAAGTATGTCATTGAGAAGGTAATGGCTCCATTACATCCAAAAGTGATTTAGCTTCACCACTATTGCCACTAGAAACTCCCCAGAGGCTCGGCTGTGACTAGAATCCATTGATTTAGATGTAGCCATCACCTGCACAGGCTTCACCAACTTTACTGAGCATGCTCGTTTGCCATGTTCTTGATCAACATTTTTTAACATAATGGGCAGCATAATAGTACTTACTGGCAAGCATGACTGTGCTAACTTTGCTAGTATAGCTTAATTCAAGAAATGTAAGCATAATATATCCTGATGAAGGCTAGAGCATCTAGTCGAAATGTTGAGGGATTAAAATTTAATTCTTATTGAGAAGGTCATTGTAATTTCATTATGTCAACTGAGAATTTGTTGAGAGTTAATATACCAGTTCCTAAATAAATTAATAAATAAAAGTGTAAGCCCCTCCAACTCCCTGCCAAGAACCCTGTGAAACCCAGAGCACATTAATGAGCCAAATCTGCCCATGCCATATTACCTTTTACAAAACCAGGCTCTCGTTTCCTTTCTCCCATTCAAGTCAGAATACCATTGCCATTTACTCACATAGCCTTTGCCAACCTCATTGAGAGCGACACACAGATATTTACCAGGTTAGAAGATAGTATATATCAGTAATTATATTTAGCTATAGTGCAGATCTAGGAAACTGTCATACTATGCTGTTTAATTAAACTCAGATATAAAATATTCATATATGGTTTTTTCAGGTCAGGCATGATGAAAACAGAAAAAGACCCAGGTTTATACCTGCAGAAGTGGAATACTAATGGTGCACATAGTTGTCACACAGCATTTAGGTAGTGCAGAGGTTTTGGGAAGAGCAGCAGCAGTTTCATTATCATTGCTATATAAATATTTATTCATTGCCAGCTCGTGCTGATTTTACCACAGCCTTACAAGTTTTGTCATGTTGACATCATTGTCAATAATTTCGTAAGCTTCCAATGGACAAATCAGTCTATATTCTCACATTAACAAATTATGCTTACATAAACTATTGCTTTATATTATAACTAGATCATAGTTATGTTGCAGGCATAGCCAATCACTTGCCAGATTTCTTTAAAGTGGGATAAAAATATTTTGTTGTTATAAAAGTCTATGCAATATTGTATTGAAATGTTTTATAGTTCTAGCACAACTTACACAGATATTTATTTCCTATTTCATCTGTAGATGAAACACTGAGAAGGTTCAATGCTTAGTCTTATTCTCAATTGACAAGTAACAGAAGGCCAATGACAACACACAGGACTATTACCGCTATAGTAAAGGATGTTTGTAGTTGGGCAAGTGTACATACTACTTTGACATACTGATGCATGTACACATAATATTGTAGTGCCATAAAAGCTGGTTGTTAGGCTGGGATCTATATTAAGTAACCATTTTTGTAAATACCTACTTGACTATTGGTTTCAAGGTATATTTATGAAACCCACCCTCCTACTGCTCCACATTCATTCTTTATCCTTTATGATGTATTCAGCAAATCTCCATGTAAATATGGTGATCTTGAACTACACTGTTCAGAGTATGCTCCCTCCAGAACTCCGGAAGGTTGAGACATTATTTTTCTAACTCCAATGGCACACAATTGCAGAAATGGTAGACAAACAAACAAATGTCAGGATTGTTACTCCTTATTATGCATATGCTTTGTATTCTCACTGTTAAGTGGTTGCTCAGTGTCAAGCAGCCATTTTCTTGTTGACTGATCCATAAGTGACCCAGCGTAATAACCAACTTTCATGGCAGTTTTATACACAATATGTTAACCAATGGGTCTCCATGGCCTATCCCTGCATTGCAGTTGTGCATGCCTATCCCTGCACTACAGCTGTCCATGGCCTATCCCTGCACTGCAGCTGTCTATCTGTCCCTTGGCCTATCCCTGCACTGCAACTGGCTGGAAAGCTTTTTTTTCTTATTGTTGTTCCAGGAATAGAAATCTGGAAGTCAAATATGCATGATGTTTATAAATCAGCAGGTTGTGGTAGCAGTGAAACATTACATATGTGCTGAGGGTTTATAACAATAACTTAGATACTGCCGGTTGAGGTGACAAAAATTATAGTCATAGCAACCACATGCAGGTGTCTAGAACCTGTAATTGACTAAGTCGGTGGACTCCAACATGCATTCTTGGATGTTACACTCCAGTTTTCCACCAAGAACTCAGGCTTATAAATTACAATGTACATCGTGGAGGGTGTCTCAATGGTCCTGATTGTATTATTGAATTCAAGTCTATGTACCATCACATTTGACCATCACCAGTTCCTAAATAACTGCTTCTTAGTACAGGAGGATAAAAAATTACTATCAAATGTCTTGCAGCAGACCAACACATTAGACTGTGACATATATGCAAAAGCCAATACTCTTCATTAAGCTCTGGACCAGATCCTTGCAAGATAAACTGGGGAAATACAACAATGGGGTGACATCTGGTCCACTGCTTCACTTCAAATGAGCTCAGCAAATTTCCATTTCCAGAGCCACACAGATCTGCTACGTACAAAAGCATTGTATTCCTCTATACATTAATTGTTATTTGGCCTAGTTATATATCCAATTGTCATCAGTGCCACAAAAATGGAGATGATCAAGATCATCGCACCAAAACTATGTTCTATCAAAGTAGAGCAGGGTGAATTACAACACATCCAATTGTCTATGGTTGCTGGACAATCCAGGTCATCTCTAGCTCTGAACATCACAGAGGAACATGCAATTACCACTTTCCCGCCATCATCAAACAAACGACACATTTGATTCTTCGAGTGTTCGGGCAGGATTCTAAAACCCAACCAGAGTCTTAGGGAGTGAGTGACCAAGGGCCCCAATTTTGAATGTGGTCGGAACACCTTTGAGACTAGGTTACTCTTCAATAATCAAAAATTGTCCTTCTTGCTCTTTCTCCAGAAATTTAGTATTTATTTTACATAGCTAACTCTTGCTAGCTATAATTAAATTTATGTGATTTCCATCTGTGTGTGTGTGATTTCTGTGTTCGTGTCTTTGTGTTTGGGGGGGGGGGGGGGGGGGGGGGGTGAGGGATGGTGCTAATATGGGACTTTTTACTATTACATAGTTTATATTACCAAATCTGGGGGAAAGAGAAAAGGGGGGAGGGAAATACATAGCTAACTGTAAGCAGCGCTCATAATTACCAAAAATGTTTTGGATAAAAGTCATAAAGATTTAAAAAAATTACAATATATTTTATTATTAGTACATGTAGTAGTATAAGTACTAGTATTATTATTATATTATTATTTAAAAAATTTAGGGGAGTAAAAACAATGTCCAGCTACTTATACTAATAAACTGCTTAACAAAGAAACAATACCAAAAAATTAAGAAAAAACCTATATATAATATATACAGTTACAAACAAAACAATCTCATCCTTCCATCCTCCCACTGACCCTAACATGGATACCGCATTTTCCCTCTGAACAGCCACTGAGAGACACTGTAGGAGATATATATATTCATGGGCCTTCACCTCCCCTCTTGTTAGCTGTACACTTCATCTCAACTCCTTCAGGAATGCCCAAGACTTCATTCCTTTTCCCCCCAGAGTCTCATTATTAGCAATATTTGGGAAGAGTAAGCAGGGCCAAAGAATAGTTGATTACCTTCCTCTCCTCAGCCAAAGTCACCACTACTCACGTAATACTAGTGGCAGGATAGCAGAAGACAAAGTGAGAGAGTCAGGACAAATTGCATCCCAGACAAGACACTTGCCTCTTTCCAAGGGATTATTGTTGCTCAGTCTGACAGTTTTTTATCTCACTGGTCCAGGCCTCAACGGTTCCAGTGTGGAAGGGATATGTGCCAATGCCACAGTACTGTACAAAATATCTTGTTAACTGCATGACGATAATAGCATCCTTCACACTTACAGCTGAGTCCATGTATTTTGCAAAATTATCCACCTCAGCTCAACAGTGTTGACATGAGTTAGGATGACACAGAGTGGAGCTCAAGCAAAGTCTTACAGCCACTCTGATCATTCATCATCCATTTGCAATCCCAGGAAAGGGGAATGGCATAAAGCATGATTCCTTGGCTGAAATATTTATGAGAAGAGCTCAGGTCAAATCATCTAGATTCTAGAGCATTATCCATGAAAGAAGCCACAATGGTGGCTAATATTGAGGCATCCCAGGCCTTATTGGTGCAAGCTGCATTGCTAGAAGGTGTTGGGCTATCATAGCCAGTCACCCATCACCTCCAAGGAGCTGATCTTGTCCATGAGAGCAGAAGATATGCAATCTGTATTGCTTAGGGGAGAGCCCAGTAGACATGCATTCGATGGTTCAAACACCCGAGCTCCAGGTATTCTTGTAATAATGCTCCCTCTGGCAACTGGATCACCAGATATAATTTCAGACTTCTTGTTATTCAAAATTAGACCAATTTCTGCAATAAACACTATGACCTCCAGATCATGCAGAATCTCCTCTGTACAGAGTTACCCAGGGTGATATCATCCAGACACATCACAAAAAACTCAGCTGACAAAAGTGAATAGTCTGTGGATGGCCATACAAAAGAGGAGTGGACCTAGAGGGTTCCATTGATGCAGACTTTCTGACGAGGTGATCTTTTCACCCAGAGAAAAGATGGTAAAAAATACATGGGGGGGACAAAGTGGTAGATGTTAGAGGACAGACTTTCAACAGCCGCCAACATCTTTTCCCTGTAAACAGAATTCAAGGCATTCCTAAACACTAGTTTGATTACGGGATGGTTAGCCTGTAGCTTCCCAAGATTTTGTCCATAGACCACCACTTTGGCACCTCTACTGATTCTCTAGTCCAATTGCCTAGGAGCTAACAGAGTTGCCATATCTTCCATTACTGCATACATGGCAAACTTGGCTACCAGCTGAAGTAAGTGGCATCCCACTTTGCAATGGAATTTACCCAACCTCCCTTCTTCTCTAGTGCAACAAGTATAGCTCCAAAGAAAAAAGGGCAGATGGTAGGTGGAGCTTTGCACTCTAAAATCAGGAAGAAAATCAAGTTTTATCCTGGCATTCTACACTGCAGAGTCGGTTGGGAAAGACCTAATCACCCCTTACTACATTCCGCTAATTTACTACTGCTGAATTGGTGGATACTATACCTATGGTGCTGGTTGGATGGAGGAGTTAGGATGAGATAGGGGATGCATCTCTAATGCAGAGAGATAGTAGTCATTAGGTGGCAGAATCATTCAGATAAGCACCAGGGGAGAAATTTGGCAGGTGCGAGGAGTATAATATGGCATTGCAGGTTACTCCCTCTTTTCCTGTTGGAATTGGGCAGGGGTGATTTAGCTTGATCATGAACGGCTCATGTGGCAAAACTTCGTTTGCATCAGTTAGCTATCACGAGAATTTTTTTTCAAGTGCAGCATGGAAGAAAGAGTCAACATTACTTTCGAGTTAGCTATTTGGAACATTCTCTTCAATAGACCTAATGCTATGTGTCGGAAAGCTAATTTTATTTTACATACTTTTTCATATTGTGATCAAGTTGTTAAAACAAAACTTTTTGATTTACATTGCCTTTCCCTGTATGGTGGGATTCTCAGGAACTTGAGTTGTAAGCAGTTAAAGTCACTTGAAACTGCTTACAACAATATTCTACGAAGGATCTGGAGACTACGAGAAAGTGCCACCAGAATTCTTCACCTTACAGCTGGTGTGCAGAGTATATAATAACAGACTTATTAACTCTTTTATTTTTAGATCGTGTTTCTCTGTCTGTACTCTTATTAAATATATTTTTACGGCTTCCTCTCAACTTGTATATACTTCTATCGGATCAGTTTATTAAGATGTATCATGCTGATGACTATATATATTTGTGCTGATTGTGTCCATAATTTAAGATTGAATAGGCTAAACTCAACTGCTGATAAACTTATTAACATTGTTTGTTGTGATTAAAATGTATGTTTCTATATTATATGTATGCTATATGTACACCTAGATTGGTGTGTTTCATGAAATTATTGTCTTTTTCTATCTAATCATGAATTTAATGAATTTTTTTAGAAACCGAAGGGAAATTCCATCATATTCCTTGTACGCAGTAGTTGTGGCTTTTATAACTGCTCGCTTGGATGGAAGGAAGTGCTTCTTGGCCTTGAAACTTTGAAAGATAGAGCAATGACCCATAATGCCTCTGAGGTAATTTATGAAAATATCATGATTTATAACCTTGGTAGCTATTTCTGGTCCTAAAATCAGATTTGGGATGAAATGGGTCCTTTTCTCGCGTATCACATTTACTTATATATTTACTACTACTACTACAATCAAATAAATAAAAATAACTAAAAAGCTAATGACAAGTACATCTCCTGACCGAACCCAAAGCAGAGAAGACATTCCCCTGCTGAAGGTGGTGAGCACAGGCATTCACCTTATTATTTGTAAATGTTATTATTAATATATATAGCGACGTAATTTACAAAATAAGCATCAAAACAATAAAACTTTTTTTTTTAATGTTTATATATAATTTTTTATATAATAACAACAACAACAACAAAACAATAACAGCAACAACAATAGTAATAATAACAACAACACAACAATAATAACAACAACAATAATAACAACAAAACAACAATAATAAATAATAAATAAATATAAATTAATAAAACTTAAAAATAATATATTAATTTAAAAAAAGAACAAGAATAAAATAAAATAAGACATGCTTGATATTAGAACATCAACAAATAACTGAATACAGAATAATTATGGTGGTTGTGACTTAAGTTCAGGTTCTTGAGAGTGGCCCACAGCAGCTAGGCAAGTCCATTCCACAATCTCGCTCACACGTTGGTGCTAGGCTGATACTTATATATGCAACTATTACTGTTGAGAGTTAGCATTTTCTAGATGCCACATAACAAGTCAACTTTACCTACACATTTGGTCTATGGCACAACAACTTCAAGGAAATATAATGTGCTCACATATTGAGTCACATGTAAGATGTATATATATCTTGAATAAATTACTTCTTATTTGTTTCTTGTTATTCTTTAGTATCAGCTGAGAGTGCATTGAGAATGTACGTCATTGGAGTCTTATTAGATCCAAGTAGTAAATACATTTACAAGCACAATTATTTTATAGTGCATTAGAAACTGATCTGATTAACAGCCAATAAATAGAACACAACCAAATGAATATATATCAGCAAGATGTGTAAAGAAGAAACAAGTTACAAAGTGTCTCTCAACATTTAGTTGACCATCCACACTACCATTACACTATATTATAGTAACAACAAAAGCAATTAAATAAACAACTGTAAGCAACAACAAAAGTTTTATTTGCATAAAAATTAAACAATTAATTTCAGATTGTAGCAATATGATGCTACATTACAGCAATGACAGGAGGTTCAGCTGCATCAACTCTGGTTCCACGACGACCTGCATGTAATCAAAATAATTATGATATTATTAATATAGTTGCTATAACCAGCTAGCTCTCAGTCAGCCAAATGGATCATGTCAGCTTTGCCAATCATCAACCCCTAACTTGCTCCAAAATCATGTGTAATAGTGATCAGAAAGCTACAAATACTGACTGAGCATCCCTGAGAAGGAAAAGTCCCCCTCTACTACTCATCCCACATTTAGTCCTTTGGACATGGGCCATAGCCAGTCAGAGAAGCATCAGTGCAGATATTTGTACAGGTTGCACTAGTAGCTGTGTATAAATTTTGCACTGAGCATGAGGGCTGACCCTCCACAGCTGGTAATTCTGAGAGAAGGTATATCACCTAGCACAATAGGCAGTAGATATACTGTTTTCAGTTTTATAGCAACTGTAGAGGTTGTGATAGTTGGCATTGGTTGCATAGGTAGCTATGGCTGTACAGTCTGCACTACTAGCTGTGTATAAAATTTGCACTGGGCATGAGTACTGACCATCCAGATTTTGTAATTCTGAGAGAAGATATAATCATCAGGAAAATGAAAAATCTGTGTTTAAAAAATTGCTGATCACCATTTTTGATGATGGTAGCTTTCACGAACTTGTAAGCCAATACAAACTGGCCTATAACTATCCTTTGGGTGGAGGTCATCTCTAAAGAAACCTTTGGGAAGGTAGTTTAGCCACGTATAAGACACATACCATAAATTGTCAATTATGAATTTTTTTTAGATGGTTCCTATTATCAGAGAAGAAACACATGAATATTCATATCACCACATAAGGTGCCATGCAACTACCTTTTTTGAAGCATGCCGATGTCTCAAGCAAATGTCCAAGAACACTTTGTATATATACTGACATATAAATTGAGTGATGTTTGCATTGTACTAATTTAATAAGAGCCAGAAGTTTATGCTAACCACTACTCATGTGGTAGATCCAACTTAACCCCCATTAAAAATCCTAAAACTGTCACTGACTTGAATGTATATATGTATCTACACATGCCATTCTTCTCGGTAGTATTGTAACCTCTTCACCAATGTCCTTTACATTGTGATATATAGTCAATAGACAACTGTAGGAAGGACTTACCATGCATAATCTTATACATAATCAAAATGGCTGCCGAGATTATCATCACCGCACCCAATGTTGTTAGTCCACTTATGATATATATTGAATTATTAGATCCTGTGGAGGGTAAATAAATAATTATGTTTATAAAAATATACAGCATTGGAGTTTCGTAAGTTATGGCATACAACAGCATGATTAAAAAAAGCCACCAAAATTGTGCCTCACCAATCAAAACGTGTGAAATGCAATTAGCTACACCTGGAGATTTGGACTATAACATCCAGCCTTCTAGGAAGTCTATAAAGCTCCAAGAAAGTTGCTAGTTGCATTCTGATTAGTTTACTGTACCAAAAGCCTAGAATATTTTGTTATGCTAAATCAATTGTGCTTGTCAATGTGAAATGATAATGGCTTACCTGGGGGAAGCAGAGTAGTCCAGGCATGGCTTAACAGTCATAAGCTCACCAGCAACTAAGTGCTAAGAAAAGTCCAAAGTGGCTATCCCCAAACCGTATTATCATGACATTGTAGGTTATTGTATGTAAGTTTTCATCTACCACCCTATCCAGCAGCTATTATCCATGGTCCAGCAGTTATGACTTTATAGGTATTTCCTTATCTAACCCAAGCGTTAACCTAACACTTCTATTAATACAATGCCACAGAAGAAAATCTACCATCATTAAATATTATCAAACTATTATACTAGCATACCAAGATATTATGTGTGTAATGTTATTGCTTTATAGTCCTGCTCATTACTGTGCATTATACCACACAATGTGAAAATGTAACCAAGGTGAGACATAAAAAACATGTGATTATGTGGTTTTTGTCTTAAAAAACACAAATCCACTCACCTTTTGCAACTGTTGTACAAGATCTAATATTTCCCAAAGTTTTGTTCATGACAAGTATATTTCCTTCATCATACACAAGAATACTGCCATATTCCTTCACACTGAGGGAGAGATTAGTGGGAGCTTCAAGAAGACCTGGGCATAGGATTAAATAATAAACATAATTGGAGAAAGAAACATTGGAAAAAGAAGTGTTAATGATGATGCAATAATATTCCATGTACTAACTCCAAATCACATACACATGCATTTCACTTTGGTATTAGTAATTCAACCTAGTGAGACATCACACTCTAGGCATCAACATTTCAGATAGACTGTCATATGTGGGCAAGTGCTATACTTGGTGAGAATTCCTAGTTCTTGGGTATGCGTGACACAGTAGTTGGAAATCAAATAACATATGAACAGCTTTTTGTCTCAGATGCAAACCTAGGTGAGAACATCAGAATTATCTTTGTGGAACTGGCAATGTACATTGAGGAAACTTGTTTAGAAGCAAGCACTGCACCAGTCTTAAAATTGGCTGATTTTCTGCACCTGCTAGGATAGAATGGCTAGGAGCAGAGAACAACACATGAGAGAACAGTACATATGTAAAGAAGAGAATGTTGGCACAGTTTCCAAATATGACAGCTATCAGTCGGGGGAGAAAAATTGGTTAGTATTAGATGAAAATGTTGATTCTGTGCTAAGCAAAGCCTGTGAATGTGATAGAAGTGATACTGTAATTCTTGCACGTGCTACACAGACTGTACACCTTTTCAAAGGGTCATTTGGAGAGAAGGACCAGCAGGAATCAGTGCCAAAGTTATTGCTTGCACTATGTTGGAAGGCAAGGATCAAATTCATTTGTTTTAACCCATGCTGCACTTTCTACCATCCAGCTTCTCAAATGTAATGGTGTCAAGCAGCACATGCAATATCAGCACATCTGTCAGATACAGTACTTCCCCCCAAAATCAATGTTCTATCCTATCTCCGGTTAATGCTGCATGCATATACCTAAGATAGAGATCTAGTAGTCAAATCATTTTACTTATACCTTAGCGTCTGCTCTGACCATGTTCTGTGTCTCAATGGGAAATAGTGTATACCAGTAGTTTCACATGGAACAAGTTCTTTATCCATCTATTATGTGGGAGAGTGTATTCACAACAGTTGCTGTGGACAATACTGCCAGTGCCATTACACAGAAATACTCATAGCATGAAACTTCAATGTCCTTGCTACAGCATCCTACTTCAGTGTTCTCCCCAGGATTTTTGTAGGAATATTGGCACTTCACAGTGGGGTAGCAGACTAATAGACTACGATGGTCTGTGGTTTTTGATCTTGTATTCATTATTATGTTCAGGAGGTGCATGCACTAGAGATGATAGTGAATATGATTATCTTTAAATATTTCATGGGTGAAGTAACTATTGTGTACTGTTTACAATGATGATTCTGGAAGAAATGGTTTCACAAACACAAAGAGAAGAAAGGAGATTGTACTTGCTACCTGAGAACACCATTCACTATGGTGCTCTTTAAATTGTTTTACACCCGATATGATTTTTGAAGACTGAATTTTTTTTTGCATCTCAACACTTTTTTTTTCTTTTTCACTCCTATCTTCTACTCCTGAACAGCAACAGCTACCCATTGTAGCTCAAACCATGCAAGGAGAGGTGAAGGACAAGGCCATGTCTACCATGTTAAAGGTGATGCACTCATTCCTCAGAACTGGAAACAGTTTTTGACCCATGGAGAGAATAAGGCAAACTTGGCACGGTATTACACAGAGTATATCATAGAAAATGCACAAGGGATGCTGAAGGAAGAACAGACTGTCTTTATCAGTGGTGGTCAAGAAAATCAAGCCTCTTCAATTACGAATGAAGAAGTGAAAGAAGTCAGTTCCTTGTGCTCCAACCAAGAGGAAGCAGACACAAGAATCATCCTCCATGGTGTAGCTGCAGCAGATAATGGGGCAAATACTATTGTGGTGCATAGCCCTGAACCGATGTTCTTGTACTCTTAATACACCACAGACCAGCAATAAAAGCCAAAGAGATTTTTTTGACAGGCCACATTGGCAAGCATACACAGCTAACTCGCTACATACCTGTGCACACCATCTACGATGCACTCAGCACAGAGCATCGGACAATTCTGCTGTCAGTCTACTGCCTAACCGGTTGATACAGTGAGTGCTTTTTTCGGCCATGGAAAGCGCACTGCCTTTAGGATACTGATGCAGAAAGCTGACCAGTTCCAGCTTCTTGCTTTGCTAGGATCTGATGAGGAATGCATTTCAAAGGAGCTGGATATGGCATCCTCAAAGTTTGTTGGCAATATGTATGGCAAGACAAACTGCATATCTGAATGCCCTGAGGTGTCAGAAGGCTGGAAAGGGCAACATCCAGAGTAAGAAACTACCACGAACTGAAGACGCTTTCAGTCTGCACCTCCTTCGCTCTGCTTATCAGTTGCTTATATGGAGACAAGCTGTTAACTGCAATCCTTCCTGATGCAACATCATATGGCTTCGAATGCCATCCAGATTGCACAGGTCTCCAGCCTCAAATGATGAGTCAGCCGCCAGCTGCTCCAGAGTTGCTGAACAAGCTTGTGTGTAACTGTCGGCCAGATGCTTGTGCAGACGAGTGTTCTTGCTTGGAGAATGGCCAACCATGCACAGCAGCAAGCATCTGCAAAGCCTCGGTGGATGGAGAAGATGGACTGTGTGCTAATCCTCTTACTCTCTCTGTCTTTTACAATGATACTTCTGACTCTGATGTCGACTAGACCAAAAAAAATGTTGCTAGCTAAGTTGGCTCATGGCATAAAATGATCTTTACAAAATGAAGAGGTTATACAAATAGAAATGGTACGTAGTATACTTACGATAGAAATTTTTAACCTCAGAAAGGAGTAACTGGTTTATTTCATTTTCTCCAATAATTTTATCTTCTAAACTAGTCCCAAAACCACCTGTATTTCAAGCCAAAATGGTCACCATTATCTTTGGAATATGCTAGGAGGTGGGAGAACAAAAAATGGATTTTCTCCAAACACCCCAACTTCCAGCAATGTCATCATGCATTTTCATAATCACCAATGATGGGTCTTTAAATCTGACCAAAGAGAAAACGTGGTACTGCTGGTTTGGATACCGGGCCCCTCTTTTGGTGGTCTCTGCTGCTCTACTAGTTGCTAAGGACTATTCTGCATTGTAGATTCTCACTAGGATTGACTCTTCAGGGCAGTTCCTGAGATGTGAGCAAGATTTGTGCTACTCTTGTTAGCTTGGAATGCTAAGGCAATAAACTGACTAAAAATATATCAGTCACCATTAAGCAGCCAGGACCTTCTGATGTAAGTTTTAGCTGAGATAGGTATTTTGCTAATATCAATAGAATTTTTTTAGCAATTGCATTGGCTACATAAGTTGCTCAATCAAGAATGATATTATTATAATTATAATTATCATGACATACATGTACCATAAACTACGATTTCCACTCCACTGTGAGTTAGTGTAGTATCATCCATTCCAGTCCTAGCCTCACACAGTGCATAGGTCAGGAGGTTTTCCCGTGTTGCATTGATGATGAGTTGGGATAAAAGTAAACCATACTTTCTAACTATGATGCCAAGTAATGCAAGTGAAACTATATTACTCGTGCTGTCAGTAAAATACTCCAAGCGAACATCTGGTACGGATACACGCCATCCAGTTATCTCATGTCCAGGACTGACAGAGCAGTTGAAGATGATGTGTCCCCCTACAGGAACAGCCACAGAACCTGGACCAGGTATTTCAGTGAAAACAACTGCAGGGAAATACATATACAAAAACATTATATTATGATAGTCTATAATATCAGTAGTGATAATCATTTACTTTCTGATGAGTTTGTTTGTTAGTATTACAGGTGAGTGAAGCAGACCTAGTGATTTTGCCCTTCCTAACATTTCAATGTGAGCACTATTATCCAAAATGGAATAGACAGTTCAAATATCATTTTGGGATTAGAAATATAACCAAAGAGTGATCCAGGAAGATGCATGCAGATATTGTGTTGTAGCAAACCCTGCAATGGCTAATTAGGGCCAAAAAATAAAATAACATGACGCACGCATATGCCTGATTTTATTTCAAATATCAGCAAGAGCCAAGGGTGCTTTTCTCATGGCGTGAGGGCTTCATCAAGTAAGCAATATTGATATGCTAGCTATCATAGCAACAATAAAAGTAAATGTAACTCTTGGAATATATTTTTTGTTTCCTACCTCACTAGGTTTGGGCCAATGACCATAGCAGTCATTTTAACTATTAACTAGTAAGGTCCTCTGTCTCCAATCTTTACTGTGGCAGGCTATGATTCTCATGTCCACTTTATATATGAATTCGTTTGTTGGCTTCAGCTAGAGCTAACCATAATATACCATAAACTACTACTCACTTTTTTTGGCCTTTTAGTTTTTTGTCATAGATGAAGATGCTGCTTACCCTGTAACTCACAGCATTTTTACAAAACATTTGTAGTCTGATGCACCCACACACCCCAACTACAATGATTGCTGCTATAGACATCTGTATTTCAGTAAGTGCAGTATTATTCTAGTAGAATAGGGTTAGATACTGCCTTGCTAGCAAATGGCTTGACTTTAATTTCACCATGCAAGCTCTACCAACGTTTGAATATTTTGTGCAGATATATCCGATTTTGTCAGGAACATGCACATGAACATGCAGATACATCCACTACTGCAGTTGGTACAAGCATGGGCTACCCAGTCTCAGTTTGGTCTCATTTCAAGGGAGAGAGCGGCTGTGTACGCATCATTGAGAAACAAGCTATATTCTGCTTTTTGGAAAACTCTTGACACATCTTTACCAATGACATGGTTTTTGGCATGCTAATCAATAGAATTGAGCCACCTCCTCACTGCTCAAACCTATCATTCAATTGTCACCACTGGAAACCAGCAAACAAAGCTCTGCTTTAGAGCATTCGGCCACAGACTTGTAATCGTGCGTGTGTGCCTCACCCACCAAACCTGTTTCAGCCAGACTTATGTACTTAAGGCTACCTCCAATACACCAAAGGCTACCAACATGGTGAAGATAAATGCAGTGTTTCTTGAATTTACATGACAATGAGTGTATAATTATATGCATCACCTTAAATTAAATATTTCACTACACAGAGTAACTTTTCTTGGTACAGTCCACCCCATCCTGAATAATAGGAGCTCAACATTGAAAAGATGAACAGAAACAGTTACATTTCTGCAGCACACACCTGCAATATAAGTTAACCAATTCTAGTTAAATAATGTTCACTTAAATGATTTGGTGAAGTACCAGCAAGAACTATGGATGTCTTCATCATGGCTAGAGTGCTAAACCAGGTGAGCACTGTTCATACACTAGCTTACTTAAAGACAATAAAAATAAACAAAGGACTTGGAATGTTTCAATTCGTTCCTCTAGCATGTTTGCATCCAGGCTAAAGAGTGGACAGACATTTTTAACCATAGATAGCTGTTCCCTTGATTGACTAAAGCTCCACTATAGCAGCAATTAGTTAGGCTTCCCACATTAGCTTCTAAATCATAAACATGTTGTGCATTCAGTTTAGCTACACTTTGTTTCTATACTGAAGTGGTCGATAATAACAGTGCCTGATTTTTTACTTTGCCATTTCAGCAACTGCAGTGTTTTTCTAGTAAATTAGAATCGGGTGTCATCTCACTAGCAAAGAGTGTGAGATAGATTCCACCGTGCGAGGTCTAGCTTAGGTTTTAGGTAATAGTTGTCAAATTGTGTATAATGTGTGGCTACATATATCTGCTATCACTGGGAACATGGAGATAGTTATAGGCCCTAAACACATACACAGCTAAAACTGAAAAAGTACTCCCTCGAACAGGTAATAGGGATCTATCAGATTCCAGTTACAATAATGTTGGTGATGATATGTCTTGTTATATAATTGCCAAGAGAAATGCAGGACGGTGCTTTCTTATAAAATGATTAATGATCTGATCATGATTCAGGAAAGAGGGGGAAGGATTTCCGGGCAACATGGAAACCCCCCTGGCTATGGACGTGAGTAGTTCATCAACCCCCCCAATCTAAACTATGTCCTTGATTAGCCTTGGTCTCATATTTGAGAGAAGCATACCACAAAACCACATTGAGGTGAATCTCTTGAACTTGTTTAGATGTGTGTTTAGCCAATAAGCTACCTTCTATAGGTATTTTTTATAATTATAGGGTTACAAGGAAAAGAAAAATACAAGGAAAAGAAAAATACAAGATGTAGTGTGAATACCCTTAGGCAACAAGGTTGAAATAATGTTCAGCAGTCTACCCTATCACAGGAATGAGTATTTTGAATGTGTCGTCATAAAAATTAAAAATATTACATTACGTGTACAGTGTACCACAATTTGATATTTTGATCTGAATCAGAAGTGTGAATACATATATACACAAAATACATGACCATCACAATGAATCACATGAATATGAATGCATATACAGCATATACAACACAGAGAGAAAATACCATGCAGAAACCAATAAATGCAACAAACAACAATAGATTGAAGCAAAACATAAGGAAACTACTGGTGGGGTGAAGTCTACCATGGTGTGAGGTTTGGGGGGAAAAACAGTCCTGCTTTGTGACACACAGTGGTACTGATAAAAAAAAAATTCTCAACATTTTTTCCATACAAACAAGGAAGTCAAAACAGTCTTTGCAGTTCATGCTCTGCTTGCTCACTGCACAGCTAACTATAGCTAAACTCACTCTCAATGCCTTCTTCATTGCTAGCACTCTCATCTTTATCGAAATCGTCAGCCAGAGTAAGAGCACTAGGCTTGCTTGAAAGTAAGTCAAGAGATCAGCAACGAAATATGCATGGGGGCTCCTCCAATACTGCCTGAGTTAAATTCATGGCCTAGCTTAGGAATAATAAGAATACTCGTTTATCCATAAATTCAGTTATCCAATTAGTTCCTAGCCTTCCAGAAACAGCTTGTACTCTACATGATTTGAAACAGTGAAATTTGGTTGTGGTCTGCTTGTTTCGTCTTGTTTCTTTTTTAATTGGTATAGCTAGTTAACTTTTTTTTCTGTTCAAGCTGTTCAAGATGTTTTATTATTGTTTATTTTGCTGTTTCTGTATATTACACTGGAGGACTACACAAAGCCAAAGCTTCAGGGCCAGGACTTTTTTCTAACTTGTTTATTGTTTACTATCCACTTGGTCCTATTGGACTCGACTCATGTACCTACAACATTGTCCAACCACTACCCGATCTTGTTGTATCCAGGTAAGAAAGCAGTAGTTTTTTGGGGGGGATGGGGGGGGGGGGAAGGAGGAAGAGGGGTGGCATCGTCTATGTCAATGTCAGAGCTGTGTTCACTTCTATGACCTTAAAATACCTCAGTGAGATATTTCCAGCACATCTTCAGGCTAGCTAACATCTCTGTGCTGAATGATGTATGTGTTGGATCATAACTAAAGAAGTGTTGGGATTGATCTATTCATACAGCTTGTTTTGTCAGCCATTAGACTCAACAATGGCTTAGCTGTAAGGTTTATTCCTGAACAACTGTAAATTAATGAGACTGAATAAAACATAAGGGATAATGATGCTTTACTGAATATTATAACGAGAGTACGGACCTTGTGTTGAAGATGTGATCTTTAGTAGAGTTATAGCCAAGAAACACACAACCCCACTTTCCTCCACTTTCATTGGCGAACGAAGAACCCTCACTGGGGATTGGCGCGGTAAACTTGTTTTTTTGCATCCATGCTGTTATAATTTTATTTTATAGCAGCACGTCGCCTACCGCGCATGCAAGCAGATAGGCCTTGACCAATTATTTATGCTAGCTAGCCAAAAGAACTGAGAATTATGCTAGAATAATAGGCTAACATTCAGACCCCCAAAAAGAGTAATAGGTAGCTACTTCTCCTATATAATTATATTTTTGGCTGTTCCTCTTGTTTTTTGCATTGCGATTAGGTAAAGGGTCTGGCAGGCGATTTTAATGACAGCAGAGGTACAAGTGCTAACAATAATTATGGCAGAAGTTTCTATGACAGATTCAAGGGAATCAGAGTCTGAGTCAAGCTTGGAGCAAAGTGAAGAAAGTTGTAGCTGTATACTGATACTGAGAGCAGCAATCAGTTAATGTCAAGCTCTGATTCTGCTATTAGTGTTTTGTCTCTACTAAGCAGACTTCGCTCACCAACTTCTTCAGACTTGGCTAGAAAAAGATAAATAAGCCTCCTATCGGTCTAAAACGAAGTAAGGGATGTGTAGTTGCGAATCCAAAGAATGTTGTACCAGCTGACTGTAAGGCATATCCTGATGAACATTTCTCTGTAAGAAACAAAAAACTATTTTGTTCTGCTTGCCGAGAGATAGTTGCCACCAAGAAATGTATTTTAGAGTCTCATGTGAAATCCCAAAAGCATGAAAGAGGGAAGAAGAGGCTAGCCCAGAATGGTGAACAGGAAGGTAATATTATTCAAGCTCTCAAAATGTTTGACAGAAAATTCCAGCCTGTTGGTGAAACTTTACCTGACTCAACTCGTGCATATAGGGTTAAAGTAGTCACTGCAATGTTGAAAGCAGGGGTTTCACTCAACAAGATTGACAGCTTCCGAGATTTATTAGAGGAGCATGGATTCGCTCTTACCAGTTCAACTCACCTGCGGCAACTGTTGCCATTTATCCTTGATGAAGAAATTTGCCGGCTAAAGAAGGAAATCGCTGACAAACACGTGTCAATAATTTTTTATGGTACGGACTCACGTTTGTGAGGCTATGGTCATTGTATTACGTTACATGATGAAGGATTGGGTTATCAAGTAATGCGTTTGTAGGCTGATGCTAATTGCAAAAAGCATGACTGGGGAGGAAATTGCCATTATGGCTTTATCAACTGATTTGGGAATCTCTTCACATTTGGTTGTTGCAGCAATGCGTGACCATGCTTCCGTGAATTCAGTAGTGATGAGGACAGTGACTGTTGTGTACAATCATATGATGGACATTGGTTGTTTTTTAGTAGTTAAGAATAATTTCTCGGTATTAAAATCACCTTCTCAATAATCAACTACAAAATCACTCGATGTTTCGACTAGATGACCTAGCCTTCATCAGATAATTATTCCTGTTGAAGGCTAGTCGAAACGTTGAATGAATAGAATTTAAAGTTGATTATCGACACATTTTCCAATTAGCCAGCTTCTCTTTAATGTCATCCCTATCATGGTACACCACATATCTGTCATCATTACTCACATGTGTTTTGCCTGAGAACTAAACATTGTTTTAAGCTTAGTGAAGGTCTGATTGGGGGGAATATTTTCCATTTGACAGTTTCCTCCGAATACAAGAGCCTTTTTTGTGTTGCCTCAACTTTGTGTAATAGCAATGTGTGATAGCCTAGCAACACCACAATGTCTCCCATTAGCCAATTCGTTGAAAGTTTGCTGCAAAGTGTTTTGACATGAGAACACCTCCACACTTTCAACATAGTACACTTGATAATCTCACGAAATGCAAACTGTTGCACACAGTATATAATAGCATGTAAAAAATCATTTGAGCCTTCAGCACCTAATGCAGCTGCAATGTGGCAAGAAATGTAATAGAATATTTTCCATGGCCAAAGGCTGCTGTCCCGATTTCACATTCATATATAGAAGAAACTCAAGGTTCTTTGGCCAGTACACTATAATCTATGACTCGGGCTTGAATTAGGAGTTCTGCTAATAAGCATGAGGATTATGCAGTGGGATTCTTTCATCTTCCTCGTCTTTGTCATGTCTGGCTGTGTCATATCAGATAGTATAAATTTTCTGATGTGTTGAAAGATTCCAAGTCGGTATAAGCTGTTACGTTGTAATCTACCCAGATTAGAGAAAGGTCATCCAATTGGGAGGGAGTCTTGTACTGGCTGGAGGTAACATTTGGTGCTTCACCAGAACTACACTGCTCATGTACATTGTGATATAATGCTTATTTCCCTGTAGCACACCATTCAATCAGTGCAGATTGTGCTTAGAATACCTGTACAAAGTTTCCGATATTTTCATGACCATATCAGATCTTAATGGGATGGAATGTACAAGGGAGAACTTTATTGATTACCTACATATGAGCCACACGGCTATCAATAATTAGGCATGGTGCTGTTGCTGCTTCAAAAAGGAATACATGAGGACTTGCTTCCCTGCTAATTTTTGTTACAAGCAAGTATGGGTGGGCATGGATGGTTCTTATTCTAAACATAATTACTCCATGTCTAGCATTCTTGAGAAAAACCAAATGTTACTCACTTTTATTCATACCTTGTTTTGGTACCTCTCTTTTGTATTATGTTATCAAGTGATTTTGATGCCCATAGATTTTATTGTCAATGGATAGTTAATGGTTTCTTCTGCTATCCAGTAGCATTAACTTCTTTCTTTAACAAAATTTTAATATGCAAGGTAACCAAATCCCAACTGTCATCTGAATATGTTTTCCTATTGCATCAACAAAACTCATTGGGATGGAAGCAAACATTTCTTGTGTAATTTGTATCTGAGCACCATAGGTAATACAGAGTTAGTATAATGTATTGCAGGAATAGATCTTAATATGCAAGGTAACCAAATCCTTGGGATCGAAGCAAACGTAATTTGTATCTGAGCACCATAGGTAATACAGAGTTAGTAACTCGATTCCCGTCCTAAAGATTAAATACAGGGATAATAATTAACAGACGACATGCAAATGGGGTATTATTTGTTTACTTTCAACAGATACCAACTTCCTTACAAAAGAATACCCTTCCTAAACAGCTAATAATAGTGAATGTTTTGCTGCATAGGAAGAGAGCAGAACTGGTGAGCATCTTATTTGATATTTGATATTAATATTATACCCCAGGACAAATTTATCTTAATCACAATCTCTTAGCATCTGCTGTGCATGGCCATGACTTCCCCTGGTTGCTGATGTATTTTCCCATTTACCATATGAATGGCACATCTTGATCCAGAAAGGCATAGTACCAACAGATCTCCGAGACCTCCAACTTCTAGGCACAGCTCTCTTCCATCCACTACCAGCCTGACATTGGCCAGTGGGAGCTCTAATGAGGATCCACTGAATGACAGGAATTCCTGGCACTGACCAGTATGCAGCAATCTAGGTACTCATCTGGCATGCACAATTGACTGTGATGCTCCTGGGTCCAATGACATGTTGTTTACTGCATATTAGTCTATCTACCCTGGGAAGTGGATACCTGTCAGTGATGTTGCTGCTAAGTGGAAGACTGCTTGTCTCTTGGAGCATTGGCTGGTGATGTGTCCATAGTCATAACATGCAAAACACATTGGGCCATTGGGTCGAACTGCGTTCCATCCAGACTTTAGTTCGGTCTGTCTTCCATCTCAGTGGTGGTTGTCGTCCACTCTGTCTGATCCTGCTCACAGTCTCAGTGTCCAACGATGGTTGCTATAGTAGTCATCAGCTGGCACCTCTGGTTTCTTTCGCTGTCTTAGGGTTTCTGTCACCCACCAAAACCTTGTCCCCCATGTGTAGCAAAACACTCTCCATATTCGTAATCTATTCCCTGATGGGGTAGACTTTCAACTACTGTCTCAGTAGTACTCCATGCCATCAGAAAAAGTCCATCCATGCCTCTCCTGCTTCCTGTAGGTGTATCTGGAACTTCCTTCTGTATGTCGTGGTGTTCACCCAAAACTACTTGAGCAGTTCTGCCTTCACCATCCCGAAGTCTGCCCCAGCCTCCCCCAGGCCTAGTAGACCTGTCTCAGGTAGGCATTCAACAGGGGCACCAGATTCACCAACCAATCCTGCTTGGTCACTCGGAAGACAGTCTACAATTTTTTCATTAATAGCATCAATGTCTTCCAATTTGTCATGGCTAGGGACACCTTTTCCAGTCAGTTTTCCTCCTCCTCTCACTGTCAGCTCATCATAGCACATCTTCCCTCATCCTTTTCTCTCCGTCTGGCTGATTCCTTTTCTCATCATTGCATTTCTTCCTCTCTCTGGATTATCTCATCTCTCCAGAGTCTCTTATCCTCCCTCTCCATTTTTCTGTTCCCTCCTCTTGCTATTGCATTTCTTGCCACTTCTCCTCTCATGTCTGGCTGTTTTCTCCTCTCACTGTCACCTCTCTTCGTCTTTCCTATGCTATTCTTTCTCCTGGTTGGCTGTTCGAATCTGTAGGAAGTGCTCCTCCATCTGCATCTGAATCTTCATGAGCGAATGTGATAGAGGTGGCCTCACTGAGGCTGCATGGTGCTCTAGTCATTGATACCCTGCTGGTCTCTCAGTTCTGTGACTTTGAGGGCTCTCTCTCTCGTTTATTCTTTCTACTCTTGTTCTGTATCAGAGTAGACTATCTTGGAGACTGACCCCTCACCTTTGTCTTGCCCTTTGTCTGCTCACTCAACCTTTATCTCCAACCTACAGAAAAGGAAGACTAATGATGCAGTTAGTATGCTATAAAGATTCAATCTGCGCCTGCTCCCTGAAGTGGTAACTACCCTGACTGCTACAGCAAACTCTCTCTTCTGAATGGATGGATAAGAACCCTGCTGCCACAACTGTAAAGGACCTGACAAGTCTCTCATACAATACTCAACTATTGTAGTCTATCTAAGCCGACCTTCCACTTTTCTGTCCAACAGACTCCAATGAGGCTACAGTTGAGGGCAAATATGTGGACAGAGCAAGCATCCCAGCACTACTGATCCTAGACCACCACACTTTACTGGCAAAGTAGCTTGAGTCATCACCAGTCATAAAGTTGATGAAGGTTACACTACTCATAATAGACTTGAGGCACTCATCACAGGATGTAGTGGGAACAGGAAAAACAGGGAAAGGGTTCGAAACAGGTAAACAAGCTTGGGGATCAATTATTCTTTTTAACCTGTTGCTGGTATTCTTCATCGGCAGAGCTACACAGGACAAGTGAACAGCATTTTACAAATTATTACTCATTTCATCCTTCTATCTTCCCTGTTCATCACACATTATTTGCAGTACTGTAAAGAAAATAATTTTTTAATACAGAACAACAACAACTAAATCTGATGCCAAATGGCATTAAAAACTGTGTTGGTAAAGGGTTATCGACATCATTTATGACATGCGTCCAAGCAGTCCTGTTTAGTGGGACCCATTTACCTATTGCTCCTTACATGGGGCAAGTCATCTTCGAATCAGTAGGTAATGGTTGAGATTGCCACAAACATAATGCTGGCATGGACATCCTTAGAAAACCTACTTTGATATATATGGGGTGTTAGACTCTCAAATAATTCTGGTGATTTAGCTACAGAAATGCTCAATTAAAAAAAAATCTTATGAGTGGAGCATCACAGAAGTAGAGCATGCGACAGTTATACACAGAAACCTCACTGCAACAGGTGGTTTAGCAAGTCGAGCAATTATTTTGCACAAACTGCTTTAGCGATGTCATAGCTGAGATGTTGTATAACAACAGAACTTGCCAATCATGTTATTATTTACCATACTCAGTATCCAATAACTATGTATCATATAATACACAAGGACACATGGGTTTGTTGTGATGATGTTAACTATTGTCACAGGAGTTAACTTCTGAGGAAGCCAACTGATCGCTTCTTGGTACCAAAACATGCAGCTATTTTTGATTCAGCTCAGTTCTGTGCTGTTAAATTTGTTATACTTAATAAGCTTCTGAAGAAACAACCTGTCATGCATTGTAATTACAAGCATGTTTATGGAAGTGAAGATACTTTACAGATCTTCGGAGGGTTGGTTGTTGGTCAATTAGTGCTGAATCAAGAAACAATTAATCACTGGAGAGTTTGGAGTCTTCTAATGGACAAATTGACACATTTTACGAAGGTTAGTATGAGGAAAATTAGATAAATAGATGTTGCTATTTTAAACAAACGGTTTAGTAATGGTAATGGATTATTAGGATTATTAGTAGTAATAACATACCCACTTTGCATTTGTTCACACAACAGCCCCCTAGCATCTACTCAGCACACACACACATCTGCCCCCCTTCCTGTGTCCTGACCCAGTTACTTCACCTGTGCTAATAACTTGGACTCTGAGCAGAGCCTAGATTTTGGGGTCTTAATATAGAGTGTATATGCTGCACTCTCCCACCAGCCAAGCATCTTTATCAAGGAGTCCAGCATGCCACAAATTGCTGCCATCGTAGCTCCTCCTATTCGGAAGCTGTGCCCGGCATAGTCATCAGCTTTCACGCCCACCTTTGCCAATGCTAACTGGAGCTCCTTTGCTAGCCTGTCTCTTGTTAGCGGGTAGCCATTGCTGAATGTGAAGAATGGCCCTGGTTTGCCACCTGACCTGGGTTTGGTTTTTGCCATGTACGATTGCCGCTACTGGGAATAGCTCTGTCCCCGAAGCATATTTTCATCTTTTCCGGAAGACATCTGTTTTGGAGGCTTTTGTGGTGACCTCCAAGTAAGAAGGATCGACTCTTCTATCCACCTTCACATCCCCCTCGCTGAGATGAATTGCTGGGTCATAGGCTTAGCTGCTGGCACCACGTACCTCCACAGATCACAGAAACCAGAAAAAGCACATACGCGAGGCTGCCCAGAGCATGTGCCCATTGCAAGCATCCTCCTGTTTTTCCCCACACTGCTCTCAGTTGTCGCAGAATACCAAGCATGATGGGCAGCCGTGACTTCCTCCTGTGGCTGGCTGTTTTCTTCTTGAAGCTTCGTACCACATATCGCAGCTGTGGCCAATCTGCCATGTCGGGGACTCCCATACCAAAGACTATCTGTGTGTACCGGATGGCCACCAAGTACACTTTCACGGATGTCCCTACCTTGAACAGAGCTGCCACCAAGTAACATATGACCTGCTCAGATGCTGGAAATGGCATCCGCCCTCCTCCGCTACACAGAATCTATTGTATGCTTCACATCCTGATCGATAGGATTTTAATGTGGCTGAAGCCAAGCTAGCTGAAAAAAGCTCCTGTACAGCTGCATCCAGTTCACCGACATCCAGTCTGGCTGCTGCTCCACTAGTAGCTCACTCAGTGTCTGAAAAAAAGGAGTTGTGGTTGCCTCCAGTGGTATTCCCTGTGAAAACAATACCGGCAGGTTTTCTCATGAAATGCTGTCTGCCACCCCATTATTGACACCCACTATGTGGACCACTCTTAGATTGATCTGGTAGTTGGCTTTGATGAAGAATAGGCACCATAGCAAATGCATTATGTGTGGCTCCCATGGGTACTCCCAGTTAAGGACCGTTACTGCAGCGTCATTTTCACAGGACGATCACCCAGGTTTCTCCTCACCGGCTGACCCATACCCCACATGCCAGTACCATTGCAAGTACTTCCTTCTGGGTGATCAGTATTTCACCAAATGCTAACCCCAGGGCCCATTTCAACTGAATCCAGTTTGGCTCACCAGGTGTCACAACCGACTCCCCAAGATGCATCTGAGAATAGGTGCATTTCTGGTCCTGGCATCATTGCTACTCCATTCTACTTAGCCAAGAATGTGTACCACCACATCAAATCAGACCAAATCCCGGTGTTTAGCCGGGTGGTGTTGATTTCTGCGGGTTCCCTTCATCAGCTCGAAAACTCTGCGTAGGAATGTCTACCCAGTCTTACCACTTTACATGCATGCTGTAGTTTCCCTGTCAGGGACCCGTCAACAACATGATCTCCGATTGATCCAGGATCTCATTAGTCCCTGCAGTTCTGTCAGCTTCTGTGCTAGCAGATGTGTAATCATAGCTGTTGTGTCGACCTCAATGCCTAGGAAGGTGAATACTGTCACCGGCCCTTCTAGCTTCTCATTTGCCACAGGTATGCCAAGAAAGTCAAATATCGAGAGCAGGATGGTGAGATGCTCTGCACATTCCGTTGAGTTTGGAGGTGCTACTATTAAAAAGTCATCCAGGTAGTGAAAGATGGTGGGTACACCTTGTGCCTTCACTATCCACTCTGTTGCATCTGCCGCTGCACTAAAAATCTTGGTGGCCGTTCTTAAGCCAGAAGGTAGAGCTGTGTTGATGATAGAGTGCACCTTCCCAGAGCATTCCAAGCAACCATCGATTCTCCGTGCAAACCTGCACTATTCGGCACTCCCACATCCCATCCGAGGATGGCTTCCACTGCATCATCAACTGACATGTACGATAGTGTACTAAAGACCTGTGAAGGTTTACAGATATGTAACCTGTCCTTGAAATGTGTGATTGTACTGCCCACATCTCTACCCTTATTCACACTCATATAATTATAATTCTCGTTAATCACCAAATTATCATAATTATTATGCCTATCACAGTAATTCATAATACACATGACTACACACATTCCATCACTACAATTCAGTTCACACTGCCCAGTACCACTTTGTTGGCAGTCTAAGTGGGAAGGTTTTCCCTGGCTAGGGAGGGTGGTAGTATGGCCCCATGGGGGTTTGATATGGCCTTGCTGGTTCTTGCCTTGTTGCAGTGTTGTCTGCCTTACTGGACCTAGCTTTGCATTGTAAGGACAGTCCAGGACTTGGTGTGGGCCAGCATATCCTGAGCACACATGGTGGAACTGGCATCTCTGGTAGCAAAACAGTGGGATCTTTGCCTGTCAATCTCACATGCAACCAGCGAGTACTCCTTGGCAGCTCCTGCGCCTTCCCTGTGAAGCAGAGGGAGAATAGTGATGGATTAATCCTATACTTTCTATTGTCATTTCCTGCCACTTGTCTCCGATATGTTGCACCATACAGGACCCATGCTAGGCCTGAGTAGTCTTCTGATGCCCTCATGATCGCAACCATGTAGGCCCTCAGTTCTTGGACCTCCACTAGGTGTTTCACTGCCATTACTTCTATATGCAAACTATTGTAACCAAGTGTTTAGTTTGGTTATTGGGCACCTTCGTCGGTTAGTGCTCACCTGGGAGATGGGTTCCGGGTCGTCCACCTTAATTGACCAAAACTTGGGGAGAAGATCCGACATTTTAATGAACTCCCATGTCTGGATGCGGCATGCCAGGCTAGCTGGCACTGGCGGTAATAAATGCCTCACCCACATACATGCCAAATATCTCTTTGCTGGCTCCCAGTCCTCCAGCTGGAAGCAAATGTTGCCAGAACTGGGTCGCCTCTGTGCTTCCGCCTTCTCCATGACTGGCACAGCCCCCAACTGGTCGCTCTGTGGCATAAGACCAATTCCTGGATAGTACAATGCATGCGTTCAAACATGGGTCTTGTTTCCCCCCTTCAACCCAGGGTACTGCTTGCCCACAATATTGGTCACACATGTAGTGGATTGCCATAGCTCTCATTTGTCTCCGCCCCCCTCTTGGCCTTGCTTGCTCCAGAACATTTGTTCCATTTTCCCACCATTATCGGCATTGCTTACTTACCAGACCAAGGTCATGCCGAAGGGCATCGCTTGCCCTCTTAATCCTGGCCGCCTTTGACCCAACTACTACAGGCATTGCTTGCCCTAGGATATATGGGAGGCCTGTGCCTTGCTTTTACCTAATTACAGGCCATACTCGCCCTAGACTATGGTCTGAGCTCTGCAACTATGGGTATTGCCTGCCCTAGGGCAAGTTCCAGGTATTGTTTGTTACTCAACAATAATGCTCTATTATCTGGGTCTGGGACTTGCTTGCTCCCAACTAGGGCACTGCCTTCCCTAGGACATGGGTCCATGTCTTGCTTCTTCACCAGCTACGGGCACTGCTTGCCCTAGTATATTGGTCTGTGTCTTGATTATTTCCCAGCTATGGGCCCTGCTTGCCCTGGGATATTGGTCTGGGTCTTGCCTATTCCAGATACGGGCCTTGGGCCTGCCTTAATCCAAGGGTTGTCCACCATTGGACAACCCATTTGTTAATGTTCCCCCCACCCTTATCTCATCAGCACATTATAATAGCCCGCTTTGGCCATGCCTAATATTACGTGGAGGCCTCGGCTGAGGCTACCCATCATCCCAGCAAGCTGAGAGAAGTAGCTACTCTTTACCTGAATCATTCCAGCGCTCCCATCTTTCAGCTTATTCGCACTGCTCCACTCTTTGGCCAGGACCTCCTTCACCAGGGCAGCTACAGTGGACCTCACCCAGGTTTCGTGCTCACTCTCACTCTGTGCCACTCTGTGGCTGCTATTTTCCCCTCCTATTTCTGATTCAGCGATGATCTGTCGACACTGCTGCTCAGACTCTAGGTCAGTTCCAACTCAGATTGCAAGCTACTCACCATCTATGCTTTGGCCAACATGTGCTCGCATTACTGTAACTGCAAGCCCTCTCATTAACCTTGGTTGTGCATTCTGCCCAACCATATTAAAAACTGATTTGATTAAACAAATAATAAATAGAACACAACCAATAGAGCAACAAGTATGAGTTTATAAGCATAAGTGTTAAAAACTTATCGGATTAACAAATATTATTGGAACACAACCAACATCAGCAAATGTGTATAGATGAAACAAGTTATAAAGTGTCTCTCAATGTTTAGTTGACCATGCACTCTATCACTACACTATATAGTAACAACAAAACAAAAAACAACAAAAAACTGGAGCAAGAACTAAAGTTTTACTAGCACAAAAATTACCCAATTAACGAAGGGGTTTGTTGGAATGTGATGCATTACAGGAATAAAAGGTTTAAACTACTTTGACACTCTTTCCATGACCCCCTGCTTCGACACTCTTTCCACAACTGCCTTCTTTGTCATTCTTTCCACGACCACGATGATCTACATGTATTCAAAACAATTACATTTTTAATATGGTGCCATTTCAGCTTTGCCAATCACCAGTCTGATAGATGGTATTTAGCTTCGTGAACAGATTCATGATACACAACTAGTATTTGCCATGCATTATCAAGAGACACTCTTTAGAATAGGGCCACACCAGACACAGACAGAGCCATTCTCATGTAATAAAGGCATCATTTGTGGCTAGTACTCTGTGTTGTTTTCTCATGTTATAAAAATGTCATGTGCTCCTATTTTGTTTGCACTACATCCTTTTCTCATGCAACACATTATGAGGACAAAAAAATTAACCAGCTACAAGTATAAATCATCAACATCAAAGTACGATTGCACTAAGGTTCCTAGCAACAATAGATTGAGGGATGACAGGATTGTAGACAAGCAGTGTGCTACCAATATTATATAGACTACTAAGTGGGGTTATAATTTGCACTGAACTTGACTGCCAACCACAATTGGTAATTCTATAACCGATCATCAGGGATGTAAAAAATAGTTCTAAAATAAATTGCCAATAATTGCAACCATTTTTGATGATGGTAGCTTTTACCATCTTGTAAGCCAGTATGACATGGCCTATAGCTTTCCTTTCTACAGAAACCTTCAGGCCAGAGATTTGGCCATGTATAAGCCATAAATTTCAATATTCAGATAGTTTCTATTACCCAAGGAAAAAACACTTGAATATATATTTTTTTACTTAGAACATAATCACTGCATAAGGCCATAGGTAGTACCTTTTTATGAAGCATGCTTATGTATCTCAAACAAAATGTCAAAACACTTTATATACTAACATCTCAATTGGAGTGATGTTTGCCAATGGTTTTCTTACTTCATATATATATATATATATATATATATATATATATAGGTACCTAACATTCCACCAATAAATTGATGGCGTACCAATAAATCCTCTTTCATTTCTCCAATCTCTTTATAGCTTTTTCTTTATAGCTTTTCTTACTAGCCTAATAATTTTATGATGTTTTTCTATACTAAAGTTGTAGAATTTGGCATGTTATGCAAAGATAAAGAGAATCTCTTCAATCACAAATTCAATAAGAGCCAGAAGTTTATGCTAACCACTACTCATGTGGTAGGTCCAACCTACCCCCTCCAACCCTCCCCCCGTCATTAAAAATGGCCCTGAGTTTTATGTACATATATATATATATATATATATACATATACACATGCTGTTCTTCCCAAGCACTGTAACCTCTTCACCAATGTCATTTACATTATGATCATCAATAGACAACCACTTACACTGCTTAATCTTGCATATAATTAAAATGGTCGCCAAAATTATCACGACTGCAACAACAACAGTGGGTATGGTTAGTCCAATGGTGAAGTTTTTATATCCTGTAGAGGGGAAAATAAATATTTATAAAATATACAGCATTGGACTAAATTTAAGCTTCATAATTTAAGGAATACAACATAAACTTACAGCATGATTTTAAAAAAAGCAACCAAAATGGAAACCACCTGGTGATTTGGGCTATATATCACATCCAGCCCACCAGGTGCTAAGTGAAGCCTATAAAGCTCCAAGAAAGTTGCTAGTTGCATTCTGATTGGTTTACTCTACCAAAATCCTAGAATATTTTGTTGTGCTTGTGAATTGATAATGGTCACCTGGAGCCAGAAGAAGTCCAGTCATGGCTTAACAGTCCTAGGCGCTAAGTACTAAGTATAGTCCAAAGTGTCTATCCGCAAACCCTATCATGTAAGTTAATGTGTGTAAGTTTTCATCTACCACCTTATCCATTAGCAGCTATTATCCATGGTCCAAGAGTTATGACTTTATAGGTATTCCCTTATCTAATCCAAGCGTAAACCTCACACTTCTATGAAAACACAAGAAAATCTACCATCATTAAATATTATCAGAGACTATTATACTAGCATACCAAGATATTTCATTGTGTGTAATGTTATTGCTTTATAGTCCTGCTCATTACTGTGCATTATACCACACAATGTGAAAATGTAACCAAAGTGAGACATAAAAACATGTGATTATGTGGTTTTTGTCCAAAAAAATCCACTCACCTTTTGCACCTGTTGTACAAGATCTAATATTTCCCAAAGTTTCGTTCATGACAAGTAAATTTCCTTCATCATACACAAGAATACTGCCATAATCTTTAGTGTTAGGAATAACTTGTTTCACAGTGCTGGTCTCATCAATGGTGCCCTTTATATCACTAATACCATCCACCTTACCCACCAAAACATAGCTACATCCACTGGCATTATTACTCCCGGCTATGTAGCTACACTGGATGGAGTATGTGCTGCCCTCCACCAGACACACATCCACTCCCTGCAAATTTGTAGTCACTGCAATATGTAAAAGAGTGAATGTTTCATGAGAAGGTACACTTGTGTTTCTTCTCTCTCTCTAAAACTTACAGAAACTAGTAGAAGCTGATGTAGTTCTACCTATAGCATTATGGGCTATAATACTATAGGTGTAGGTTGCTTTTTCCTTCAAGCCTTCCACTTTAATAACTGCTGGACCAGATGATGTTGTTGACTTCTCTGTCACGTTCTGTTCTGAATCCTTCAAAATGACTACTAAAGTGTAACTCGTCACTGGGTTTACTGGACATGGTGTAGGCATCTGAAAATATTACAAATACCATCAATTATAATCATTTTATATCGGTCATGAGAGATCATCATGTTAAATCAACATAACAAACCATGAAGGTGACTGTTAATGTGACTCCGCCTTTATTGTTCATGGACAGGAAGTGCTGCAATGTGTTTATGGTTGGAAGTACTGGCAAGCTCCCATTAATAGCTGCATGATTACTAACTCCAGCGTTATTCCTGGCTGCCACTAGTGCTTCCAACGCATCACATGCTTGCACATCTGCCACAGTAAATTGATGTCGCTGAGTGCCATTAATTGTCACTTTTTTCGTTCTGGAAGTTCTAAGGTTGGAGAGGTCTAAATCAAAGGTCAGAGACACATTTGGAATAGTGGAAGAGAACCAAACCACTGTGAGATAATCATCCTTCGCACTGAGGGAGAGATTAGTGGGAGCTTCAGGAGGACCTGGGAATAGAAATAAATGATAAGTATGATTATTTAATTGGAGAAAGAAACATTGCTGAAACAAACATAACAATAATAGTGCTGTAGTGCTGATGATGATCCAATAATATTCCATATGTGAACTCCAAATTACAAATTACATACATGTATTTCACTTGTAAACACATTTTCAAACCTGTTTATTATCTACACATATTAAAACATGTCATATCATGTGCTTTTGTTGACTGTACACAGTGCTTGTGTACAGAAATTGCCTACTACACCTATCAGCACATACCACATCTTGTTTCTGCATTGTTGACTACACCCATGTAGGATTGGGCACAGCCTCCTTCAAGGACTAGTTATAACAGTTACACAGGAGAACTCCACCAACCCAACAGCAGATGATTTGGTAGATGATTGGCTATATCTTTTTAGATATTTGGTAACAGAATCATTCATTCTGCTTATTTGCAGCACTTCACTCAGTTAACAGCATTTGAGCTATATAGTTGGATTAACCTGCAGCAACTGTTACCCATGCCCTTTTATGGTAATATAGGAACAGAGTAGTTGTGGACATGCATTGGAATGTTTCGATTCTTCTTGCACACAACTCGAATATTTATGAAGTTATGTGACTGGAAAAACATAGAAAAACAAACATACATAGATCATTAAAGAAGAAATCTTAAAGTGTTTTCTACCTGTTGTTTTTGCACTCATAGTTTACTACCTTAAACAAAGATTCAAGGCATGCTGGGGGTCATATTTGAGATAATATCACTGAAACTACAGTGAAAGTCTAAATAATTTTGGTTCACATTGCAATCCAATGTACGTGCAATGTAATGGCTTTTTGAATTTTCCAGCTGCTCCAAACAAGAAAAAGTATGTCAAAATGAATTAAGAAGTTAAACGTTATTAATTATTGTGATATAAGATCGTTAGCGAGTTGCATGTGGTAATCATTTAGAGATTGAGGACTTGAAGCAAGAAGATAGTTTACTCAGCTTGCAAGCAATGAAGGAGTTTATGTCTAAATTTCAAAGGATTTATGGCACTAGCTTATTGAGAAATAGGATATAGCAACAACAGGGCAGTGGATCGACTATTTCCAACTTCAAAATCGTTAACCCACACTATAGCTAGGCATCCCAGTAGCAGGAGACCTTCCAAACTAACAGCTACAATCCAAGAGATTGTGGAGGAACAAATGCAAGCTGATGATGAAGCAACTGCCTACCAGCTGCACAAGCTCCTCAACAGCAACAGCTATCCATCGCTGAGGACTATTCTGCATTGTAGATTCTCACTAGGATTGACTTATCAGGGCAGCTCCCACTGCCAGATGTGAGCAAGATTTATGCTAGCTTGGGAGGCTTATGGCTATATACTGACTTGATTTGGTTGGGAAGGAGACAGAGGCTTAGTGCTAACTAAGGCAACTCCATGAGGCTCCTACTCCTTGCTTGCTGTTTGGATAAGGGGGTGATAAGCTTCCTTGTCATTAGTTTAAGTTGTTTCACAATGTCACAAGTTTAAGCTGAATCCATGGTGATGTGTTAATGCATCGGGTGTTTGTGACTGACCACGGATTCTCTTTGAGTGAAAATAACTACAAATACCTTTCTTGTAGACATTTACAAGTGTTTCTTTTCTCGTTTGCTTCATATGAATAAAAACGTAATCCATAGGAGGTGGTAATGGGCATGGCATTTCATGGGAGAGACTTGTAAATATCCTCTGGAATGGGATAGAGTAGTGAGGAATAAGGTTTTGGGATAGTGTGAATGTGGTAAAGTGTAGAAGTACATCAGAAATTCGGGGGAGAAAGTCATCTTCACATTAGCGAACTAGGGGCTGTTAATTAGTTTTGTTGCATTTGTGATTTATATGTCCTACATATCCCTTATATATATCCTTGTCATCACCAGTGATTATACCAACTCCTGAGATCTCAAACTGAAAAAGACTGTGTCAACTGATGAGCTGTTGCTCATATATATGAAATCTTACAAAGGATGGATATCAAGTTATGAACAATAGAAATAACAATGGAAATGTCATATAATTATGATGACTGGACGAACAATGGGAATAGCAATGGAAATCTCATTTATGAATGAACAATGGGAAATTTCATGTGCCATTTGTTGGGTCGGTGTTAATCCTAGCATTATAATATGGATTTCCCTAGTTGGCATAAGTATTGTATTATTTCATCACCTCCAAGCACCTGACAGACAAATATGACGAGTCTAATGAGGTCCACTATAGCTCCTATTAATCAACAAAACAATAAAAAGATTATGAACAGCGATAAAAATGTGTAGTCCAATTTTCTTTGGTGCCAACTGAATAGCCTCCATGCATCTTTGCCAAATTTCCAAATTTCGAGATTACATACAGTCTATTCATTCGGATAACATTGAATCAGTGCGAACTATACGATGGCGCCAACTGATTGAGGGTACAGCCAATTTCACTGAGCATGGGTATCACCTTAGCTAAGGACTTTACCTTTTAGGGTGCACTCTCAGTCACAGTTAATGAGACTATTGAGCAGTGTAGCTTATTAGCTGTTCTTGGTGCCAAACAATGTGAAAAACAAAGATACCCAAGCTATTATTAGTAAGTTTATTAACAGTTAGTCATCCTCTATAACAGTTTCATCCTGTGGTAGGTCCTCCTCAAACTCTCCCTTGCTGATGCTGGCAAAGGTATGATCTCCACTGTCATCAGTATTGTTGAGGTGAATGGCCTCTGTGGTGAGGCCTCTACATTATAAGATTTATTCCTTGCAGGTGCTGGCTGTGATGAAAATTTCCTCTGACATGATTGAACTGGAATTGCACGAGACCCAAGACCTCACATGCAAAATATTTTCTATTGCTGCTTGTATATTAAATATCAAATAAGTGTGGGGTATTGTGTGTGCGAACTATTTCTATGGTGCAAGCTAATTAAATGAAGATGGATCGAACTTAGGGCACGAACTGATCGAGGGCAATGAAGTGATGGAGGAAATACAATAGCTGGAATTCAATCGATTCCTCCAGAACTGTGAGTGCACCATGAAAATGGAGTTTATGAGCTGCTCAAGTTGCTTTGTATGAGGCCTCGAAGCTCCCTAGTTACTATAGGGGGTACTTCTTTCATTATCTCAGGGTCTAGCAGACTTGGGTGACACACAAGTTTTATTATAGCAAGCATAAGAAAAATAGTGAGTTTGTGTAGGAGGGGGAAAATATATTGTTTTCAGAGATGCTTTCCCTCAACGCTTTCCTTAAACTCATATTGAGAACTGCAGTATAGTCCAAGGTACAAACTCTACTAGTATGCTATAAAAACTATAGTCAACCAGAGTACCTGGAGTAGTTCGTTTCCCTGCTATTTTTGTTTCTGTTCATGTCCCTGTCCAATATGTGTGGTAAGATTTATAGAATGTAGCTTGTATTTGCAATAAATGTAAGTGCCAAACTGCTGTACATTTTTTTAACGTTGGTTTGGCCAATGGTAATGCATTTCAGGAATGTTGGCAATGCAACACCAAAATGTCCCATTATGCAGCTAAGAAGCTGCCGATGTAAGTTTTAGCTGTGATAGGTATTTTGCTAATATTATTGGATAACTATACAAATTGCATTGGCAATCGAGAACGATATTATTATATAAAGAATATCTAATTCTCTCTTGACATACCATAAACTGTGATGTTTACTTCACTTTGAGTTGTGGTACATTTACATGCCATCCAGTTATCTGATGCCCAAGACTGACAGAGCAGTTGAAGATAATGTTTCCCCCTACAGGAACAACCACAGGACCTGGACCAGGTATTTCAGTGAAAACAACTGCAGGGAGATACACATACAAAAAAAACATTATATTATGTTAATGTTTTTTATAAATTATCAGAAATGATAAGATGATTCAGTACCTTCTCATGAGTTTGTTTGTTTATATTACAGGCGAGTGAAGTAGACCTAGTAATTTTTCCCTTCCTAACATTTCAATGTCAAGCATGTGTTGTCCCAATGGCTAATTAGGGCCAAAATTAAAATAACACAATGCACACATATGCCTGATTTTATTTCAAGTATATGACATAGTTAACAGCAAGAGTTAAGAGTACTTTATTCGAGGGATCAATTAGGTAAGCACTGTTGATGTGCTAGCTGGCCTAGTGACAATAAAAGTATAAAACATTCTTAGAATGATTTGTTTCTCTACCTGGCAATCATTTAGGCCAATGACTGTAACAATCATTTTAACTATTAACTAGTAAAGTCCTTGGTATCCAATTTTGAGAATGGCAAGCAATGATTCTCAGAGAACATCCACTTCACATATGAAATCATTTGTTGCCTTCAGCTGGAGCTAGCCATATACTGTAACTACTACTCACTGTTTTAGCCTTTTGCTTTTTTGTCAAAGACGAAGATGCTGCTTACCCTGTAAACCACATCATTTCAACAACGAAGTTTATAGTCTGGCACAGTCACACACAGCAGACTACAATATTTGCCACCATAAACCTCTCTATTTCAGCAAGTGCAGTGTGATTCTAGTAGAGTAGGGTTAGATACAGCCTTGCTAGCTAAAAGCTCAACTTTTGTTTCACTGTGCAAGTTCTCCCAAAGCTATATTGTAGTATCTCCACATTGGAATATTTTTCTGCGGATATATACACTATCATCAGGAAATAGAAATGCATGTGCGCAGATATATCCGCTATCAGAATTGATGTGCATGATGCCATGGTCTCATTGGTTTGTTTTGATTCGAAGGAGATAGCGGCTTTGAAAGCATCATTGAGAAACAAGCTATATTCAGGTTTTTGGGGAAAATCAAAACATCTTTACCAATGACATGGCTTGTGCCTGCTAATCAATAGAATGCAGCCATTGCTCAAACTTGTCATTCAAATGACACCACTGGCAACTATAAAACAAGCACTGCTTTGGTGATCAAGTCACTGGCCGCAGACTCGCAGTCGAGTGTGTGCATCACACACCAAACCTCTTTAACCCACTCACTGTCACAAGCGTATATATACGCAAAAAGTTGTTTATCAAATTAAAAAATCCATAAAAAATCTATCGTACCCACCAGCTTCCCCTACGATCGTACCGAATATAAACGCAATAGACGTTCGGTAACTAGGGTAGTGTAATATTGAAAAGTAAATAGTGTTGAAGATAGCCGTTCGACTGTCCTTGGATAAAGTTATTTCTCAGGTTTAGGGCGACGATTTTGGACTTTCTGAGGATGAAAGCAGTGATCAAGAAGGCGATGGCATCTCATCCTACCTTGGCCAGAGCCGTGTTGACCCTGAAGCTCTGCTATCGCTGGCATAATGACCTACCTTCAAGGAAGCGTAGCGCTTTCACTCGAGGTTACGATCTAGATGGAGATGAGAATACCAGCGATGAAGAGGTATTTACAGTCAGTTTAGCTACAGTTTAGCTATAGCTAGTTTTGTTGTTAGCAAAGCAGAGCATGGAACTACAATGCTCTTTTAGTTTCCTTGTTGTGGTAGACCGCGCGGTAAAATTATTGTTTGATGCCAATTTCTTTTATCCCCTTCAGGTTTGATGCATGAAGCGATGGATTGGGCAGCTGACAGAGCTTCATTAACTCTGACACAATCTATTGTTGCTAGGCCTCCTATTGCTGTGATGGCTGCTTCATCACCTTCTCCATTGTTCCTACCAGTATCTGCAACTGTGTAACCTCTGCATCAGGTTCTATGACTTATGTGACGTCTGTAGTCACTCCTATACTATTTCCATCATCATCGTTGTCTGTTCCATCATCATGCCCTCCTTTATTTTTACCCTCGCACTCTGTGTCCTCTTCTAGTGCAAGTATGTACTGCTTCATAACCAGTTGTTCAGCTTAGTCATAGCACTAGGAGTGTTCGTCATGCTCGAGTTTGTCAGAGTAGTGGTAGTTAAATAGCTTCTAGTGCTTCAAGTTCTGCTCTGCCTTTAGCTAGTCTTCTCTTTCTTTCTGGGATTTCACCTACCAGCATTTCTTTAGCTCCGTCTCTTGCTTCTTCTACTGTTTCCTCAGCTAGTACCTTTGATAGTCCCTCCTCTAATTCTCCAGAAGAGGGTGTTTGCGTATATGGTTGAGGCATGCAGCTATGTTCTAGACTCGCATGTCTGCAGAGCAATATCACCTTGCCAGGGGTTACAGGAAGAGAGATTTTTTGACCTTCCGGTTGGAGCTAGCTAAGGAACTAGTGGGATGCTTCTGCTCACGTCAGTGTACTGGCCGCCCTCGCTCAGTTCATAACGAGCGTCTAGACCAGCTGAACACCATGCTTGGGCATTGGTCAGCACTAACTGAAAAACAGCAGAGGTGTGTTGTCTGTGTAGCAGTTGGAAACATGTCTAGAATCTCAAACCGCCATGAGACCACTTATTTGCAAAGTACCATTGTGTGTCACAAAGAGGAACTGTTTTTTCAAGTACCACACCATGGTAGACTTCAAGTAGTTTCCTAGTTTTTGCTTCACTTTTTTTTAAATTTTACTTTCTATGGCATTTCCATTTTTCTATCTGTTCTATATAATTATGTGTATGCTAGATGGCTGTTGTTTTGTATATGCATGTTTTTTGTTGCTATTGTTGTCCTGTTATGGGAAGATGTAATAAATAATTGTTCATACAAGACCAACATGATAACAATATCTTCATCAGAAAATAAATATTAAAAAATAAAAAATATATGTTATGCAAGTTTTGTGAATACAATGAGTGTGTGCATATATATATATTATATATATATGATATATAATAGTCAGAAGTAAGAGCTTTCATTAGGCTGTAATCACATAATGATATTCATCATTTGTGGTCATTGCTTAGCACCTAAAGTTGACCACAATGTTTGTCGACACCAATGCTATCCCATCAACCATGGTTGCTAGGGACTTTAGTGCATTCCTGATTTAATATTGATTTTTATTTGCACCGGAGTCCAATTTAAAAAAAATGCTGCCTAAACCCGACGTTGAATGGGTTAAGCCAGACTTATGCACTTAAGGCTATCTCCAATACACCAAAAGTCGCCAACATGGTGAAGATCCATGCGGTGTTTCTTGAATTTACATGACGAGTGAATCACCTCAAATAAAATATTTCACTATACAGAGTAACTTTTCTTGGTACATGGCACCCAATCCTGGAGCTCAACATTGAAAAAATGAACAGAAAAAGTCCCATGTCTGGAGCACACACCTGCAATATAAGTTGACCCATTTTAGAGTACAACCCCCCAAAAAATAAATTTATGTACAATTTGCATTGGATGTTTGAGTGTTAGCATTGCTGGACCAATGGCCAAACATTTGGTAAATATTTGCCAACAACACGAATGAAATGTTAGGCAGGGATCGCTAAGGGGGAAGAGAGCTGAACTTTTTTTTTCAAAAAAAAAAAATTCTTCAAAAAAGTGTTTATAATGTGTCTACAGGTTGAGTTTCAAGTTTCAAAGCAAGTGAATATTTCTATCAGAAGATATAATACTTCTATCAGAAGATATAATACAGTTCATTTCACTTCACGTTCGAAAGACGACCTTCCCCAGTCTAACCCGTCTACAATCGGGTGGTGGGCGATGATCGCCAACCCAAAATGCTCTTTTATATAATGTAGCCAATTTCACGGACTACCTTACCAGTCATTTGCAAAATGATAATCATGGGGGAGGTACCACACAACCGGAAAGGCGAGCATGTTTGTTATCAAGAATTTCTGGAAAGGATCACACTGGGGATGAGAAAGGAGAAATATTTTAAACCAGGAATGCCACTGTCAGGCCTCATCCCCGACTGGCTGCAGAGCAGCCCTGCAAATATCAAACTATAAATAGAATTTATAAATAGAGCTAGATAGAATTTATAAATAGAGCTAGAACTCATGACCGCAGACTATCAATACATAGGACAATCATGATATTACCTCAAACTCTTAGATAAGTCATGTAAGGACATACGTTAATTCTACTACTCCCACAATGTTATCAATTCGCTGCCACCAGAGTCTCCCTAACTTCTTCTAGTTAAACCCCAAGCTTGACAAAAGAAGTTTAGATCTTAAGTAGCTTATATTAAAACAACAGTAAAAAAGAATATGAAGATAGGATGAGACTGCCTAAGCCTGGACTGCAGAGGGGTTTAAATACCCTTGCAGCCAGGCTTTCACAGCATATGGTGTAGGCCTCTTGTGGTTGGAGACTCTAACATCTGGTGGCAAGCAGTGGTTCTTACCTTGTCATCGAAGTGGACTGGTTAGTAAAACAGCTATTGTGTTGCTTTACCTTCTTTTCCCCAGAAACTTATAGAAGACAGCTGGTGTTTGGCTAAGCGGAGAATTGGAGCTGTGGCCAGTGCTTGGTTCAGCTTTGTTGACTCAGAGGAGTGAGAGCGCGTATTCAGCATGTATTCAGCATTTTTCTGTGTATAATGTTTGATATTCTGCATAGTGTTTGCATATTATTTACATATTGTGTATTTTTGTATTTTGCCCCTGTATTGTGCAAGAAATGATGTCCAGGATGAAGGTGAATGACAAGTCTGAGAGAGCAGACAAAAAAAAAGCGATTAAAGCAAACAGAGATACTCCAAGTCAAGATGACCGACATGGAGGACACAAATACCGACACCAAGAAGGGCTTGACAAGCCAGCGACCATAATGACAAGGACCACAACAGAATACCCCAACCCACTGGAGGCCATCCAGGCATTAATCCTGACTATGGAGGAGAGCAGAAGAATTGAACATCGAGTCATAGAGAAGAGGAAGAACACCGAACAAGAGAAATCGAAGCAAAGGAGGAACAGCACAAAAGAGAACTCCATGAGATACTGCTGATGCAACTCAAGATTCAGCAAGACTACCAAGACAAAGTCTGGCATCGCCAGAAACACTTGGATGACAGCCGATGAGACAGAGATGGAAAAAGGAAGCTGGCATATAAAATTGCTCCATGGACTGACAAGGACCAGCCTGCATCCTACCTGCCAAAGTTTGAAGACACGCACTCCACAGCAGGGATCAGCAAGGATGAATGGGCAAGCCGCCTGGTACCTCTACGGAACTGCATCCATAGCTTACATGACATCTGTCTCAGAGGAGGCCAAGAGAGACTATGATTTGCTGAAAATGTCCTTGCTGAAGGCGCTCGATGTTCCAAAGAAGCCTGCGAGCGAGAGTTCTGGTCCTTCTGAAGGAAAGATGGTGACGTAGCTAAAAACATTCTAAGAGAACTAAGTTTGGCAGAGACGTTCATGGAAAACTGCAATACAATAAAAGAGGCAGCCCAGACAGTGGCAACAGGCTCTCCCTCTACTAACTGGAGGATGCAAACAATGTCAGAGCAAGGAAACCCGAGACGTTCTTGGATGTCGTCAACTTCATGACAGAGTAACAAGCCACGAAAGATCAATTCCGTGACAGATGACTGCCTTACACAAAACTGTGGAGTTGCCTGGGAGATTGGTTGAGGAATCCATGGGATGAAGACAGTCATCCCGGGAACTGCTGCTCATGTTGCAATGTCAACCAAGACAGCAGGGAAGGACACCATAACCCAGAGTGCAGTGAGTCTATGAGTGATGTAAATAACCTGTTTTACAGTAGCTCTCATGAAAGCCTCAAGATAGGTCTGGGGATAGAGTTAACTTTGTGCCTACATGTTTTGGGTGTGGCAAGAAAGGCCATAAATGTCCTGACTGCCTACAGAAGCAGAACGTCGCATTTGTGAACAATTCTGGGAATAGATTTAACTTTGTGCCTACATGTTTTGGGTGTGGCAAGAAAGGCCATAAACACCATGACTGCCCACAGAAGCAGAAGGTCAGATGTATCTGTAGAAGCCCCTTCTTTGAACATTCTGTCAGTACTGGGTACTCACATTGCTGGAATTAGTCATTCTGGTCTGGATGACACCACCGCAGTCATGGATATGTTGCTCCCTCTTAGTTCCACCATATTTTTTTGGGGGGGGGGGGGTGGGGGGGAGTTGGAATATACTAAGTCAATAGGGAGTGATGCAAATGAGGTAACACAGAGTATTATGTTGGATGCCGCTCATAGGTTACATGATTTTTATGGGGTTGGGCATGAAGACATCATGTTCCTGTTGACTGCACGTGACATAGATGGGGCCACAAATCAAATTATGGTGTTGCTGTGATTTCTTGGGACACCAAAGAAGTTTTAATTATGTCTAAGTTTTGTCAAACTTGCACACGAATACCTGAAGATGAGACAGAAGCAAGTTACAAAGAATGGTTTGAGGGTCACAAGGTAAGTTGTGAAGCCAATTTTGAAGGCTGTTCTCGTTCCATGGAAGTTGTAGGATCACAAAAACTTTTTTGGCATTCATTGGATAGCTTTATGTACACACACATAATTAGTGATGGGGATATAAATGGTTGTTTGATGTCAAGCCTTGCGATCGTATGGTTGAAATAGAGAAGGTAAAATGTATAAATCACGTTAGCAAGCACTTTTTAAAGAATTTTGTGACATGCATTAAAAGGCGCTATTGAACAATGGCAAGTATGTAACTTTAGGTGGTGCTAGGGGGTTTAGTCACGTGTCTATAATTAGAATGCAAACCCACTATGGGGGAGCAATTACAAATATCGAGGATAACCTCGAGGGATGATTTGCAATGTGAAAGCAAAAAAATTATCAACTGCAGAACATCCCCAAAATAGTAATGTCTTACAGGGCTTTTGAGTTGAGCCTGCACTAAATTTGAGGTTATTTTGCACAAGTGTTTAGGCAGCTACACACAGAATCAAAAATGAGAGTTTTAATTCTGTAGTGTGGAGTAGAGCGGATTAGATAGAGCATATGAGTGTGACAATATCAGGCTTGCTGTTGATTTAGGTGTGGTGAGCTTTAATGTTGGGAGGAAGGTTGTCTTTGGTAAGATTATGTGTATACATGTACTAGGTATATCTAGTAGTAGAGCTAACATGTCCTTTGAGTGTTGCTTTAGTGCTAACATGTCCTTTGAGTGTTCTATTTTGTTTATGTGTGTATTGTCAAGCTTGCAGGGATTACTGGAGGATGAGTGAAGACGTGTGTGGATGGATACACCTGGTCATGGGAAACCCTGCAAATTATGATGTATTTATGTTGGCTAATTCAATATTAGCAAAGCAACATAAAAAAACAAGTCCGACACATCTTTAAAAAAAAAATTATGTATAATATACATATATATATATATATATAATGAGAATGCAGTATAGTCCAAGGTACAAACTCTACTAGTATGCAATAAAAACTACAGTCCAACCGCAGTAACTGGAGTAGTTCATTTACCGGCTATTTTTACTTCTGTTCACATGGTCAACATATATGTGTGGTAAGATTTATAGAACATAGCTTGCATTTGTAATAAATGTAAGTGCTTAACCGCTCTTTTTTTAACACTGGTTTGGCCAATGGTCATGCATTTCACGAATGTTGGATGCAGCTAAGAAGCTGCCAATGTAAATTTTAGCCGAGATAGGTATTTTGCTAATATCAATAATTAACTACAAATTTTATACAAATTACATTGACAATCTAGAACGATATTATTATATTAAGAATATCTAATTCTCTCTTGACATACCATAAACCCTGATGTCCACTCTACTTTGAGTTTGTGTGGTATCATCAGTTCCAGTCCTAGCCTCACACACTGCATAGGTCAGGAGGTTTTCCCGTGTAGCATTGATGATGAGTTGGGATGAACGTGAACCATTCTTTCTAACTGTGATGCCGAGTAAAGCAACTGAAGCTAAATTACTTGTGCTGTCAGTAAAATACTCCAAGCTAACATCTGGTACGTATACACGCCATCCAATTATCTGGTTTCCATGACTGACAGAGCAGTAGAAGATGATATGTCCCCCCACAGGAACATACACAGGACCTGGACCAGGTATTTCAGTGAAAACAACTGCAGGGAAAGACATACAAAAATCATTATAATTATTATATATGATAATGTTTTTTAATAAATTATGTGAAATGATAATAAGATGATTCACTACCTTCTCATGAGTTTTTTTGTTCGTATTACAGGCAGACTTATTGATTTTGCCATACCTAACATTTCAATGTCAAGCACTACTATCCAGAATAGTTAAAAAAATTGTTTTGGGAGTAGAAATATAACCAAAGAGTGATCAAGGTGGATGCATACAGGTCTGTGTTGTAGCAATGCCTGCAATAGCTAATTAGGGCCAAAAATTCAAATATCACAATGCGCACATATGCCTGATTATATTTCAAATATATGACATGGTTAACAGCAAGAGTTAAGGGTACTTTATTCGAGTGCTATATTAGGTAAGCACTGTTGATGTGCTAACAAATAAAAACAAACTTGGAATGCTCTTTTGTTTCTCTACCTCGCAATTGCTTAGGCCAAACGTACCAATTAATTTACTATTAACTAGTAAGGTCCTCGGTCTCCAATCTTTAGTGTGGCAGGCAATGATTCTCGGAGAACATCCACTTTACATATGACATCATTTGTTGCCTTCAGCTAGAGCTAGCCATACTTGTAACTACTACTCACTTTTCTAGCCTTTTGCTTTTTTGGTCAAAGACTAAGATGCTTAAATTACACCAGTTCAACAACGACGTTAGTAGTCTGGTGCAGTCACACACCCCAGACTACAATGCTTGCGACTATAAAGCTCTCTATTTCAGCAAGTGCAGTGTGATTCTAGTAGAGTAGAGTTAAATACAGCATTACTAGCCAAAAGCTTGACTTTCATTTCACTGTGCAAGCTCTCCCAAAGCTTTATTGGAGTATCTCCACATTGGAATATTTTGTGCAGATATATCCAATATCATCAGGAAATGGAAATGCATGTGCGTAGATGCTACATCCGCTACTGCAGTTGATGTGCATGATGCATGGGGGCCACCCTATCAGTATTTAAGCATGGTCTCATTGGTTTGTTTTGATTCAAAGGAGAAGATGACTGTGCAAATATCATTTAGAAACAAGCTACGTTCAGGTTTTTGGGAAACTCAAAATATCTTTACCAATGACATGGCTTGTGCCTGCTAATCAGTATAATGCAGCCACGTCACCATGCTTAAACTTGTCATTCAAATGGCACCACTGGCAACCAGCAAACCAATGCTGCTTTGGTGATCAAGTTACCGGCCGCAGACTCACAATCGAGTGTGAACTTTTCCACCCACCAAACCTGTTTAAGCCAGACTTATGCACTTAAGGCCAATACACAAAATGCCGCCTATATGGTGAAGAACTATCCAGTGTTTCTTGGATTTACATGACATGTGCATCACCTTAAATGAAATATTTCACTATATAGAGTAACTTTATTTGATACAGTCCGCCCCATCCTGAATAATAGGAGCTCAACATTGAAAAAATTAACAGAAAAAGTCGCATGTCTGCAGCACACACCTGCAATATAAGTTGACCCAATTTACAGTACAAGCCAAAAAAACACTTTACGCATCATTTGTGTTGGACGTTTGAGTCACAGCATTGCTGATCCATTTACCAAACGTTCGAATGTTCACCAACAATACGAACGTAATGTTAGGCAGGGATCGTTAAGGGGGCAGTAGAGTTGAAAAAAATTTCAATTTTTTCTTTTTTTGCCCAAAAGTGTTAACAATGTGTCTGCTGGTTGATGAGTTTCAAGTTTCAGAGCAAGTAAATACATCAGAAGATATAATACATTGCATTATTGTTTATTTCACTTCACATTCGAAAGATTTTTTTCTCCAGTCTAACCTATCTACAATCGGGCGGGCGGCGATGATCATCAACCCCAAATACACTTATATATATATATATATATAATGTAGCCAATTTTATGACTACCTTACCAGTCATTTGCACAATGAGGAGCAAGGGGGCAGTACCATCCAACCGGAAAAGCGAGCACATTTGTTACAAAGAATTGCTGGAAAGGATCACACTGGGGATGAAAAAGAAGAGCAAGGAACGCCACATAGTGAAGAAGAGTGAGAAGGAGCTCCTCTAGCAGCTGTTGTTGAGCTTGGTACAGCAGCTGCAACAGGCAAGTTTAATGGTTATCTCCATACTAAAAAGTTACTTGCTATTTCCTTCCTTTGTTAGTGAGTCACTCGGATCCTGAAGGTGGGGTTAGCACCTTCTGTGTACCTTCACTAACCTTGCAATCAATTGAAAATGTCTGCAGTTCCAGTGGTGATCCTGACCAGGAAGAAGTTGGCTCTCATGGATCATTCAGCTTCTTCTGGGGTGTTGCTACTGGACCTACTGACTCTACCTCTTCTGACTAGAGGGGTGTTATGGGAGAACTGCATAAGGGTGATCATTTAACAGACTTAGATAAGCTTAGACAGGTCATAGAAAGGAGTAATAATGTATTTTATGTGGTAGCCAAGCTCCCTTACAACTGAAGCCAAAAATTTCCCATAGGGAAGGCATGGTGTGTCATATTTATACTTTTTGTTTAAATTGTGGTAACACTCAAGACATCTCAAACCTTGCATCTGTAGAAGCCCATTCTTTGAACATCCAGTCAGTACTGGGTGCTCGCATTGCTGGAATTAGTCATTCTGGTCTGGATGATGTACTGTAGTCATGGATATGTTGCCCCTTCTTAGTTCCACCAGGTTGTTGTTGTTTTTTGGGGGGAAGAGTTGGAATAATTATACTAAGTCAATAGGGAGTGATGCAAATGCAGTAACATAGAGTATTATGTTGGATGCCGCACATAGGTTACATGATATTTATGGAGTTGGGCATGAAGACATCATTGATGTTAGTGTTACTGTTGTTGGCATGTGGCATAGATGGGGCCACAAATCAAATTATAGTGTTGCTGGTGACGTCTTGGAACCAGGGGTGGCTAAGGGTTGGGTGGACCAGGGGTGGCTCAGCCACTTTAAGTCTGAATGGGTCAAAACGAGGAGGATGCCTCTTGCGGCCACGATAAATAATTTTTTAAATTTTTGCAAATAGCCTTAGAAGTTCATGATTTTTGTCTATTCAACTACTGTTCTACCATGGTTTGAGTCACAATTGAGTTATGAAATTACACATTACAAATCGAATCTATCAAATATTGCATACCTGTGTTCATTGGCTTCAATGAATTGATTACCAATATCTAAAATGTTGATTTTGTCCAGTCTATCCTGATGCACATACAAAAGTAATATGTTATTAAGACAAAGTTGAGTCATTGTAGTTCTGAGATAGGTTTTGAGATGCCTAAAGGCACTAAATGACCTTTCACTTGTTGCATTCGTAGCTGCCAATACAAGCAACAGCTTCACTAAGACAATGAATTCCGGAAATAGATGGTTAGTGGGTTCAGATATTCCCTTAAGGTATGAAACTATACTTGATAGTGAAATGTCTTCACCCAACTGATTGGACAGAGTCTTAAGCTGCACCTCAATGTCATTATAATGAATATCGTCATGATAATGGCCCCTCACAGCTTCCACGTCTTGTTCATGAGGATGTCCTTGGCATCCTTTGAAGAGTAACTGCTCTAATTTTTTGTAGATTTGGTAACCTGGCTGGTCAAAACGGTCTTCAATGGACTGTATGCTCAAGTCCAAAGCTTCATAAAATATCCTCCTGTAGTAATCGTCAGGCTGTGATGGAAAATCACCTCCACTGTCACCATCTTCATAGTGCCTTGGAAGCTTTCTCTTTCGTGTGTTCACCAACATCTACATGCACTGCCTTAATTTTGACAACCTTCCAAAACCCCTTGAAGTAATCATAATCTGTACGCATTCCCTGTAAGGTTTGCTTGACCATTGTAGCAATTTGCTGGCCTTCTGTTGCAGACAGATTCTTGTGCTGCAGTGTATCGATTGTCTAATTGTCTTAACAACAACTGTGCTAAAGAAGTGCCTTAAAAATATCTATATTTGGGAAGAAATTCCAGTTATTCGGGCCCTAATTTCAGTATCCTTTGACTGATCATAAGAAACAGCCCATCTCCTGAAGAACAGTGTAATTGTCAAGTACACTCTTGAATGAGTCTCCACATACCATCTCATGGGTAGGACAAAGTTGCTTCAATCCAGGAGTGTCTGGGGGTTCCAATTCTTCTTTTAATTTCCTAAAGATTCCATCACGCTTCGGTGAAAATTTGATTAACTTACATAATTCATAAGTTGTATCCATTGAATCCCTTAGCAATTTACATCTTTTCATAGTGTCTCCTGCAGCCAAATTGAAGGCGTGCCCATAACAATGGGTATATATAGCATGGGGCTCATCATCTCTGATTTTCTTCACTACTCCACCCTTTGCTCCTGACATGGTGCTGGTCCCATCATAGCACTGACCTATTACCTTGTGTATATCTAAGTTCAAGTCTAATAATACATCTTTGATTACTGTGTAAATGGTTGTAGCATCTGTACTGTCAAGCTGATACAAACCTAAAAGTTCTTCATGTACATCAAGGTTATTGTTTACCCAACGGAAAACTGTTCTTTGTTAAATGCATCAGTTGCTTCATCAGCCATAATAATGTAAAAATCTGCTTGCTGCAAATTAGCTGCTATATCACGAAGAACACTGTGCCATTAGTGATATAATTTTATTCTGTATGTCTTTAGAAGCGTACATATCATTTTGATGAGTAAGCCATTTTGAGATGTTAGGATTATCAATCGAACGAAGAAGAAACGGCCGCATACGCATTTCCTCAGAGGAAAACCTTGCCTAGCTAGAAATTCTAAAATTGTTTTCAATATCTGACGATTTCCAGGTTTTTTATTTGCATGACCAATGTCAAGCAGCTCATCGATGCTCTTAGCTTGGGTTGGTAAGATAAAAAGGGCTTCACATGCCTCCCTATGATGCTCAGACTCATGGTGTTTCAATTCCATCTTTCCAATAATTGGAAAAGCGAGCTGATATCTATATAAAATAAGATATGGTAGATGTAAATATATGTTTATAGCTAACTTGCTAACTATAGAATATACTTACAAAGGCACTATCTGGTCTTTTTGAAGCCAAAATCTTCTTTTGAGCCACTGCCTTTGTACAAGCATGGAAACAAATGGCGTCCTCCTCTACATCTTAGTGAAGAAATAGGTAATCCTGAAACCACTGTGCTTGACAAGATCTCAACCTTGACCCATACTTCTTCTTGGGGAAATTAATAAACTTTTTCCCTGGATGAAAAGGTTCAATGCACTCACTAAGAGCCATTAATGATCAATCCAGCTGGCTCTACTTCAGTTGAACCGTCAATAACCTGTTGACTTTTGAACTATAGTGTAGCTAGTACAGCTAATTGAAAATTACATTCACTGTGGTGATGTCTAAGTTCTGTCAAGCTTGCATGCGAATACCTGAAGATGAGACAGAGGCAAGTTACAAAGAATGGTTTGAGGGTCACGTGAAGCCAATTTTGAAGGCTGTTCTGGTTCCATGGAAGTTGTAGTCACAAAACCTTTTTGGCATTCAGTGGATAGCTTTAGGTACACAATAATTAATGATGGGGATATAAATGGTTGTTGCATGTCAAACCTTATGATCCTAGTGTTGAAATAGAGAAGGTAGAATGTATTAATCACGTTCGCAAGCACTTTTTAAAGCATTTGAGACATGCATTAAAAGTCACTATTGATGACAATGGCAAGCATATAACTTTCGGTGGTGCCAGGGGGATTAGTCACCTGTCTATAATTAAAATGCAAATCTACTATGGGTGAGCAATTAGGATAACCAAGATGGGATGATTTGCGATGTGAATTTTTTTTTAAATCAACTTTTAAGAACATCCCCAAAATGAGTATTGGGATCAACTGAAGAATAGTCACCCGGGCCGAGGAAAACCCGATCTTCTGATAGTCACCCGAGCCTGAACCTTCTGAAGAATAGTCACCCGCCTTCTCAAAAATAGTCATTAGCACCTATTGACATTTGTGTTACTCATTTTTCAATGTAGAACATCAAAAGATGGAAGAAAACGGTTCAATGAGTGACTTCATGTATTTATTTAAACATATATATCATAGGTTCCTGTATCCTCTCCACTCATCGCTGTGAATGATTGTGCCTTGTTGTACCAATGACTGCACAATGGGAACACATTCCTCTTCTCCACAATTTCCAGTTATCCTTTGGCTGGTGTCGTGGTGGTAGCCCTATCCCTATCCCTAGCCCTAGTCCTGGGACCTTGGGATCTTCTGAAGAATAGTCACCTGAGCCGAGATCTTCTGAAGAATAGTCAACCGGGCCGGGATCTTCTGAAGAATAGTCACCCGGGCCGCACTCGGGTGACAATTCTTCAATTGAACCTAGTATTGTCTTACAGGGGTTTTGAGTTGAGCCTCCAATAAAGCTGAGGATCTTTTGCACAAGTATTTAGGCAGCTACACACAGAATCAAAATGAGAGTTTTAATTCTGTAGTGTGGGGTAGAGCGGATAAGATGGAGCATATGAGTGCGACAAGTATCGGGCTTGCTATCAATTTAGGTGTGATGAGCTTCAATGTTGGGAGGAAGGTTGGCTTTGGTAAGATTATGTGTATACTAAGTATATCTAGTAGTCAAGCTAAAATGTCCTTTGGGTGCTGCTTTAGTCAAACTAACATATCCTTTGAGTGTTCTAGTTTGTTATGTGTGTTTTGCTTTGTATTGTCAAGCTTGCAGGGATTACTGGAAGATGAGTGAATGTGTGTGTGGAGGATGACGATGGATGCACCTGGGCATGGGATCTCCTGCAAATTATGATGTGTTTATGTTTGCTAATTCAATATTAGCAAAGCAAAATAACAAACAAGTCGGACGCATGTTTAAAAAATATATATATATTGTTAGGTTGGACACTGGCTGTTGCTGAAAAATAGAGGAAAGTGAAAGTCAATTGTTTTGTCAGGTTGCTTTAACATTTTGTTTGTATGCACACATAATTCTAGTAATGAAGGGATGTATTCTAGTAATGCGTGGGGTGTTTCTGGCTGCTGGAACGTGGTTAGAAACTGCTTGGACTTGAAGGATCGATATATTGGAAGTGATTTTTTAAGAAGGGTTCAAATGATAAGTTCAATATTTTTTATCCTTTCATATTTTTATATCATTCGAGAACAAATTTTATATTCCACAACTTGACATATTCTACAACTTGACATTGAGTTTTTCTTTGAGAGGATCATTAAAAAAGACGTATAGATAAATATGCAACATGATGTCATAAAGCTATTTTGATGGGGAAAAATTTCTTCAAAATTTCAAAAATGTCAGTTTGTAGTACTCGTTGATAGACTAATACCCGAATAAAAGCCTCGCAATGGTCGTTGCTGGAAAAATGTGATTTATTTGTGGCTTATGGTCTGCACTAACAGGGCCTATAATCACAAAGGGAAAAAAGTAGGTGAAACAAAATTACAAAAGAGAAATACCATTAGAAAGCACACAGCATAAGCTATATTTTGATATATAAGGACACTGGTGTGAATGCGAGAAAATTACAACATGAGACCACACGTATACAGAGACTTGTTCCCCCCTTAAGCATTGTACATTGAATTTCATTTGCACATATCCAGTGATTGACGAAGGCAGGAGAAAGTCTAACGGTCGTTGCTCTAGCGGTTACTCTTTTTCAGCTTATCGGAATCAAGATGCCTTCTTCTAGTATAAGAAACAGAAATCTATTCTATAGGATTCAAGGCTGCAGTTATCATCTGTATTTTGAAGGATAGCATGACAGCAACAAGGCGAAGCATCCACAGATTTGTCAAGCACAATGAGACTGGTATCGCCTGACAGCCATGGAGGGGGAGATCTCAGATGCTGTCCAGAAAGTCGTGGAGGAAAAGATGCAGGAAAATGACGAGAAGACAGCGTACAAACTGTACCATCTCCTTCACACAAAGGAAACCCAGTCTTGCTTTACAAGACATTGCTTGTGTGGATTTTTTGAGGCAGTGGCTGATAACACAAGCCAACAAGGTTAGTGTTGAACATAATTTTGGGATTAAGCTACGTGAAGGTAAATATCTAGTGTAGAAGCTTCCTGTGTCATACTGATACTAAGTTGGTTACTAGTGGCTAATGATAAATTAGGCCTGGGTCTTGAAGGCATTTTAACTAGAACCAATGGTATAAGTTATTGGACTAAAAAAATATATATATAGTTCAGCCACTTTTTAGATGTTATGCCTTAAGACTAAGGCACGATATTGCAATGGTGAATTGGTATAGTGACTCGTGTAATAAGCCTATGATCAATTATGGTATCATTTATCCCTATCCTGGGTCAAGAGTTTGGAGTGAGACAGGCATAACCTTGAAGAGGCAGCCAATGTTGTGGTTGTTTTTTAATCTCATATGGATGGACAAGTGCACAGTTCAATTTGGAATCACATAGCTTACCTAAAGATAAGATGGGCTTGAAAGAACAAGACAAGATAATATGTTACATGTTGTATTATGGTTGTGTAATAAGGTGTAGATTTATGATAGACTCAGGTGTTTTAAATTTCTGATTATAGCATGAAGCATTTGGTGAAGCTGCATGTGTGGGCTGGAATAAGCAAAACGCATCTTTGATGGTATTATGAGAGCCCCACTTTTTGTTCAAATTCTTCACCAGACCCTTTTACCCTTCGTGAAGGATGTTTACCCCTATCACCGCTTAATGCAGGACACTGACCCCAAACATGAATTGAACGATATAAATTGATGGAAGATGCCTCCTGAGTTTCCAGATGCCAACCCCATTGAAAACCTGAGTTGAAGGAGTAGATCAGGAGAGAAGATCAGGAGTTGAAGGAGTAGATCAGGAGAGAAGTGAAGCCCAAGGCCAAAGCTGAATTGGTGGACAACATAACACAATTTTGATTAACTGTAGACTTTGTCAAAAGTAGATTAGACACTTGATGGGCTGGGCTACAGGCTATTGAATGTTTAATATTGGTAAATCACTTTGAATCTAGCAGTAGCTGCCACAAGGATCTAGGAAGATCCCTCACAAGTGACCTGTCCTGGTCCAACCACTACCAGCTCATACTATCCATGGACTATGAGAAATTGAGTATGGTCAGAAGCACCTTCATGACTACTCATGTGTGGATAAGTGTAATGCATTAATGGATATTTTATAGTTTATAGCAGCTGCACTGGTCTATTTTCCCAAAGAAGAATGTCCACAGACAAAGACTATATATCATAATTAGTATATATATATATATTATATATGCCAATGGCATCTAGGGAATGCTAATTTTGAGCGCCCGTGGCAGTAACAGTGTTAAGTTACTTAACTACTGTTGGTTATTTCTGAAACCCACCCCCCTTTAAAAATAATCTGTCAATGAAACAGAATTGAGGAAAGGCTGAGAAACAGAAGTTAGCTTTTTTTTACTGAATTTACTTGTGACACTATCAGCTCTTCTCAAGTTGCTTGAAATTCAATGTCCAATCTTTCCCCATCTTTCCTTTTACCACCTATGTATAGCTACAAATACACAAAAGGTATAAACTATCTACAAAACAAAAAATGTGCATTTGACTACTGTACCCATGTAGACCACAACCACTGTAGACAACACTTTACCATTTAAAATCATATACAGCGAGCAGTACAATATTGTTGTACATTAATTATCTGGACCCCAGTTATCCAGAAACTCAATGCCTTATGAAACACTGCCTGATGGGTTGAATTGTCGAAGAACTGTGGTAGCTGTAGTATGGTTGGTAGGTATATGCACAGGTTGAAAGACTGCCTAACAGGTGGAGGATATAAATGTAGCTACCAGAGTAGTTGTAGTGTGTGGTTGATAGTATTACTGCTGCTACAGGACATTCAGCTGCTTTTTTCCCCTCTCGGTACCTTACAGACACAGAAACAAGACCACAGATGTAAAACTTACAGATTAGCAACTAGCTCTGTATGGGCCCTCCTCCTATGCTGTCATAGTTATATCCATGACCTAGCTTAGGAATAATAATGAACTTCAGTTATCAGTTATCCACAAGGTAATTAGTTCCTAGCCTGAGGTTCTATGTACTCTACATGTTTAAAAAATAATGGTGATAGCTGGTTGTGGTCTGTATTGGCAGTGTCTTGTTTCTTTTTTATATGATATGACTAAACAAATTCTTGTTCAAGATGTTTTATTATTGTTGTTTCTGTATATTGTAGAGCATTTCAATTATACCCTCCATGCAACTTGTGAGCAGGTTCTCATGAAAGGAGCATTTGGGAAACATGTTTCACAAAATGTTGACCAACCTTATGAGTTCTACAGAGAGTTTACCCTTAATACCATATCAACTCAGCTACCTATAATAGCAGAGTCATAACACAGTTTCAGTCAAGGTGAAGGTGGAGATTACATTGCATAATGTGTCAACAAAAAGAACAAAAAGATCTAGTGCCTCATACCAGCAGTCATGTCATAAATGCCAGCTGTGCCTTCAAGTACCCTGAGAAGGGTGAAGTTTTACCTCTGTACAACCATGTTGAACAGCTGCTTCAATCATTGCACAGATAAGGAGCTGGTAAAGGAACTAAGCCTCCAGCAAGTCACCAATGATTTTGTGGATAGAGAGGCACCCATCTATTTTCGGCCACTTCACATAGCAGTAATAGATGTGGATAAGTGCCTCAACTCTAGGCCTCTCTGACAGTTGACATATTAACATTACAGTAACCTTCTCAATAGTCATCTTGAGAAGGTTATTGCAATATACTGTAGTTATATATACTGGTATATTTTGTACCTGTAGTATATACCTTGAGTTGAAGATATCTTTAATAAAGTTAAAGCCCAGATACACACAACGATCTTCATTTTCATCGTAGAGAAAATAATTGGCGAGAAAGCTGAATCAGAAATAGGAGGGGAGAAAAGCAGCTACAGAGGGACGCAGAGGGAGAGGGAATCCCGAAACACGTTTTGGGAGATGAGCTGAGGTCCACAGTCGCCGCCCTGGTGAAGGAGCGCGAACAAGCCGAAAGACGAAAGAATATCGCACTCGCAGCAAAGTGTGGAATGTGAAGCGGTGCTATTACTGGAGATACCAGTAAAATCCCGTAAAATGATTTCCTCTCACTGTATCCTAGTCTCAGTGACCCCCAGTCACCAACTACATGTACTAGGATACAGTGACCGAAGGAGTAACTGTATACTTCCTAGAATAGAGTGACCCCACCTTCTCGTCGAAGATCGGCTGAGGGGGCAGTTCATTTTTAAGCGGAATAAAGCATCTGAATAGAAGATATTACTATCTGATGATGGAGTGCAGCTGTGTAAGGAAACAGTAACCACTGTACTGGAGTGTAACTGCCTCGCTATCCATGATCTTCCGAGGATGTGTTGGGGATCCCCGAAGCTCAAGGAACCCCCAACAATGTTGAACACTATACATATAATATATCAACTATAAATGATGATCAAATTTTAAAAAAGCCATTAAAAAACGATCGTATATATTTTATAGAGGACTACCCTACGATCGTACCGAATATAAAGGCAATAGACGTTCGGTAACTAGGGTAGAAATATTGAAAAGCCGGAATTTCATGAAGATGGCCGTTCGACTGTCCTTGGATAAAGTTATTTCTCAGGTTTTGGGCGACGATTTTGGACTTTCTGAGGATGAAAGCAGTGATGAAGAAGGCGATGGTATCTCATCCTACCTTGGCCAGAGCCGTGTTGACCCTGAAGCTCTGCTATCGTTGGCAGAATAGTCGCTGATGACCTACCTTCAAGGAAGCGTAGCGCTTTCACTCGAGGTGACGATCTAGAAGGAGATGAGAATACCAGCGATCAAGAAGGTATTTACAGTCAGTTTAGCTACAGGCTAGTTTTGTTGTTAGCAAGCAGAGCATGGAACTGCAATGCTCTTTTAGTTTCCTTGTTGCGGGTAGTCCGCGGTAAAATTATTTGGTGCCAACTTCTTTTATCCCCTTCAGGTTTGATGCATGAAGCGATGGATTGGGCAGCTGACAGAGTTTCATCAACTCTGACCCAATCTATTGTTTCTAGCCCTCCTATTGCTGTGATGGCTGCTTCATGACCTTCTCCATTGTTCCTACCAGTATCTGCAACTGTAGGTTGTGTATCCTCTGCATCAGGTTCTATGACTTATGTGACGTCTGTAGTCACTCCTATACTATTTCCATCATCATCATTGTCTGTTCCATCCTCATGCCCTCCTTTATTTTTACCCTCGCACTCTGTGTCCTCTTCTCGTGAAGTATGCACTCCTTCACGACCAGTTGTTCAGCTTAGTCGTAGCACTAGGAGTGTTCGTCATGCTCGAGTTTGTCAGAGTAGTGGTAGTGAAATAGCTTCTAGTGCTTCAAGTTCTGCTCTGCCTTTAGCTAGTCCTCTCTTTCTTTCTGGGACTTAGCATTTCTTTAGCTCCGTCTATTGCTTCTTCTACTGTTTCCTCAGCTAGTTCCTTTGATAGTCCCTCCTGTAATTCTCCAGCAGCCCAATCTGCTCGAGCACCTCCATCTGGTAGCTCAGTAACTGACAACTTGGCTGTGGTAGTTGGAAGTTGGAGAAAGGAGTCCTGAGTCATCATCTACCCATTTCTCTTATTCAGTAGTGCCTGGACCCACTTCTCCAGATGTATCCTCTTCTTCTTCAGCGTGTGATATTTTTTAAGTTTTTTACTGAGGAAGTATGGACCCTGCTTGTAACAGAGACTAATCGCTCTGCAGAGAGGACACGTAGCCACACCCCACGTCCCCGCGACTGGGTACCTGTTACTGTTCCAGAGATGAAAGCTTTTCTTGGGCTCCTTATTTACATGGAGATTTTGAAGTTGCCTCGATTGAACTTGTATTGGTCCACACTAGATTCACCATATTTCAACTCCTGGAATTTTATGCCAATAGTGAGGTTTCAGCAGATTTTTCGTTTTTTCCACCTAACTAGTTTGCTTGTGACCACATTACCTAGCCAGCCTGGGCATGATCGCCTTAGTAAGGTGCGACCACTTTTGGACTTGATTGTTCCGAAGTTTGCTGAGGAATATAACCTTCACCAGCAAATTTCAATTGATGAAGCCATGATCAAATTCAAGGGACGCTTGGGGTTCAAACAATACATGAAAGACAAGCCTACCAAATGGGGCATCAAGGTATTTGTACTGGCTGATGCCACTAATGGCTATATCCACAAGCTTCAGGTTTACACTGGTAAGGCTAGGTAGTAGTACAGATGTCGAGCTGTGCACAAGGGTTGTTCTGGAGCTCATGGAAGGTTTGGAAGGTAGTGGACATGAGCTCTACACAGACAACTTCTATACCAGCCTCATCCTCTACCTTACTCTGTACAACAGAGGAATCAATGCCTGCGGTACTGTGCGAAGCAATCGCAGATCGTATCCAAAGGATTTGATTTTGAAGGCAACCAAAGGTAACCGTGGGCTTTATGACTTCAGGTCCAATGGCCCACTACTTGGTGTAGTTTGGGTGGACAATTAATTTTTTGTCCACTTTCCATGCTGCTGAGCCTGCCACCACATGAAGAGGCGTCGCCTTGATGGAGCTCAGGTGGATGTGACTTGCCCACCCCTACTTGTGGACTACACCAGAAGTATATGAGAGGTGTGGATGTTGGGGACCAGATAACTTATTATAATATAGGGAGGAGGAGTAAGAAGTGGTGGAAGAGGGTGTTTGCGTATTATGGTTGAGGCATGCATTCTGAACAGCTATGTTCTAGACTCTCATGTCCGCAGAGCAGATCACCTTGCCAGGTGTTACAGGAAGAGAGATTTTTTTACCTTCCGGTTGGAGCTAGCTAAGGAATTAGTGGGATGCTTCCGCTCACGTCAGCGTGCTGGCCGACCTCGCTCAGTTCATAACGAGCGTCTAGACCGGCTGAACACCACGCTTGGCCATTGGTCAGCACTAACTGACGAACAGCAGAGGTGTGTTGTCTGTGTAGCAGTTGGAAACATGTCTGGAATCTCAAACCGCCATGAGACCAAGTACATTTGCCGTCACTGCAAAGTACCACTGTGTTTCACAAAGAGGGACTGTTTTTTCAAGTACCACACCATGGTAGACTTCACCAAGTAGTTTCCTAGTCTTTTGCTTCACTTTTTTAAATTTTACTTTCTATGATATTTCCATTTTTCTCTCTGTTCTATGTGTGTTTGTGTATGCTAGATGGCTGTTGTTTTGTATATGCATGTTTTTTGTTGCTATTGATGCCTGATATGGGAAGATGTAATAAATAATTGTTCACAACATGATAATATCTTCATCAGAAAATAAAATGAAAAATATATGTTATGCAAGTTTTGTGAATACAATGAGTGTGTGCATATATATATATATTATATTCACACAATCATGTTACATTGTCTAGCATAGTCAGAAGTAAGAGCTTTCATAGGCTGAAATTACATAATGATATTCATCATCTGTGGTCGGTTGCTTAGAAACCTAAAGTTGACCACAATGTTTGTCGACACTAATGCTATCCCATCAACCATGGTTGCTAGGGACTTTAGTGCACTCCTGATTTAATATTGATTTTTATTTGCACCGAGTCCAATTTAAAAAAAATACTGCCTAAATCCGACGGTGAAAGGGTTAAGGGAACCAGCCTATGGAACCCAGCAGATCAGTCCGTGATTGTGCAACTCTACCTCTGCTCTACTGGTAAGTACGTATGAGGGATAAGAATCCTCAACAGAATGTAGATCTATGATTTCAGTGAGGCAGACAGCTGAGGATTGCATTTTAGAATAGCCAGGGGGAAATATTTGTTGAGACCTATCAGAGTGCATTTGTATGAGAGAACAGTGACAGAGGACAGTGACAGTGACCCCTCCTACCTCTGAATGGAGTACCCCACCCCGAGTCTGTCTAAATAGGTGTTACAATACATTTCAGGTGCAATGCATGACTAGTGTTGCAGTGTCTGGTGACCCACCTTTAACCCTAGGTCAGGGGCGGATCCAGGGGGGAGGAGGGGGGGCGCTAAGGGGGCTCAAGTCCCCCCCTTAATTTCCCCCCTTTTTAAAATGCTGCACACCATCCATATTATGGTAAGTAAGAGAATGTGCTGTGATGGTGTTTTTGGCTATGCCACAAAGTGACTTAAACAGTGTGGAGTACTTTTCGAGGACAAGGTAAGTAGTCAGCTATAGATAGCTAAGTGGCTAGATTAGCTACGCTAAGCCTAAAGCCATCTTGAAATAGCCTAATTTTCCAGTTTCTAAACTATGTAGCTAGCTAGCTATTAGCCTGCTGCAACATCTATCTTAGCTAGTACTGTACCAGTAAAGCCGTCTATGGGAATGCAAGTGGAAAGGGAAACGCGAACTGGCTCTGACGCTAAATAATCTAGGACAAACTTTACTTCACACTGATCATGATTATTTTCCCAACATACGTACTCTTTTGGTAATTTCAATTACTTTACCACTTATGTACTTCCTGTGAGTGCGAAAGATCTTTCTGTGTTACGTTTTCTAAAGACTTCTCTTAGAAGTACGATGTCTCAGGAGCGACTAAATGCACTTGCAATGCTACAATACCACAAAGACATTAGGTATTACACCAGAAGAAGTGGTTGAAGTATTTGTCATGTGTCAACGTCGTATTATAAACCCTTACACTTCACTGATTATTGCTTTATAGCATCAAACTTCTGTTTCTCTGCACTTATTGTTACATTACCCTCTATTCAACGGTTTTAATCATCAATGATAGTCTGATTATATCCACTCTCAATACCACATGAAATGATTTAATGGTAATAATAATGTTAAAATTTACCATCTACAAAACATAATATTTTAATGGTTTACATTTACCCTCTAGCTATAATTATGCTATATATACATAACAGTCAATATACTGAATATGACGTGGTAGGCCACTGACAGTCGGTAGGTTTTAGAGGGCTTTTAAGGGCACAGGACTGAGGTTAGCCATACCTGTAGAGAAAATATACAGTATATATATATAATTCACAACTGAAAGAACATGAGAGAGTGTGGGTGGTCATGCAATCTCTTCCTGCATGCAATAGCATGCAAATATATACTTATTTTTCAATTTAACCAGAAGTGAAGCCCCCCCTTATACATCCTGGATCCGCCCATGTGGGTGTTACTGTATCCTAGTTCTCAGTGACCCCCATCCACTGTATAGTGACCTATGTCGGGATGGAGTGATACCCCTCTCAATATTCGATGGTCGTGTTGGAGGCAGTTAATTTGAGCATAAATAGACTAGAACTGTTATTGGAGTAGTTAATTGTGTTCTATCTGAAGTTAGAGTGCAGATTGTAAGGAAACAGTCACCTCTGACTGTGACTGCCTTGCTTTCCATGATCTTCCGAGGATGCAGTTCATTTTAGATACTGATTTTCAGTGAGGCAGACAGCTGAGGATTGCAATTTAGAATATCTGGGCCAAAATATTTGTCTTACTTAGTTGTGACCTATCTGAGAATGGAGTGGATTTGAGTGAGAGAAAACAGTGACCCCTTCTTCCTATGGATGGAGAACCCTCCCCCAGTTTGTTGTGACCTGTTGAAGCAGGTGTTACAGTGCATTACGGGTGCGACACATGAAAGGTGTTGCAGTACATGGTGACCCCTTTCCCTTTAAAATGACTCTGAGGGTCACTGTATCAGTGAGCCCCGGTCACTGTACTATGGGATGGAATGACACTTGTCTTTCTATTCTGAGGAGGCAATTCATTTGCGTGTAAATAGACTAGATTTCAGTGAGACAGACATCAAAGGGTTGCATTTTCTTGCAGCTAGACCAGTAATATTTGTCAGTTGTGACCTATCTGAGGATGGAGTACATTTGAATGAGAAAACAATAACCCCTTGTGCAGTTACCTACCTCTGGATGAGTGACCTCACCCCAGTTTGTTGTGACCTATCTTAGCAGGTATTATAGAGACTGGAAATTCACTCTTTGAAAGACTCAAAAATAAATGGTTCAGGAGTGGAGGTTATGGAGATTACCGATCATGTCTACATAATACAAGCTATCTATGTTATGTTCAACTGTTGGTCTCATGGGATACTAGTCCCTTATCTCAGGGTTGAGTGGATTCCATTTCTGGTGGCCAGGGGGAAGTCTTATTGAATTGTGATCTACCTGAGGATGAGTGTATTTGAGTGAGGAAACACCTGATGATTTCAATTTAGAGTATGTGGCTTGGCTGGGATATTTGCCTTACCGAGTTGTTAGGATGGAGTACATTTGAGTTAGGTAACTGTGACCACATGCATTTGAGTTGTGTGCACAATTGAGTTGCCTGTATTTCAGTCTGTATGGAAAATGTAGTTTTCTGGCCCTTCTCTAAAATGCAACATAATTATAGTGACCCCCATTATCTTGTGACACTTTTGACCAACCCCCCCCCCTTTCACTGCATCCTACAATAAGCCACAGTGACAAATAACACCCAGTATTATTACAGTAGGTATTTCAATAAAAGCAAACATCTTTGGAAATATAATAACTAAGCATTACAATCTCTGCAAAACTAATGCTCAGTGTTGTTGGTTAGTGAGGTCTCGAGTCCCACACACTGTAAGTGGTACCACTCCTCACAATTGTCACACTGAATCATGTTCCCAAATGTCTCTGTCATCTTACAAAATGCTTTTCTTTTAGTAGAGGGAATGGAAGTAACTCCCCACAGCTAAAACAATCGAATAAATGACTTGGCATTATTTCTTGGTTGAATTCCATATCTTCAATGGGGTCATCCCTGGTCATGTAGTATGCATATGCGATAGCAAAGACACCACAGTCACTTGCAACCTTTGGCTGTAACATCTCTGGAACATGGACAACTAACTGTGTCTCCACTGTACTTTCCAGGTCTTTGTCAGGGAAATGTATTCTTGGTACCCTTGGGTCATCTAGACCGAACCACAGAATACTCCCTGCGATGCCTAGCTCTACTCCTTTAGCTAGACCACTTGTTTATTCCCATCAATCTGACTTAACAACATTTGATAGAATAATATAGTCCCGTAGGAAATCCTAGTCAGAACTACTCAGTTCTGTCTAACAGGCTATCTTATATCTTATTTTAGATCATGAGGTTCAACTGTCCAATCAGACCTTTCCATCTGTCCTTCCAACCTTCTGTTTCTCCATATACATAGGTGATGTAACAACTACTGTGTATTGTGTAATAATTACATAATAATACATTTCCAGTATATCAGGTTGTAGTTCAAGTCATGGAAGGTTGTTTCCATGACATCTCCCCTTCCTCTAGTTGAGAACACTGTTCTCTAGAGAGTCCATCCGCATTTCCATTTTTCCGTCCCGCACGATAAACTATTGTATAGTTATAGGGCTGAAGGGCCAATATCCATCGGGCAATTCTTCCATGGCTGTCTTTCAGTTTAGAAAGGTGCACAAGAGGGTTGTGGTCTGTCTCTATGCGGAAGTGTACTCCTTCGAGATACACCCTGAAGTGTTTGACCCCCTCCACTATTGCCAACCCTTCTCGCTCAATGGCCGAATACTTGGTTTCTCTGGGAAGTAGCTTTCTGGAACCGAAGGCAATTGGATGCTCCTCGCCTAGTTCGTCCCGCTGGCTTAACACATACCCGATCCCACAACTCGAAGCGTCGGTTTGCAGTATGAATTCCTTCCCCCAAATAGGTGGGTGTAGAACTGGTTCTTGAGATAGTAATTCTTTCAATATTTCAAACGCCTCTCTTGTCTGGTCCGTCCATATCACTTTGTTTGGCATATCCTTCCGTGTTAGGTTCGAGAGGGCGGTGGCTATTGTCGAGAACGATGGAATAAATCTCCGATAATAGCCACAAAGTCCAAGGAATGCTCGTACTTCCCTCTTCGTTTTCGGTGTGTCAAAGTTCTTTACTGCTTTCACCTTGGCCTCCATCGGTTTGGTTTGGCCTCTTCCCACCACATGGCCTAGATAGGTACAGGTGTTGCATGCAAACTTGCACTTTTCTTCTTTTATTCTTAGTCCTGCTCGTCTCAATCTCATGAACACTTCTCGTAAGTGGGTAATGTGGTCTTCCCAGTTTCTGCTGTTAACAATAATGTCATCCAGGTAGGCACTTGCGTATTCCTGAGTGTCATCCAAGACCTGATCCATCATTCGCTGGAAGGTCGATGGGGCAGATACTAGTCCAAATGGCATTGTGGTGAACTCGTATTTGCCCCACGGTGTTATGAATGCTGTCTTTTCTCTGCTTGACCTTTCCATGGGCACCTGCCAATAGCCTTTTGTTAAATCTATGGCGGTAATCCATTGTGAGTTTCCAATATTGTCAATAAGTTCCTCTATCCGGGGAATTGGATAGGGGTCGGATTGGGTGATCTGGTTCAATTTCCGAAAGTCAATGCAGAGCCTCTTCGATCCGTCCTTTTTTGGTACTAGCACCACTGGGGCGGCCCAGGGGCTTTTGGAGGGTATGATGATGTTCTGCTCTAGCAATGTCTTTATCTCTTTTCGCAGGAATTCGTGCGATGAGTGTGGGAGTCGGTACGGTGGGAGTCGGATGGGGGATGCGTCCCCGGTGTTGATGGTGTGCTCCACCACTTCCGTCCTTCCAGGTACGTCGCTGATCACCTCACTGAACTCGGCCTTCAGTTGTTGTAATGCTTCCTTTTGATAGGGCTGAAGTTGATTCAGATGCTCCTCCCATTGTGGTGTTTCATTGGGTTCGGGGTCGCTTGGTTCATTGTCCACGGCTAGCAACACAGCTGGCATTGGAGAATGCCACTCCCTTCATTCCGTTCACATGGAAGGTTCTCAACCGCTTCGACCCCTCCCCCAAATCTACTTGGTAAGTTACATCTGTCAACTTCCGGGTAATTATTACCGGCCCTCTCCATTCATTTTGGAATTTGCTTGTTTTCCGTGGCTGAAAAACCAACACAAAATCTCCCACATTGAACTCTCTCTTGGTAGCCTTTCGATTATGGTACTTCTGATGGGCCTGCTTAGCTTGTCTCTCGTTACTCGCTGCTACCTCCCGAACTAATTCGAACTACTCTCTCAGTATTCTCAGGTACTCAATGACCTCTATACCTTCCTCTCCCTGTTTCTCTCTCCAATATCGGGCTAATTCATCTATCGTGGTTCGCATCCTTCTCCCATACAGCAATTCAAAAGGGGAATACCCTGTGGTACTATGGACCGTTCCCCTGTAGGCCCATACTACAAATGGTAGACATTGGTCCCACTCTCTCTCACTCTTTTGGGTTAGCTTCTTTAGCAATCTCTTCATGGTAGCATTAAACCTCTCCACCATACCATCAGTTTGGGGATGGTATGGGGAGGTTTTTATTTGGTGGATGCCTGTTAACCGGCAAAATTGGGCCATGGTGCGTGAGACGAAATTACTACCATTATCCGAGAGGATTTCCTTGGGGGTCCCTAGTCTAGCAAAGACCTCTACCAAACAGCCCAGAAGCGTCTCAGTTGAGGTATTCTTGAGAGGAAACGCTTCCGGCCATTTGGTAGCATAATCCATGATTATCAACACATACTTGTTCCCTCCCTTCGTTCTTTTCAGGGGCCCAAATATATCCATAGCCACCCTTTCGAATGGTATGCTTATTATGGGTAGGGAGTGTAAGGGTGCTCTCTGGGCGGTTATAGGTTTGGCTCTCTGACAGGTGGGACAAGACATGCACATTGACCTTACGTCTGAAGCGATATTCGGCCAGTCCATGCTCTGCCTGATGGTGGAGAGCGTCCTTGCTTGCCCGAAATGTCCGGCTGTAGGGGCGTTGTGGGCCATCCTTAGGATCTCCGTCCGAGCTTCATGCGGCACCACCACCAAGTTCCCCCCGTCCACTGTGAGCGACTTCCTCATGAGGAGTCCATTCACCCAAAGGTATGGTTCTTCTCCTCGGTCTGCTTGTGTCCTTATCTTCTCCAGGGATGGGCTGTAGGGCCCGTAAGTCATCTGGGGGCATTCGGTCGGGAAGGCTAACAGTCTCCGCCTCGTTTCTGGTCTGTTGCTCCTTCTCGATTCTCTTCTCGGTGAAGAACTCATCTTCAAAATCATAAGGGAGTTCATTTCCCTTCTCTTCTTCCTCGTGGTCTCCGTCTGTGGGGTCTGTCAGTACGACCTTGTCGTCTGCTTGCTGTACCCGTGACGCTTCCTTTTCCTGCACTCGTGTCTGTGCCTTTGCTCTGGTGGTTACGAGGGCTATTTCCCTCGTGTCCTCCCTGGCGAGTTGTGTCTTCCCTGAGCACACTCCGGCCAGCAACTGCCTCAGCTGGGGCACATCCTGCCCCACCAGCATATCCACCGGTAGGTAAGGCGAGATGCCTACCGTCAGATGGTATGTCCTCCCAGCCAGCTTCAGCACCACCCGGGCTGCTGGGAACCATGTCTCGCTGGAGGTGGCTGTGGCATACGGTATGCTCCACCCCAGCTTGGCTTTCTCCTGCACACATCTTGGGTGCACCATGGACTTCGTGCATCCAGTGTCTAGCCACACCTTCACGACTCGTCTGTTCAGCTTAGCCCTCCTTGTCCAACGATTAGAGGTCTCTTCCCTGGTTGTCTCGCCCACCAGCTGCGCTTATTCTAGTTTGACTCTGCAGTCCCTTTTCATGTGTCCCACACGGTTGCAACGGAAGCATCAGACTTCCTGGTTGGTTCTTTGGGATGGGGGTCCATTTTCCCCACTCTCTTGACTTCCCCTTGGCGTCGGTCTGTCCCAGCCAAGTCGTCTGGGGGCCTGTTGCTGAGGTCCCGACCGGAAAGGAGTCTCGGGGCGAGTTCTCCCTCTCTCGGTCGCTTTCTCAGTTGGTCTTGGCTGCTCTGTCTCTCTCCATGACTGGTTAGACAAGTGCCTCACAACTGCTTCGCTCAGTGTCTCAAAGTTGCCAGGGTTGAGGTTCCTCATTTGAATCTCCAACCATCGGGGCAGGCGTTTGAGTGTTATCTCCATTAGCATTGTTTCCTGGTCATCGAGGGGGGATGATGCCAACCACTGCTGGAACCTCTGGCGGCGTCTTGCTAGCCAGGTGTCGGGATGGATGGTGTCGAAAGGTACATCAAATGTTCTCTTTCGGAAGGTTTCAGTTGTTATCCTGTATTCCCGAAGCAACACTTCCTTCACTGAACAGTAATCCGCCTGGTTGTCGGCAGGCATAGCAGCTACGGCAGTCAATCCCACTCCTGATAAGGAACTATGCAGAAAGGCCGTCCACTGGCGTCGTGGCCACCCTCCAGCCACTGCAGTCGCCTCGAACGCATCCAAGAAGACTCCCATGTCATCTACACCTTCCTGGAACTTGTGCATGGTCAATTTCGGGGTACAAGCAGCGGACTCTGCCACGGCCGGAAGTAGCCTTGCAGGCTCTCGGACGTCTGTTAGCAGTCGAATCAGACGCTCTTGTTGTTCGGTCTGGTTCTTCATGAGTCTCTCCTGGAGCTCGTCTTGCCTTTGACGCTCCTCTGCTCTCCTTTTCTCCTCTTGCTCTATCCTTAGTTGGTCTATCTGCAACCATTGGGACAGGAATTTCTCCATGGGGTCCACTGCCCCAGGAGAGGCCTCAGGAGCATTGCTCTGGAGACGGCGAGACTCTCTCAGGGCTCTCCTGTCCTCATTGCTCATCCTTCACCCCACCTCCACCAACCAAACCAAAAAAAGTCACCTCCACACTAGCTATCCAGGGTTGGTTCTCAAACCTCATAGGCCGTGCCCAGGTTGTAGCCCTGATCTATTCTAACTAAACTTCCAAACCTCTACACTACCTAAAGGCTGGTCCGGGATCTTCTATGAGAGAAGAATCCCACCGCTGCCACCAATGTCAGGGAAATGTATTCTTGGTACCCTTGGGTCATCTAGACCGAACCACAGAATACTCCCTGCGATGCCTAGCTCTACTCCCTTAGCTAGACCACTTGTTTATTCCCATCAATCTGACTTAACAACATTTGATAGAATAATATAGTCCCGTAGGAAATCACATCCTAGTCAGAACTACTCAGTTCTGTCTAACAGGCTATCTTATATCTTATTTTAGATCATGAGGTTCAACTGTCCAATCAGACCTTTCCATCTGTCCTTCCAACCTTCTGTTTCTCCTTATACATAGGTGATGTAACAACTACTGTGTATTGTGTAATAATTACATAATAATACATTTCCAGTATCAGGTTGTAGTTCAAGTCATGGAAGGTTGTTTCCATGACAGTCTTCAATGAACAAATGGCTAGCTGATGAGTTAATGATGGGTTCATGCCACTCTCCACCCACTTGCTGTCCAAGACTGTTATTTGTGTATCCTTACTGCCGGACGTAACCCAGTGGTTGCCATTGATGTTATGGATTTGGATAGTTTCCCCTGAATGAGAATGACTTTGTGCACCATCATTTGGAACCAAAAGTGGGGACTGCAACACAGAAATATTTGGATATTCATTTTGAATAAGTTCCTATGCCAAAATGATGTGCTCATCAGTTAGCCATTTTCCAGCTTCCAGTTCCTTTATTGTTTCTGTAAACTTCCTCTGGAATAATAAATATTAATTACAATAATTCTAAGTGAGTGCATGGTATTGTGGATTTCTGCACGACATGTACTGCAACATTCATCACATCACCAATAAACATCATGATTTATCACTCTTCCTTTATTTTTTGGTGCAGACTCGTGGCTTTTTTTCTGGTGATAGAATTTTTGCAGATGATTCTCTGTACACTTTCAGTCTGTCGGCATTGACAAGGATAATGTTAGACTTGAGGTTACGCAACCGGAAAAGCTTTTGATTCTTTTGTTCGACAATTTCATATGGGCAACTCCATTTAGGAAACATTTTGTCTCCTTTCTTGCTGTCCTGCTTAGAATTCCTCATGAAAACATGAGGACCAACTTCAAATTCCTATACATGCACACAAAAAATTTATACGTACATGTATATATGTTAATTACAGTGCAAATCTGAACTGGACTAATATTCCAACCCTCCCAATCTGAATAGAGATTAGCAATTATATACATAGGCTTGCCAGTGAAGTGGTTCTACTAAATAGCAGGGTTTCATACCCCCCCCCCCCCCAGGATTTTCAAAAATTATGATGTCATAGTGCAAAATTGACATTGACATTTTGCTAACATTATAGTAATTTAGAAAACAGAATTTTATAAAGCAATACGACGATTTTTCTCCTTGAATATGTGCAAAATTGCACTAAAATCTACTGAAGTCAGTTCAGGCCCTTCAATTCCGATTCACATGAGCCTAGCAAGGCTGATGTCACTTAGTCTATTTCGAAGACGTGTCTTCACAATCTTCATCCGACTAAAAGAACGTTTGACAGTAGCTGTTGCAATTGGAAGAGTTAGCAGTAACTTGAAAATCTCTGGGAAGATCTCTTTGTATGCTCCTGAAAGCTCCATCTCTGTCTTCATATCCTGTAGAGTGGGTGGTTTACTTAGTTTCTTTTTCTCCATCATTTTCTTCTTCTCTTGTGCCAAGACTCTCTTAAAAACTCTCCACTCAGCAAAGATTTCTTCTCCATCCACGAGAGGTGAAGAAGTGAAGGTTTCACCATCAAACTCTACAGTTGCTTCTTTCCCATAGAAGTTAACTAGAGTTTGCAGTTGTGGATTGCCATACTCAAGAAGAGCAGTATCTTCTGTTGGCATCGAAGCAGGGTCAAAGATCGATGAGGAGACAAGTAGCTCCACAGCACCATCAGTGAAACGGCCATTTATATTGGAAACAAGTTTGTCAATATATGGAATAGCTGTTGAATTGCGGTACTCACTCATTGATGTGGCAGCTGCACTGCCAGTTCTAGTTGAACTCCTCCTGCATGTGATGTCATGTTCACTAGCAAGCATGTCAACAGTTGTTTCCACCAGAGAACACCATCTCATTCTTCAGGCATTTCAGCTCTGAAACGATGCTCTCAAGGATGATTGGCAACTTGCTGAAATCAGTTGCCTTGCTTTGCATAAAGCAATTGAACTTAGCAAGAAGATCAAGCACGGATGATAGCAGAATGATAGTGGCCACTCCACTATAAGAGCCCAACACCAACGCTATGCCATATGCTTCTGCATCACCACAATCTTCATAGAGCGTGTGCAAAGTAGTTATCAGAGCAGGAAGCTCCTTGCGAATGGCTCGCGCACATCTCTCATGAGATAGCCATCTTGTTTGGCTTGGTTTGACTACTTTCAGCTCTGGAAAATTTAGGACTGACTGCACATTTTTCAAAGCTTCTGATTTTTGGGGGGGAATAATAAAACAATTTCCACAAGCTGGCCATTGTGCCAAACCAGCCAACATTAATTTTAGTATACTGTACTTTAAGCTGGCCACCATTACTCAGAAGAAGCTAACTGTGTAGATTATTGTAATACACTGTGGTTACATGTGCACATGTAATGCTGTATAAGTTATTACAACTACATAATCTACCTATCCCAAAACACCTTGGTAAAGGCCCATTGGGATTAGCAAGGCTGCACTGTATTACCTCCTTTAACTTCCTCTTTGCACCATAATTCTTTTTGTATCTTGCTTGTGACAAAACAATATTCTTCTTGGCATTCTGAAAAACACTTTCTTTCAACTTCATCATTGCTTGAAATCCTTTGTAACTGTGCTTTGAAGTTCTGATAGAGAATAGAATAGGATCCAGGAATTTATACCCATCATTTTGGAGGTCATTGTCAGAAGGCAACTTTGGATAGTGTGGTTAAATTTTTCCACTAGTCCATTTGTTTGTGGATGATAAGAAGACGTCACTCTCTGTTCGGTTCCACAAGTGTTTGTAATTGTGAATTAATCCCATTAACAAATTCTCGACCTTGATCTGAAATAAGTCTTGTAGCACAGTCAAACCTACACAATTAATATTAATGAGGTCTTGTTTCATTGACTACTAACTAATTGCAAATTATCAACATAAGGTTGAATATTTGTTTATATGTTTATAAATATTCAGTAAACATTTATTGTGGATGTGAGTGTATGCTGCTTTGGTTATTTCACACACTATTTATATGATTCTAAGCAGCAAACCTACATACATTTACACCAGATACTTGTGTCTACAACACAACAAGCAACTGCATTGGTGGTTGCTAAATAGTGGACAGGGAATTTACAGAGCAGCTGGAGAGAGATCTGCTAGATTAGATGAGAGTGCACCTTCCAAAATAAATAACTCTCTTATCGCATGAGAAGATAGAGTAACACTTACTAGAGCACTCCACCCTTGAATTGTAATGGCAGGTAAATCACAGAGAAGTAGGATGAATAGAAATGTGTTTAGACTGTAGGCAAATTTTTTTTAGCGAATAAAGATTGATATTGTATGTTCCCAAAACTCTTACCAAATCTGATTTCAGTGTCAAGATTCTGACATCAGCTCACAACACCTATCTACAGTTCCAAGGCATTATTTTCTTCAATGCCTGGCCCCTATGAGATTAATCCTAACCCTAGCATATAGCATGTAACTATAAAAACCTTGTAATAAGTAAGAGTGTGTGTGTGAAACTATGTGTGTGTATGTAAGAAATAGCACCTTATTAAGATGTGACAGTAACTTTCATACCTGCTAGTTATTTTATATATAAATAACGCAACTCCTTCAGCACATTTGCTTGGCAGCGCTTCTGCTTATGGACATTTCGTGAAATAATCAATTAAGTAACAATATACTTGTTTTCAGCCTCTGTTTGTGGCAGAGGTGCAATGAGATCAATGCCAACCTATAATAAAACACTTTGTTAGTGTGTGTGTGCATATATATATATATCAGGAATTCTTGCTATATAGCGTAAGCAACCAATTATCACCCAAGTTTTGTCCCAATGCTATATCTTACTTGCAGACTTCATTCCAGACCAGGAGCTCCATCAACCATTTAACAGTGAACTGGTGTAGTCTCATTCCAATTATCATATTCCAAAACGGAACCCCAGTACTGCTCACTCATAACCGGTTATCAATCATCATGGACATCAATTATCAACCATTCATTAATATTATGTACATCAATTATCACTCACTGAGATTTCCCCCCTCCCCAAGCAATTTTGTAGAAGTTCAACCTTTAACAGATTTTCATCTTGCATTGCAGTATTTAATAACAATATTGTTGTCCAAGTATGAGAACATGTGTTTGTGCAGGAAATGTTGAAACTGTCACGCAAACTTTGTAGCTAGATCATCCAAACAGAATGGACAAATGCAATCTTTTCCATCTTCATCTCTTATGCAATCATCCACACAATCTTCATGGAGCCAGTTCCCACACGCACATGCCAGCCAATCTGCACCATTCCCCTCAATGACATCTTGCTCATATGAGCCATTGCATGTACAGCAGATATTTGTGTCAATTTCCCTTTGCTGACCTGCTTTACTCTCTGTGGCTGGCGTGGAGTGCACTTTGATGCACTGTCGCTTTCTCTTCACTTCTTTTCTCCTTCCTATTTCTTCATCACACTTCCTCTTCACTTCTCTTTTCTTCTTTGCTTCTTCCTTCAGTTCTGCTTTCTTTACTCGTTCTTGTTCTCTTAGGATTCTATTCTCTGCTTTCTTCTTCGACTCCTCATCCCTTAGTTTCTTTTTCTCTTCCCTTTCTGTCTTCCGTTTTGCCTTCATTTCCAATTCATCTTGCTTCTTCTTTTCTTTTTCTTCAAGTGTCCGCAGTGAATCTTCACTAGTTAAGAGTTTGGCATGTAAAGGAACTTGCCACGGATAAGACATCTTCATCTGGGGTTACAGCAGGGGTTAGGTTGTGACGACTCACCACAGACGAGACTGGATCTCTAGCAGGGGTTAGATCATGGTAATCCACAGGTAATGCTTCAGGATGATGTATGTCAAGCCAATGGATGTAACATGGATCAATAGAGAGATTGTATCCCTCCTTGTACCGACACTGAAAGAGATCTAACTGCTCATCTGTGAAGGATCCAAACATTGATGTCCCCCCACTTCCCACAGCACCCGACTGTCCACTACTTCCTAAAGGAACTGCTGACCCACATGCTCCACCATGTCCAGCTCTAGCACCTCCTGCCTCAGCAGAACCCCCCCAATCCCATTCGTCACCAGGATGCTGTCCACTCCATTCCACCAGGCTGCAGTTCACTCCCTCCTTCACCACACTGTTGTCCATGCCCTCCCGCACCAGATGACAGTTCAAGGCCTCCCTCAATGGATAGTTGTCTACTATCTCCATCACCTCCCCTATCTCCACTTCCTGCATCATCTCCACTACTTCCCCCATCTCCACTTGTTCCCTCATCTCTGCTCGCCCCCTCATCAGATCGATCACTAGTTTTCTCACTGCTAGTGTTGTCATCGTCTGGAACTGAAATGGCAGATGGATTGTATGGGTACACTCCACAAGTCTTAAAACCGGCAATGATGTTTGAAGGAATAAGCGACTTCAACCATGCTTGGGAGAACAACATATTGAAATTGAAATTGAATCTTGTTATCACTTTCCCAGGGTACTTATGGAAATATTGATGACACACTTCAGTCCACTTGCTCTTGAGGGGCCCACAATCCAGTGGCTGAGATTCGTGGGTGGTATGGGGAGGTAAACATAGCATGATAATATCATGTTCCCTTGCAAATCTAACTGCATCAGGCTGATATGTGTGCTATGCCCATCGAGAAGCAACAAAAGGGGGCGCCAAGGAACTGTAAATTGAAGGAAGTGTTCAACCAACCATCCTTCGAATAAGTTCGTATTGATCCAGCCATTGTCACTTAACCCATACCGAGTTCCCGGAATCTCATCTTTGGTCCATGCATAGTTGAGATTTCGAGCATAAAAAATTATCATTGGCGGAATTGCTTGACCAACTGCACTAGCACAAGCTACCACTGTAAAATAACTTGCCCCTTCTTGCCAGACTGCCTATATCGAATTTTCTTGGACCCAACAATATTAGAGACTTTGTAATCGAATGGCACACCACTCTCATCAACTTTATATATCTGAGCTGGTTTTGAATGCAGATTATGTTTATCAAGAACATCTTTGAGCAGGGAGAAGTATTGCTCCATCGTTTCCTTGTTAATGGCGTTCATTCGAAGATGAGCAGTGGTATCACTTCTTCTGAGTGACAAATCACCTTGACGCTCAATAAATCTATTCCACCAACCATGAGTAATGCAATCTTTTTTCAGCGAACCCTTCTCTCTGGCAACATACTCTGCTATATGCATGACATCCTTTCTTGTTTTACCATAGCCTACAGTTGCACACTGCTTCAAAAAGGAGCCAAGTTCATGTTCCTCCTGGCAACATAGGTATGGCCTAGGCCCCGGTTTGTCACCATGCTTTACTCTGCCACTTACTCGATTCTGCAAAGTGGATACAGGGACCCCATGATCACCAGCTGCTTTATGTATCCCTTGGCCTCCTTCAACTGCCTTCATTGCTGCTTCCATTTGCTGGTCAGTCCATTGTTTTCACTTTACTAATGGCCTAGGAGCTGGGTTGCTAGATGATGACGGCGATGGTTCAGATTTTTGCCTAGACAAGCGTTTTCTCACACCCTTCCAGGCATAGCTATGAAATGAAAGGGTAGAAGAGCTAGAATATAGAGCTCCATAAATCACTGAAAAGACTTACCCAAGTGCAAATCGACAAACTCTCTCACGCTTCTTCACACCAACACTCCCGCTTTCCTCCGCGCACTTTCGGATATTTGACTGGGTGATAATTGATGCGCTATTGGTTGATAATTGATGCTGGTTGATAATAGGTTGTTTACGCTATAGATACCTGTTTCCAAACTTCAGGTTCCACAGGTATTGGATGAAGCTGTGCAGAGGATTTCGTAAACTTGTCATTGACTCTCTGAAATTTGTCACAAGTCTCTACATATTGTTTAACATCACTGTTCATGTAAGGTTTCCAATAAATCCTTGAAAAAATCTTGTGCAATGTTTTGTCTCGACACAAATGACCATCTAGAATAAGATGTTAGTTAATATTTATCAGTAGTAATAGCAATATTATAACTGTATGTGAGGTGTGACATGCATGCATCACTCGCTCTTTTTCTTCAACAGATTTAATTAACACAAATTCTCCATGGTGAACCTTTGCTTGATTTTCGTCTTCAAATACAAGTTGACATCGCATTTGTAGTTACTTAATGCCTATAAGTAAACACAATTAAAGGCTCGGGATAAGCACTACAGTTGTGTATATTCATATTCATATTCTCTAGTGTAGAAGAAAGCACTTTTTTCAATTACTGTTAACAAATCTCTATGTCTATGCTGGCTGTGAGCCTCTGGACTCACTGTTCTGCATAATTTTTCTAGGGGGCAGATCAATTATTGGTTGTCTCAGGTCTATAGTGTAATGAGCTTAGCTTGCATTCTAGAGGGGGGGGGGGGGGGGGGGGGTGAAACATTAGCTACCTACCTACCAAAGCCAGCTCCATGGAAGAGTAACAGAGTCTTCCCCAGCATAATTAGCTAGACCATTACTCTCACAAGCCAAAAAAATTATAACTTACTCTCCTGCACAAGTTTCTTTTTGATCTTTATTTAACCCACTAGGGTATACACCCTGAGTTAAATACTTATATAGAAGATCAAAATCAGCTTCCATAGTGTTCAGCCAGCAACAGAGCTAGGACTTGTGGAATAACTATCATGTACTTGTGACCTAATAAGAATAATTAGCTAGTGGACACCTCTGAGCTGGGACTCATATTGATTAGACTTGTAGCTGGCATTCTATATATATAGGGTTCTATTGTTAGCTCAAGGGACTGATTATACTGGGCTGATGTAATGACTGTTTTATTATTGCCTGTTGGGTTGAATGAGAGAAACACTAAATGTTACAGGGTTCCTAGTTCTCCTTGCCTCCTCTGTGCTCCTCCTGATAAGCAGCTGGCTCATCTATCTTGGGGGGTGGAACTTTAGTCCAGTTCAGTATACTGAGCACTTGATTGATGTAATGTCCTGTACAAATTTAGAATAATGGCAGCAACAGATAGTCCCAGTATAGTAGTTCTTACTTGAAATGCTTATGTAGCTATAATTATAATCAAAAGTCATCAACTACAGCTGCAAAGATTATAAAAATGAAATAACAAAGCTGTAAAGCCAGTTACTCTCACTCTTGAAGGAGCTTTCTTGAAGGAGCTTTCTGGCATTTTCATTCATTGACGATAAAAAAATCTATACATATATTTTTAGAGAACGGCTGGGGAATTCATAAAGTTCCTTTTCAGACACTTGAAAAGGCAAAATTGATTACCTAAGTGCCAACTTTTTCTGGTGGCAGTAAAGTCATAACACAGTATGGTTGGGTTTGGGTGGAGCCAGGTGCCTCCTTCAAACTAGTAAGTCCACAACCTTGTGCAGTCCACCAAAAAAATAGCCAACCTGTAGAGATGAGTATTATTGTGGTTGTGATATGTATGGTATGTGAAAACTACAACTATGCATCACACTTCCTTCCAACTTAATAAACTTCAGGTTTTGTACTAGAGGAAAACTGCCATGAGGGCCTGTTGAGAGGATTGCAACAGATGGTCAAAATAATTAGCTGCACTAGTAGCCAATGATTGGTGCCTGTCAGAAACTCTCTCCCTGTGACCTCTTATAAGCCACTAGCAGTTTCTGATGACGCCAAACCCTTGTCTGAGAACCTAGATGCACCACACCTCTTGCCCTCAAGACCAATACCACTAACCTCACTCCCTCACTAGAGCTTGTTAGGAATTAAAGAACAATAAAACAATGGCTCAAATGCACATTAAAAACATAATATATCAATAAGCACAATATCACTAGTAATCTATTTCGTTCGATGATAGACTTACTCAGTCTTAATTGTCTTTCTTAATCGTTCGCTTTCTTTCTTTGTTCTCCTTTTCTCTTTGCTGTTCTTCTCTTTTATAGATTCTATCACAGTTCACGTAGTGGTTTTGTGGGTAGTCTGTCTTCTCTGATCTCTGTGGTTTTACATGTGAGTTATTCCCACAGGTTGTTCCTCCTTTTCCAGAGGTGTCAGAGGCAGTTGTCAGGATGCTCCCTGACACTCCCCCATCGTTCAAGTGAGAGCCATGCTCTCGTGATAGGCCATCAGCATTGGCATTGCGTGTGCCAGGCTTGTGTACAATCTTGTAGTTGTACGGTTGCATCAGCAGAGCCCATCGTGCTAGTCTTTCATGGCTATCTTTCAGTCGTGACAGGTATGTCAACGGATTGTGGTCAGTCTGGATCGTAAATTCGGTACCCTCCAGATAAATGCGTAAGTGTCTGGTTCCTTCGATAACCGCCAGGGCTTCTTTCTCGATGGTCGAATATTTCCTCTCCCGTGGAAGAAGTTTCCTGGATGCATAGGTGATTGGGTGTTCATCTTCCAACTCATCAATCTGGGCAAGAACAAAACCTATGCCACTATCAGAGGCATCAGTTTGTAAGATAAATGATCTATGCCAATTAGGTGTGGATAGAATTGGGTAATTGGTGAGAACTGTTTTTCAATTTCTGGAAAGCCTGTTGGGTATGCTCATTCCACTCAATTAAGTTGGGTTTATCCTTTTTACTAGCTATAGTAGATAAATTGGGTATGAATTTTCTATAGTACCCACACAATCCCCAAAAAGCTCTCGCATCCTTTTTAGTTGTTGGTTGCCTAAAGCTTTGTACGGCTCTCGAAGATGTCCTTGAGATGTGTGAGATGTTCATCCCTGTGGATAATAATGTCATCGAGGTATGCCACAGCAAAGGACTGAGTTCCTTCCAGCACATGATCCATTAGTCTCTGGAACGTAGAGGGTGCAGCCATGAGTCTGAAGGGCATGGTACGAAACTGAAACTTTCCCCACAGCGTCACAAATGCTGTCTTTTATTGGCTAGATTTAGCCACTGGTACCTGCCAGTATATACCCTTTCGTCAGATCTAAAGCTGTTATGAACTTAGCCTTCCCCACATCATCAATTAGATCATCTATACGTGGTATAGGATATGGATCTACCTTGGTTACTAAGTTAAGCTTCCGGTAGTCAATGCAGAGACGCTTGTCTCCGTCCTTCTTCGGTACTAGAATAGCCGAGGACTTTTAGATGGAACGATAATACCCATCTCCAACAACTCCTTGATTTCTCTGCGTAAATATTCATGCGATGCATGTGCTGTGTCCAAATTTCCATTTTTACTCGACAATTTTCGAAAATGTCCTTTCTTTCCACATCTGAAACATTCGATCTGTTTCAAGTCCCTACCGGGTGGAGAGTAGACACCTTTATTTCCCTCTGCCTCTGGATGCTTCTGCTCCAGTGGTCTTGGGTGATTCCGAGTGTCCCTATGTTTCGGTCGAAAACTCTCTCTCTGGTCAGATTTCTTTGGTGTTCCTCCTCCTTGTCGCTGACTGGACAAATAGCGTACAACAGCCTCACCCAGTTCCTCGTAAGTGTCGGGGTGCAACCGTCGCATCTGCCCCTCCAACCACCCTGGAAGACGCTTTAGTGCTAACTCATAGAGCATAGTATCTCGTTCCGTCTTGTTGGAGGAATCCAATCACTGGTGGAAGGACTGTTTGTACGACCTGAACCATCCATCGGGGTTAGTTCCGTCGAATGTCTGGTCAAATACCTTGGCTCGGTATGTTTCAGAGGTCACATTGTAGATATTCAAGAGGGCTTCTTTGACCTGCTCGTAATCAGTCTGACTCGGTGCTGGCAGAGCTGCCACTGCCGTCAACCCTTGACCAGACAACGAACCCCTTAAGTAGTTCGCCCAATGTCGGGCTGGCCAACCATTCGCACAGGCTGTCACCTCGAACATTTTCAGGTATGCGCCCATATCGTCGGTACCTTCACTAAACTTCTGCAAGTTTATCTTGGGAGGTGCTACTTCTGGTGACGGTGGAGGAGGTGGGGGAAGTTGTGCTAAGAAAAGCTGTGTCCAACGTTCGTCTTGACGTTCCTGACAGGCAAGCTCATGCTCCCTTCGTTCCTCCTCTCGCTGGAGTCTTTCTTCCTCTCGCTGAAGTCTTTCTTCCTCCCTCTGTGCCTGTCTCTCTTCAGCTCGGATGAATCGCACTGTTCTAGACAGCGGGGGCAGTTCGTCCCCCCGTGTCCCTTCTGTTTCAGCATCCCCAGGAGTGTGAAAAATACTTCCACTCCGTAGCTGACGTTCTTCTCCTGGTCGTGTTCGTACGTGAGACATGCTCGCGGGTTGCATATATACAGAACACAATTAACCAATAATAACATAATGTCGCTCTAATAAATGACAAAAGAAAAGGATACAACAGAAATATGCACTGTCCCTAGGGACTAACACTGTATGATATCCTAGGGTAGGGTTTTGTTTTCACAGGCTCCTAGATACGAATACCCGAGCCATTTCCCTGCTAACGTAGCAATAGAGAAAAGAAAATAGCCCAACGCGATGCTCCGACCAACTAGGAACTCCTGTCCAAGTTGTCTTCCACTAGGATCCAACACTGTTTCGCTGATCCAACCGCTGCCACCAAATGTCAGAAACACTCTCCCTGTGACCTCTTATAAGCCACTAGCAGTTTCTGATGACGCCAAACCCTTGTAGATGCACAACACCTCTTGCCATCAAGACCCTGGTAAGACCAATACCTCTAACCTCACTCCCTCACTAGAGCTTGTTAGGAATTAAAGAACAATAATTTATAACAATGGCTCAAATGCACATATATCAATAAGAACAATATCACTAGTAATCTATCTCGTTCGATGATAGACTTACTCAGTCTTAATTGTCTTTCTTAATCGTTCGCTTTCTTTCTTTCTTTGTTCTCCTTTTCTCTTTTCTTTTATAGATTCTATCACAGTTCACGTAGTGGTTTTGTGGGTAGTCTGTCTTCTCTGATCTCTCTGGTTTTACATGTGAGTTATTCCCACAGGTTGTTCCTCCTTTTCCAGAGGTGTCGGAGGCAGTTGTCAGGATGCTCCCTGACAGTGCCTGGCCATTCATAATTCAGGACTTTTTAATAAAAACTGGTAAAACATAGTAACCAGCACCAAGAAAACATGCGTTCCAAAAGCCACTCATATAAACGCATCATATAGCCTCCCTCAAGGAATTGGTATGAGTTGCACAGGATAACTCCACGAACAGCTGAGAAAAGCCTGGACTCCAGCATCTATGCCCGTATTTTTTCAACATAGCATTATCTTTGGTCAAAAATTTACGTTTTAATTCAAAAAAACACCTGAGCTGTGTTTGTTAGTGAAATCATAAATAATATTATATGATACACTCCATACAATTGTCATACATAGTGTATCATTTTCTATATGTCTAGGACATCAACTATAAATATCAATAGTGGCATAATTACAGTAATTTGATTGGAAGTGAATTTTCACCACTAAAGCAACAAATTAATTGGCTTCACCTGATTTCCATCTTTACCCCTGGCCATGTGGAATGAAAATGTAATAACAAAGGTACCACAGTCATTTTGCTAACAAAATAACGATGTCAACAATAGTACATCGTGAGCTATGAGTTAGTGATGACCTCATACTACTTCCTGTCCAAGACAAATCACAGCAGTTGCCATTGGCAGGATGAATTTGGAAACGTTTTGAATTTTTTTTTACCGATGAAAGACCATGTTCTTGTGCCTGCCTGAGGTTAATTTCATACTGACTACCCTATTTAGGAAACATCTTATCTGTTTTCCTTGAGGCATTTGGGAGTCTAGGGACATTTCAAATGAAACATATTGGGCATATGAACCAGTACCTTGAGAGAATGCTCCTCCACAAGCAACACAAGTGTTCATCTTGCGTCAGAAACTAGAACAATAATATTGTAGATTACTAGAACTAATTGACTCAACACTCCCCAACAGGGCCTTGCCATAATTATGGGGCTTAAAAACGGAACTCGGACAAAAATCTTTATACTTATATATTTCTGGGTTCTAATCAGCATTTTTAACTCACATTTTAAATGTAGCATCCTAGTTTAATCTCTCTTGAAGACTTGTCATAAAATTATTTGATAGCGCTCGACATGGCGAAATAAAACACCGAACATACTTTCTTATATATACTAGTTATTATTGTCCGTGCGCTAGTATAGCGCGCTACTTTTTATCATAGCGCGCTATACTTTCTAGTATAGCGCGCTACTTTTTATCACTCTGTAGCTTCTACCTTTTCCTGGTCTCCCTGTGCCTTCTCTCCTCCTGGCTGGCATCCCTGCTTCTCTTTTTGGACTTCTTGTGGATTTCAGACATGGTATCCTTGGCAAGATTGCTGCCAAAGCAGTTGAACAGGGACCCTGCCATAAATGGCAACAACTCCTCCACCAACAAGGGTCCACTGTCACATGCCTCGTTCTGGCGTTCTTGGTAGTTGCAAACAAACTTACTCACAACAGCCTGAAAGACCATCAAAGCACCGTCACAGGCAAGGAAGCTTGCCCTCCTATCAGGGTCACCAACTATGTGCCTCCACACCTGGCTCACATCAACTGTGAGGCTGACAGCCAGCTCGGTGGGTGCATTCAGTCCTCCCCTGTTCAAGGTGTTGGTCAACCACAAGTACTCCTATCCACCTCGTCAGTGTCACACACTGGGTCCTTGACACCAGCCTCCTTGTCCACCAACAAGTTGATGCAGTCATCACATGATCTTGTGGCCTGTCAATGCATGCTATAATTATACTGTATTAGCTGCCTGTAAACCCCAGACCACATGTAACCTGCCAAAACCACCTGCTAAAACCACATTATGATTGCAGCTGCTCAAATTATTAAACCTACATGTGCAAATAAGCAGCTGGAGATGAAGAGAAAGGAAACTCAAAGAAGTCTAACAGAAATGTGGCCAAAGAAGAAGAAAACTTCACAAAAATAAGGGATGCCTGGTGTATCTGGGAATGAGCTTTTACAAGAACATGACTTTGAAGTTCTTTCAAACCAGAGTCTGTCGATAAGGAAAAGGCATGTAATGAGCTCGAATGTCTGGAAGAGATAGGGGAAGAAAGTATTTCTGTTGGTGACAATGAATCTGTTACTGTCAATGAAGAATGCTTGAATCAATGCTGTACTGAGGAAAAAACTGCTTACCAACCAAGGCATTATCTCTATTTGCTATGAATGATCGCAAATTTCTCGCTACATGGTATGACAAACATGAATGGCTCACTCTATGTACTACGAAGAAGAAAGTATTTTGTGTCTACTGCAAATATGCACACAAACATGACCTACTTACATTTTCGACAAAAGGTGAGGAAGCATATACAATTAAAGGATTTGATAATTATAAAAAGGCTACTCAAAAATTTCGTACCCATGAGAATTCAGATATGCATCTTGAAATGAAGTTGAAATGGAATGCTCTTGCCAATCCATCAATTGCTACTCAGCTCAACACTCAAATTGCTAGAGCTCAACTGTCTCGGCGTATTGGGCTCTTGAAACAACTTGAGGCTATGAAATATCTTCTCAGGGAAGGCATAGCATTGCGTGGACATTCTGAAGAAGGGGGAAATCTACCTCAATTATTAAGCATGCGGTCAAGTGATAATAATGATATCAAAAACTGGGTCAAGGAAGGGAAGTATTTATCACATGACATTGTTAATGAAATGATAAGTCTGATGGGGCAAAAAGTATTACGACAAATTTTAGCAAGAATCATGAGTAGTGTTCCTAGTTGGTATGCTGTGATTTCTGATGAGGCTACTGACGTTACTTTTAAAGAACAGTTTAACTTGTCTATAAGGTATGTCGATGATGATTATATGGTGCATGAAGATTCAGTTGGTTTATTCTATCTTCCCAACACTAAAGCTGAAACTTTATTTGTTGTATTGAAAGATATACTTATGCAATGTGCTTTGCCTTTGTCATTATGTCGTGGTCAAGCATACGATGGAGCTGCTACAATTCAGGGGAAAAGAAAAGGCTTAGCTACCTTCTTCAGAAAAGAAGTCCCAGCTGCATTCCCTGTCCATTGTCTGGCTCACTCCCTGAATCTCTGCCTGCAAGATGCAGGGAGGCAGATACAGCTATTGAGAGATACTATTGATCTTATTAGAGAAATAGTGAAGTTAATAAATTACTCTCCTAAAAGAAAGCATCTCGTTTCTAAGAAATTGTTGGTAAATGAGACTGCAGAAGGTGGCATTAAGGTGCTGTTTCCAACTCGATGGACACTGGTGCCATTGGTGCTGTGATCAATCAGTATGGTGTTATTATGGAAACCATGGAAGAAGTCCATCAAACAACCCATGATGATTATGGATTGAAAGCAGCTGGAATACTTGCTGCTTTGGAAAAATTTGAAATTTTATTTGGTTTAAAATTGGGTCACCTTCTTTTCAGTGCTGCTGAAGAAACTTCTAAAGTCTTACAAGCCAAGGATCTAAGCATTCAAGAGGCAATGGCAGCAGTTAATGTAACACAAGATTTTTACAAGCGCCAGAGGAAAGATGTAGAGTTTGAAAGGTTCTATAGTGCTGTTGTTGATCAGGCTCATTCATTGGAAATTGGGGACCCTTAACTGCCTAGGTATAAAAGGTTATATACCAACAAGATTCGGTAGCAGTCAATCTCATCAGTTTGATGCACCCAAAGTTTACTTTCGTAAAATTTATTATGAAGCTTGTGATATCCTTATCCAAGAACTCGATGATCGATTTAAGCAAGTGCATTTAATGAACCCCATGATTGCAATGGAATCACTTCTTATTAAGGCTGCTAATGGAGAAGTTTATGAAAGTGAGCTTGAAGTCATTCAAGAATCTGTTTTTAAGAATGACCTTGACTTTGATCGACTGAAGAAGCATCTGGGAGTTCTAGTTGATGTTATCAACCAGGCCTTACCAGAAGTGAAGAAAGTAACTAGCATTCGAACAATATGTGAAGCTATGTGTACACTTGCATATCGATCAATGTCCATAAGTTCACAGATTGCTACGCCTCTACTTCCAATTACATCCTCAACCTCTGAAAGAATTTTTTCCACTTTAAGACGTGTTCTAACATACTTAAGATCCACTATGTCAGAAAAAAGGTTAAATAACTGCATTTTACTACACATCCACAAGGATCTCACAGATAGACTTAACTTATACCCAAGATTTTATAACACTAAATGAAGAAAGAAAGAGATACTTTGGAACATTATAAGTAATCATTGTAATTGGTGTGTGTGTGTGTGTGATAAAAATTGTGGCTTTAAAAAGATGGGGTAGTCTTCAAAATTTTTAGCATGCTGACATGCACCATTCCCTTGCCCCCCCAACCAGCAACTACTGGCTGGTACACATTCACACAGAAATCTACCTTTGGAACATCATCTGCATTGAGCTTGTCAATGGTGAAGCAGATAAATTGGTGGTTATTGTCTCCAGGTCCCTTCTTGATCTCAAATCTGGAGGAAAAAAACATCACAAACATAATTACACAGTATCTTAGTCTCTGTGTGTTGGGTCTAATTGAAACGTAGTATAGTCTGTCTATAGTGCTATAAGACTTTAGGAATAAAAAGTTTAAAATATTTTAAATAACTTTTTACTAATTTTACTTTCCTTCTATGTGGAGGCCAACAAAAACGGGGGGGAAATAACCGAAAAGGTCAAGGTTCATAAAATTTTCATAAGGTCAAGGTTCATAACTGGGACTTTACGACCAAAATATTCGAACTCGGTACCGGTACATTAGCCACAGTGTTTAAATTACATTTACCTGAAACCATGGTCGATACAGAAGCTTGGCCTGCACATCTTTTCTCACAGGTCGGCAAAGTCATTGACGGAGTCCTTTGCCATCAGCTCGACCTCCAGCTGCTGAAGCAACTCCGCCGTCCTTTGGTGTCTGACCTCCCTGATGGCTGCCTGGGTTGGGCTGTACCACTGGGACATGACTGTAGTAGCCAGGGTACTTGGCGAAGAGGGAGGGGACGGAAGTTGGTTTGAGACACCTACGTTTCCTGTCAGGCCCAGTCTTTTTCACCCATGTAGCCTCAAAGTCCTCAGGCTTAAAGTGTTTGTTACTGACACCTCCATGCTTGGTGTCGATGGAATCCTCTCAGTGGAATGTTTTCACCCACTTCTGCCTGATCTCTTCATTAGCAGGAAAGACTCTCATTGTATACTTCTTGGGCTCTGGCACCTCGCCCTCTTCCTCGACTGCATTGTCCTGATTCGTTAAATCATAGCCAGAGCGGCAATAACTGCCTGGCACTTTTTTCCCATGCCTTAAGTTGAAATCTTCACTTGTAATATCATTCAGCTACTCTGGTATGGTGGCCACTGCAGTGGCAGATCCAGGATTTCAAACAAAAAGGGGGACGCAACATGGCGTCAGCACTAGAAAGACCGGAAGTGGTGAGGGAGTAGTTAGTGAAGGAAGTGGCAGAGGGAATGGTGGTGGGCCCCCTCGACTTTACCCACTTCCCTGCAGTGCAGGTGTGTTGCTTCGGGTTGATCCCAAAGGACTCCTCTTGTAGGTGGAGGCTCATAGTGGATCTGTCATCTCCAGAGGGTCGAGCATCAATGACGGAATCAAGGAGGAGTTATGAACACTATCGTACGTGTCAGTGGATGATGCAGTGGAAGCAATCCTCGGACGGTGTGTGGGAGCCTTGCTAGCAAAGGTTGACATTCAAATTACATACCGAATAGTGCAGGTCTCGAAGGATCGATGGTTGCTAGGGATGCTCTGGGAAGGTGCACTCTGCATCGACACAGCCCTACCTTTTGGCTTAAGATTGGCCCCAAATATTTTTAGTGGACTGGCAGATGCAGCAGAGTGGTAAGTGAAGGCACAGGGTGTACCGACTTTGACAACCTGGATAACGTTTTAATAGTAACACCCAGAATTCAATAGAATGTGCAGAGCATCTCACCATCCTGCTCTCGATATTTGACTTCCTTGGCATTCCAGTGGTCAATAAAAATTAGAAGGACCATTGACAGTAGTCAACTTTCTAGGCATTTAGGTCGAAACAACAGCTATGATTACCTGTCTGCCAGCACAGAAGCTTATAGAACTGCAGGAACTAATGAGATCCTAGATCAATCAGAGATCATGTTGTCGATAGGATCTTCATACCCTGGCAGGGAAACTGTAGCAATGTAAAGTGGTAAGACCGGGTAGGACATTCCTATGCAGAGTTTTCGAGCTGATGAAGAGAACCAGCAGACATCAACACCACATCCGGCTAAATGTGGGGATTTGGTCTGATTTGATGTGGTGGCACACATTCTTGGCTAAGTAGAATGGAGTAGCAAATGATGCCACCAGGAGCAAGACCAGAAACGCATGTATTCACAGATGCATCTGGGGGAGTTGGGTGTGGTGCCTGGTGGGAGCTGAACTGGATTCAGCTGAAATGGGCCCAGGGGTTAGTGTTTGGTGAATTACCGATCACCCAGAAAAAATACTTGCAGTGGTACTGGCATGTGTGGTATGGGAATACCGCTGGATACAACCACAACTCCAATTCCTCAGATACTGAGAGAGCGCTACTAGTGGAGCAGTAGACAGACTGGACGTCGGTGAAATGGACACAGGTTTTCAGAAGTTATTTTCAGCCGGCTTGGCTTCAGTCACCTTAAAATCCTATCAATCAGGATGTGAAGCATTCAATAGATTCTGTGGTGCAGGCGGGGGATGTGGCATTTCCAGCATCTGAGCAGGTCATATGTTACTTTGTGGAAGCTCTGTTCAAGAAGGGGCAGGAAGGGACATCCATGAAAGTGTACTTAGCGGTCATCAGGTACACACAAATGGCCATTGTTCTGGGAGACTCCCACACGGCAGACTGCGATATGTGGTACGAGGCTTCATGAAGAAAACAGCCAGCCCCAGGAGGAAGTTGGGTTGTCCATCACACCTGGTATTATGCGACAACTGAGAGCAGCGTGGGTAAAACAGGAGGATGCTTGCATCCGGCACATGCTCTGGCCTCGTGTAATGTGCTTTTCAGGTTTCTGCAGTCTGGGGAAGTGGTGGTGCCAGCACCTAAGGACTTGATACAGCAATTTACCTCAGTGAGGGGGATGTGAAGTTGGATAGAAGGGTCGATCCCTCTTACTTGAAGGTCACCATAAAAGCCTCCAAAACAGATGTCTTCCTGAAAAGGATAAAAATATACTGAGGGTGTACAGGGACAGAGCTGTGCCCAGTAGCAGCAATCCTTAGTTACATGGCAAAAACCAATCCCACGTCAGGTGGGCCATTCTTCACATTCAGCAATGGTTACCCCCTAAAAATATGTGAAGAGTGAGGAAACCGAAGGACAACCTGACGAAGGAACAGAGAATAATCCTGGGGGAGCTGAGGAGGATGGAAGTGGTCATGATCCTACCAGCAGACAAGAGGAAGGCAACAGTCCTGATGACAAAAATAAGTTACTTTTTACATTTAAAAGCTAACAGGAATGCTGGAATCCAAGATATATGGAATACTGAAGAAGGATCCCAACAAGTCACTGGAAAGCAAGGTGAGTTGTGTACTAAAGAATTTGGAGAATACAGGAGAATTAAAAAAAATATGCCTATACAATAACTGTAAGAGGACCACCGTTGATTTATGGGCTCCATAAGATACATAAACTAGAGGTTCCCATTGTATCTTGTATATGTGCACCTTCATTTAATCTTTCCCAGTTTATAGCACAGTTGATATTACCTCTAGCTGACTACACGAGTACATTTCTCAAGGATTCTGGGCATTTTATTGAGCTTATTCAAGGTGAATGTTTGGCACATGATGAGAGTTTTTTATGTTTCCTCTCTTTTTACCAATGTTCCCCTGGAAGAGGGAGTGGAAGTCATTTTTGGAATGTAGAGAAAAAACGAGAGCTTGCATGAGAGGATTGCTAGGTGCTGACAGGATTTTTGAACCGTTGGATTTGTACCTAAAATTCACCTACTTCAGTTATCAAGGAAAATACTACGAGCAGAAAGAGGGTGCAGAAATTGGCTCCAAGTATCAGCAGTAATAGCCATCCTTTAGATGGAATTCTTTGAGCAGTTGGCACTCAAAACTGCCTCTCTGAAGCCAAGGTTTTGGAAGAGATATTTGGCCGATACTTTCTACATAGTTAAGAATGGCAGTTGACCATCTCAACAACATCAGGCCAAAGTTTACCATGGAGTGTAAAGTGGATGAATTGTTAACATTTCTAGATTACCACCTACACAGAAAGGAAGGGGGAAGGAAGACTAAGTGAAACATTTTACAGAAACCGACGCACACAAGCCACATACCTGGATTATTGATATGACAGATGAGGAGGTAGAGCTTAAATGATAGAGCACAGATGGCAGTGGCAGAGAAGGAGGACCTGCAGATGGAATGTGAAGGAAAGTCGTCCTTCTGCTGAAACAGGCACTTTAACTGTTCAGTCAGATCCACACTTTCGTCCGACGCCTGGGACTTATTCCTAGCCACCTGCTAGAAATCTAATCCCAAGCCAAACTCAGTATCTCTCCCCGAGATACTGGCTACCCACTTGAAACAAGTATGTTATATATTATATACAGATAGAGAATCACACATACACAGTGTCAATCAACACTATCAACAATCTCCATCAGAGTTCTTACAACAGTTCTTAAAGTTCAACATAATCAGGTATCAGTTCTTTTGTGCATAGGCCGTAGCATGTTTCTATCTTATACATAGTCTCCTTTTATACTCTTTCTATCAGTTCAGTTTGACATCACTGGTCTCCTTGCCAACCTGTGGATTGGACCAATCGTCTTCACTTGGGTCAACCCATGTCACAGGCTCCTCAGTCAGGTGAGTGTTCTTGCTTGTTGTCTGTGGTGTGGTTGTGGCTTGTTTGTTCACATGAGTGGCTTGTTCTTTCACATGTATATGTCCCTTTGTTAATCCCACAGATAGTGATGTTCTGCTGTCAACACCACCGGCTGGTTCTGCCACCGTCAGGTGAGAGTATTTCCCTGGCACTCCCCTTTCCTTTCCTCGCGACCCGTCGTGATCAATCTATCCGCATTAGCATTGGCGATTCCGGCTCGATGCTTAACGGCGAATTCGTACTGTTGTAGAGCCAGAGCCCATCTTGCTAATCTCCCGTGCGAGTCTCAAGTCGGGTGAGTGGATTGTGGTCCATCTTGACCGTGAACTTCGTACCCTGCAGATAGGTTCTGAAATGGTTAGTGCCTCACGCTCTATAGCGGAATATTTGGTCTCTCTGGGTAACAGTTTCTTTGACCCATAAGCCACCGGATGCTCGGCTCCATCACTGTCTATTTGGCTTAACACATAGCCTAGCCTGAGGCAGAGGCATCAGTTTGCAAAATAAACTCACTAGACCAGTCAGGGGTTACTAATACTGGTTTACTCACTAGGGCTTCCATTAAAAGGGTAAAGGCTTGTTCACATTCATCTGACCATTTAACTATGTTTTCTTTGTTTTTATGGGTTAAATTAGTCAGGGGGGTAGCTATAGCAGAGAATAAGGGTATAAAACTATGGTAATATACCCGCAGAGATCCAGGAAAGCACGCACTTGTTTCTTATTACTAGGTCTAGCATATTTCTTTACTGCTCGTACTTTCCCCTCTACTGGTTTAAGCTGTCCAATCCCAACCATGTACCCCAGATATTCACATTCATTGACTGCGAAGTCACACTTCGATTCCATTACATGTAGACCTGCCTTCTGAAGTCTTCTGAATACCTCGTCCAAGTGGTCGAGATGTTCTGGCCAGGTATCACTTCTGATCAAGATATCATCCAGGTAAGCTGTGGCAAAGGTATGGATGTCATGTAATATGTGATCCATCAGCCTTTGGAAGGTAACTAGCGGCGGACACTAACCCAAAGGGCATGGTTGTAAACTGGTATTTACCATATGGTGTGATAAACGCCATCTTTTCTCGGCTACTTTTGCTTACAGGTACTTGATGGTAGCCTTTGATAAGATCCAATGTTGTGATGAACTTAGCTTTGCCAATTTCATTTATTAAGTCCTCTATATGAGGTATGGGCTAGGGATCTCCTGTGGTTACCGCATTTAGCTTACGGTAGTCCACGCACATCCAGGTACCTCCATCCTTTTTGGGGACCAACACTATGGGGGCTGCCCAAGGGCTCTTCGAAGGCTCTATGATTGACTGGGAGAGTAGGGTTTGTATTTCATCCCTTAAAAACTCTTGAGCCTTGTGTGCTAATCGGTAAGGAGGCAACCTAACAGGTGGTGCATTCCCCGTTCTGATCTCGTGCTTCACTAATGAGGTGAGACCTGGCACATCTTGTATAACCTCACAAAACTTCTCCTTCAGCTGAGCTAACTGTGTACTCTGCTCTAGTAAGAGTAATTTGGGTTTTGGGTCCAGCTCAGGGTTAGGCATGCTGTCCGTCTCTTGCTCATCTGCCACAAACACTGCGGGGGCTGGGGAAGACCACCTCTTTATGGCATTGATGTGGTAAGTCTTAACTCTCTTCCCACATGCACCTGTGTCCACTCTATAAGTAACTTCAGTGACCTTTTCACTAATCATAAAGGGACCTTGCCATTCATTAAGGATCTTATTCTTTACAGTGGGTCTGAAGACTAAAACAAAATCTCCCACCTCGAATATCTGGGCTGTCGCATTTCTATCATGCTGGGCCTTTTGCACTGTCTTTGCTCTCTCCTCGTTCTCTCTGGCTATCTCAGGTAGTACCAGGAGATCCTTTCCCTGTATTGAATAAGGTTGTCTCATTAGCATACTGTTTTTCCTGAAATAGGGACTTCCGCCTTCTTCCGCACTCGTTCTAGAGTTGGGTTGGTACACTGTTCTTGTTTCAGCTGTTCCGAAGACATGCTATCAGTTTGAATCTCCTCCTCTGGTGTAGGGTGATCATCAGTCCTAGTGTCGCTTGGCAGTTCCAAAGAGAGAGAGTCAGCTGGGCTGAATTCATCCCTCGCCTCATCCACTATCACTGGATCTAGCTCCTGTTGATCCTCTTCCTCCTCCTCCTTACATTCACTGTCACTGAGTGCCACTGGATGCATGACAGCTTCCTCCAGCTCTTGTTGGAGAGCTTCAGCACACTCCTGCTGCTTCTGAGCCTTCTCCTGGGCTCTTGTCATCACCATGCTCTGCTCAGTGGTCGTGAAAGTGGGTGAAGATGGTTGCTCTTCTTTCTGGGTCTCTTCTTCAAGTGCTTGTCTGAGGTAACGGTGAAAAAAGGGAATGTCATGGCCTAAGAGCATGTCAGATGTTAGGTGACTGTTTACTCCCACTGCCATATCTACTTTCTCCCCCCCCCCATCTACTCATAGGGATACTTTGGCAGCTGGAAAGCGCGCTATCTTGGAACTGGCTGTATTGTATGGGATAGTCCAGGGCGCAAGTAATCCTCTTGCCTCTCACAACTAGGGTGAACTATGGACTTTGAACACCCCGTGTCCAACAACGCAATTACAGGCTTCCCATTTATTTCTACGGGTCTAGACCATGCAGGTATGTTTTTCTTCGTAGAGATTGCACAATTCCCACTTTCTAACTTGACTCTACAGATTATTTTTTTAATGACCTGGTTTCCCACATTTAAAACACGTCAGTTGTCTTAAATCTTTTGCTGGACCAAAAACCTGAGTATTACTACCACCTTTCTCCATTTGTTTGTTTTAGGAGGGCCTCACAGCGGTTTCTCGGAATTGTCTGATGTCTGATGTCTCAGGGTGGAATTCGCTGATGCCCTTTTTGTTCAGGTCTGCGCTCGGGGCCCGATGTGTTGATATGCCTAGCCACCATCTCCTGGAGATCTTTATATGTGGGAGAGTTTTGCTGGCGCATTTTCACCTCTAGCCACCGAGGTAATTTCTGCAAGGTAAGTTCAATAAAATAGTGTCATGAATATTTTTCTTACTTGTTTGCAACTAACGGTCAAAAGTCTGGCTGCGGCCTCGGAACCACGCACGGCGAATCAAACAATTTTTTCCTATATGCTTCCTCAGTGACCTGGTCGTAGGATGTCTGGTCTTCGGTAGTGGGTGAAGAAATGGCAACCATTCCCTGGCCTGACAATTCACTCATTAGATAGGTTGCCCAGAGGTTTTCCTGCCATCTATTTGTCCTGGCTGTCACTTCAAATGTGTCCAGAAACGCTCCCATGTGTTATCCCTTGCCTCGTAAATTTTTTGTAATGACAATTGGGGTAGGCACGGTGGAGGTGATCTTGTTGCCTCGACAGGTGGCCTTCGCATCATTTCCACCAACGCTGCCCATCGCTCTTCTTGATTGCATTGCCTGTCCCTTTCCTCTCATTCCCGCTGTTCTTGTCGATCGCGGTCTTCGCGCCGATTATGTTCATCGTGCTGCATTCTCTCCTCCTCTCTTTGTGCCCTGGCTTCATCCGCTCGAAGCCATGTTATTATCATTTGCGTTCCTGCAAATCCTCCTTTTTCAGAGGGAAGCGGCATTACAACAGATAAATCTTCAGGAGGGCCTTCTATCTCGCCTTCGCGGATTTCCCTTGGTGTAGAGAAGCTCATTGCCGTCTGGCTTCTTGTCCACCGGTCCTCTCCTGGATATGACATCTTCCAAAGAGATGAGAGAGATGGAAGAAGAAAAAAACGTTAGTGGCACAAGAACCAACAAAAATATACACAATACGGCCATTATAAGGATATTAGTAGCACCAAAACTACTAAACTGATAAGCAAAAGAGATATGCACCTGTCCCGAGGGACTAAAATACTCAAAAATGTCCTTGACAATCAATCCTCCAAAAGATACAACTACTTCAACCTCTCACCTCAGGTTGTAGTAATTAACTCCAAACACAAGAGAACACTTTCCTCTATGTAATCCTTAGTCAGCTTTCTCAACTCTACCTCCGAGTCCTTAGCTATTTGATTCCGGGTTATCTGTCTCTAGATATCCCACCGCTGCCACCAATGTAACGGAAAGTCATCCTTCCTCTGAAACAGACACTTTAACTGTTCAGTCAGATCCACACTTTCAACCGACGCCTGGGACCTACTCCTAGCCACATGCTAGAAATCTTATCCCAAGCCAAACTCAGTATCTCTCCCAGAGATACTGGCTACCCACTTGAAACATATTATTAAATACAGATAGAGAATCACACATACACAATGTCAATCAACACTATCAACAATCTCCATCAAAGTTCTTACAACAGTTCTTAAAGTTCAACATAATCAGGTATCAGTTCTTTTGGGCATAGGCCATAGCGTTTCTATCTTATACATAGTCTCCTTTTATACTCTTTCTATCAGTTCAGTTTGACAACACTGGTCTCCTTGGCAACCTGTGGATTGGTCCAATCATCTTCACTTGGGTCAACCCATGTCACAGGCTCCTCAGTCAGGTGAGTGTTCTTGCTTGTTGTCTGTGGTGTGGTTGTGGCTTGTTTGTTCACATGAGTGGCTTGTTCTTTCACCTGTATATGTCCCTTTGTTAATCCCACAGATAGTGATGTTCTGCTGTCAACACCACCTGCTGGTTCTGCCACTGTCAGGTGAGAGTATTTCCCTGACAGGGAAGAATCTAATTTGAATAGGGTCTTTATAGGTTATCCGCAAGCTTTCATCAACCTTTCTTCCTTAGATACACCTAAAGGCAGAAAGGAAGATAAGTGCACTAACACAGGCAATAATGGCACTGAAAATAAGGATCCTATGGTAGTAATTCCTTATGTAGAAGGGATGAGTGAAGACATCAGGAGGGTCTGGAGGATGTTCAACATCAGAGTCATGTTTAGATCAGGAGAAACTCTGAGGACCCAACTGAGCAAAGTGAAGGATGAAATTAGTTTCCACTCGTGCGTTGTGTACCACATCACTTATAGTTGACTGGAGACAGAATGAAATAACATAAGATGCCTGTAAAACGTGAAATCTGCAAATTCTGAACATGCATTGGACAATGGACATCCTATTTTGTAGGAGGAAGCCACCATCCTAGACCAGGCCAGAAGACAGAAGGAACTGCTAATGAAGGTGTGTTACACATCAGCCTAGCACCAAAGTGTGAGCGGTTCAATCGAAACTGTGGAATAGACCTACCTGGCTGCTGCGTAGCCACTCTCAAGAGGCAGGACTTAAAACAATGACACTATCACTTTTCTGAATTTTTAAAGTAAATGATGTAGTAAAGTAAAGCATGTTCTTCTTATATTTACCAATTTTTATTTTATTATTGCATTTTTGGTGTTATTTTTTGCCACATCTGGTTTATTTGCTGGATGGTGTGCCAGGATGTAGTTTGTATAATGTGGTGGATAGTTAGCTACTGTTATATACTAAGGTCACCCAAGTCTTAGCATCTCGATGGAGGCTGGAGGATCTAGTTGAAACATTCATAGAGATATTTCAAGTATGTCATTGAGAAGGTAATGGCTCCATTACATCCAAAAGAGATTTAGCTTCACCACTATTGGCACTAGAAACTCCCCAGAGGCTCGGCTGTGACTAGAATTGAGTTAGATGCTGCACAGGCTTCACCAACTTTACTGAGCATGCTGGTTTGCCATGTTCTTGATCAACATTTTTTAACATAATGGTCAGCATAATAGTACTTACTGGCAAGCATGACTGTGCTAACTTTGCTAGTATAGCTTAATGCAAGAAATGTAAGCATAATATATCCTGATGAAGGCTAGAGCATCTAGTCGAAATGTTGAGGGATTAAATTTAATTCTTATTGAGAAGGTCATTGTAATTTCATTATGTCAACTGAGAATTTGTTGAGAGTTAATATACCAGTTCCTATATAAATTGATAAATAAAAGTGTAAGCCCCTCCAACTCCCTGCCGAGAACCCTGTGAAACCCAGAGCCCATTAATGAGCCAAATCCTCCCTTGCCATATTACCTTTTACCAAACTGTGCATGTGCAGGCTCTCGTTTCCTTTCTCCCATTCAAGTCAGAATACCATTGCCATTTACTCACATAGCCTTTGCCAACCTCATTGAGAGCGACACACAGATATTTACCAGGTTAGAAGATTGAAAAAGAAAAAGACCCAGGTTTATACCTGCAGAAGTGGAATACTAATGTTGCACATAGTTGTCACACAGCATTTAGGTAGTGCAGAGGTATTGGGAAGAGCAGCAGCAGTTTCATTATCATTGCTATATAAATATTTATTCATTGCCAGCTCGTGCTGATTTTACAACAGCTTTACAAGTTTTGTCATGTTGACATCATTGTCAATAATTTCGTAAGCTTCCAATGGACAAATCAGTCTATATTCTCACATTAACAAATCAGGCTTACATAAACTATTGCTTTACATTATAACTAGATCATAGTTATGTTGCAGGCATAGATTAATCTGCCAATCACTTGCCAGATTTCTTTAAAGTGGGATAAAAATTTTTTTGTTGTTACAAAAGTCTATGCAATAATGTATTGAAATGTTTTAGAGTTCTAGCACAACTTACACAGATATTTATTTCCTATTTCATCTGTAGGTGAAACACTGAGAAGGTTCAATGCTTAGTCTTATTCTCAATTGACAAGCAACAGAAGGCCCATGACAACACACAGGACTACTATTACCACTATAGTAAAGGATGTTTGTAGTTGGGCAAGTGTATAATACTACTGTGACATACTGATGCATGTACACATTATATTGTAGTGCCATAAAAGCTGGTTGTTAGGCATATTAAGTAACCATTTTTGTAAATACCTACTTGACTATTGGTTTCAATATTTATGAAACCCACCCTCCTACTGTTCCACACTCATTCTTTATCCTTTATAATGTAATCAGGAAATCTCCATGTAAATATGGTGACCATACACTGTTCAGAGTATGCTCCCTCCAGAACTCCGGAAGGTTGAGACATTATTTTGCTAACTCCAATGGCATACCATTGCAGAAATGGTAGACAAACAAACAAATGTCAGGATTGTTACTCCTTATTATGCATGTGCTTTGTATTCTCGCTGTTAAGTGGTTGCTCAGTGTCAAGCAGCCATTTTCTTGTTGACTGATCCTATAAGTGACCCAGCGTAATAACCAACTTTCATGGCAGTTTTATACGCAATATGTTAACCAATGGTCTCCATGGCCTATCCCTGCACTACATCTGTCCATGGCCTATCCCTGCACTGCAGCTGTCCCTTGGCCTATCCCTGCACTGCGACTGGCCATGGCTGGAAAGCTTTTTTTCCTTATTGTTGTTCCAGGAATAGAAATCTGGAAGTCAAATATGCATGATGTTCAGCAGGTTGTGGTAGCAGTGAAACATTACATATGTGCTGAGGGTTTATAACAATAACTTAGATACTGACGGTTGAGGTGACAAACTTATAGTCATAGCAACCACATGCAGGTGTCTAGAACCTGTAATTGACTAAATCGGTGGACTCCAACATGCACCCTTGGATGTTAAACTCCAGTTTTCCACCAAGAACTCAGGCAATATACAGATTATAAACTACAATGTACATCGTGGAGGGTGTCTCAATGGTCCTGATTGTATTATTGAATTCAAGTCTATGTACCATCACATTTGACCATCACCAGTTCCTAAATAACTGCAATGTGCTCTTCTTAGTACAGGAGGATAAAAAATTACTATCAAGTGTCTTGCAGCAGACCAACACATTAGACTGTGACATATATGCAAAAGCCAATACTCTTCATTAAGCTCTGGACCAGATCCATGCAAGATAAACTGGGAAAATACAACAATGGGGTAACATCTGGTCAACTGCTTCATCAAATGAGCTCAGCAAATTTCCATTTCCAGAGCCACACAGATCTGCTACGTACAAAAGCATTGTATTCCTCTATACATTAATTGTTATTTGGCCTAGTTTTTTTAAAATATATCCACTTGTCATCAGTGCCACAAAAATGGAGATGATCAAGATCATCACACCAAAACTATGTTCTATCAAACAGGGTGAATTACAACACATCCAATTGTCTATGGTTGCTAGACAATCCAGGTCACCTATAGCTCTGAACATCACAGAGGAAAATCCAATTACCACTTTTCCACCGTCATCAAACAAACCACACATTTGATTCTTCGAGTGTTCAGGCAGGATTCTAAAACCCAACCAGGGTCTTAGGGAGTGAGTAACCAAGGGCCCCAATTTTGAATGTGGTCGGAACACCTCTGAGACTAGATTACTCTTCAATAATCAAAAATTGTGCTTCTTGCTCTTTCTCCAGCAATTTAGTATTTATTTTACATGGCTAACTCAATAGTTTGGAGTGTCTTCGAATTATGATGAACGGACATACTGTACACAAGTTATGTGGGAAGAAAAGAAGAGTACATAGATACACAGGATAAAAAATGTTCAACTGAATGAGGGACAAAATTTAAAAAAATCATTGATAGGATGACATCCGTAAGGGGCACGACATCATATTTTTACAAAAACTGTGGTTATGACTTTGGAGGTCCATAAATTCTGTAGATTTTAATCTAGGAACTTCATATTTAGCTCAAAAGATAGGTCTCTCTGTGTGCTCACACTATTGCATAGATACAACTATATCCAAGGTACTGGCAGTCAAATTTAGGGACCTCAAAACCTGCATCCCCAAGTTTTTATTGATTAAGGTCTGTGAATTTTTTTTGGGCATGCAAGGTCGCAGGTTTGATTGCATGAGGGGCCTTTTCCCTCATTTTTTTCTCCTCCCCATTCCCTTTGTACTTGAGGGTTTAACTCGGGTGGAGTCATTTTCACTTCCCCGCCCCCATTTTTTTTTCCTTCCTTTTTTTCTTCCCTCCCCCTTCCCTTTGTACTCACTAGGAATTAAAAAGTGCTTATATGTTAGTCGCTTGCAAGAAGTGTATCTTGAATAAATTACTTTCATGATAACTCTCGACATACTTGTTACTTTGAAAGTTTTCTCTCTGTGTTTGTTCTATTGTCAGCTGAGAGGGCATTGAGACCCTTATCAGTTCCAAGTGGTAAATATTAAGACACATTTACAGGCATAATTATAATGTGTTAATGATTCGTCTTGGTTAGTCCCAGGTTGTCTCTAGTTCATGGCAGGTGTGCTGTGCTGTGCCCCTGATATCCAGGGACACTAGCTCCTCCACCCTCTACTAATTACCTCTAACTAGTGCTTGAGGTGTCTATTGAGGTAAGCCATCCCACCTTGACTGGTGTTGGGGGACATATCACTCACCCTGTACCCACACCTGAGCACCTCTCCATCCCTCTTTAAAATTAGTTATCATTAGTAGTAATAACATACCCACTTTGCATTTGTTCACACAACAGCCCCCTAGCATCTACTCAGCACACACACACATCTGCCCCCCTTCCTGTGTCCCGACCCAGTTACTTCACTTGTAGTAATAACTTGGCAGTGCCTCGATTTTGGGGTCTTAATATAGAGTGTATATGCTGCACTCTCCCAGCAGCCAAGCATCTTTATCAAGGAGTCCAGCATGCCACAAACTGCTGCCATCGTAGCTCCTGAGATGAATTGCTGGGTCATAGGCTTAGCTGCTGGCACCACGTACTTCCACATACCACAGAAACCAGAAAAAGCACATATGCGAGGCTGCCCAGAGCATGTGCCCATTGCAAGCGTCCTCCTGTTTTTCCCACACTACTCTCAGTTGTCGCAGATTACCAAGCATGATGGGCAGCCGTGACTTCCTCCTGTGGCTGGCTGCTTTCTTCTTGAAGCTTCGTACCACATATCGCAGCTGTGGCCAATCTGCCATGTCGGGGACTCCCATACCAAAGACTATCTGTGTGTACCGGATGGCCACCAAGTACACTTTCACGGATGTCCCTCTGCCAACAAGTAACATACGACCTGCTCAGATGCTGCAAATGCCATCCACCCTCCTCCGCTCCACAGAATCTATTGTATGCTTCACATCCTGATCGATAGGATTTTAATGTGGCTGAAGCCAAGCTAGCTGAAAAAAGCTCCTCAACAGCTGCATCCAGTTCACCGACATCCAGTCTGGCTGCTGCTCCACTAGTAGCTCTCTTAGTGTCTGAGGAATTAGAGTTGCAGTTGCCTCCAGTGGTATTCCCTGTGAAAACAATACCGACAGGTTTTATCGTGAAATACTGTCTGCCACTCCATTATTGACACACACTATGTGGACCACTATTAGATAGATCTGGTAGTGGGCTTTGATGAAGAATAGGCACCATAGCAAATACATTATGTGTGGCTCCCATGGGTACTCCCAGTTAAGGATCGTTACTGCAGCGTCATTTTCACAGGACGATCACCCAGGTTTCTCCTCACCGGCTGACCCATACCCCACATGCCAGTACCATTGCAAGTACTTCCTTCTGGGTGATCGGTATTTCACCAAATGCTATATAACCCCAGGGCCCATTTCAACTGAATCCAGTTTGGCTCACCAGGTGTCACAACCGACTCCCCAAGATGCATCTGAGAATAGGTGCATTTCTGGTCCTGCTCCTGGTGGCACTCCATTCTACTTAGCCAAGAATGTGTGCCACCACATCAAATCAGACCAAATCCCGGTGTTTAGCCGGGTGGTGTTGATGTCTGCGGGTGCCCTTCATCAGCTCGAAAACTCTGCATAGGAATGTCTACCCAGTCTTACCACTTTACATGCATGCTGTAGTTTCCCTGTAAGGGATTGAAAATCCCGTCAACAACATGATCTCCGATTGATCCTCCAGGATCTCATTAGTCCCTGCAGTTCTGTCAGCTTCTGTGCTAGCAGATGGATAATCATAGCTGTTGTGTCGACCTCAATGCCTAGGAAGGTGAGTACTGTCACCGGCCCTTCTAGCTTCTCATTGGCCACAGGTATGCCAAGAAAGTCAAATATCGAGAGCAGGATGGTGAGATGCTCTGCACATTCCGTTGAGTTTGGAGGTGCTACTATTAAAAAGTCATCCAGGTAGTGAAAGATGGTGGGTACACCTTGTGCCTTCACTATCCACTCTGTTGCATCTGCCGCTGCACTTTAAATATTGGTGGCCGATCTTAAGCCAGAATGTAGAGCTGTGTTGATGATAGAGTGCATCTTCCCAGAGCATTCCAAGCAACCATCGATTCTCCGGGCAAACCTGCACTATTCGGCACTTCTAATGTCAACCTTTGCTAGCAAAGCTCCCACATCCATCCATCCGAGGATGGCTTCCACTGCATCATCCACTGACACATACGATAGTGTGCTAAACTCCTCCTTTATTCCGTCATTGATGCTCGCTCCCTCTGGAGATGACAGATCCACTATGGGCCTCCAGCTACAGGAGAAGCCCTTTGGGATCACCACAAAGCCACTCACCTGCACTGCATGGAAGTGGGTAAGGTCGAGGAGGCCCACCACCGTTCCCTCTGCCACTTCCTTTGCCAAGTCATCGCTTACCACTTCCAGTCTCTCTAGTGCTGATGCCATGTTGCATCTTGATTCTTGATCTCTTACAGGTATGTGACATGCGATCGAAGCCAATGATGTGGACACCCTCTTTTAGATCCAGCACAATGTGGATCTGGGTGGAGTCACAATGAACCGGCCAATATTGTGTAGTTCAGTGATGAGCTGGCCACATTGCACATAAGGTCTGGCAGGAGGATGGGTGTAAATGCTCTGCAGTGGCTACGAGCTTCCAAGTAGTCTGTATATTGATAGCGACCTGTGAAGGTTTACAGATATGTAACCTGTCCTTGAAATGTGTGATTGTACTGCCCACATCTCTACCCTTATTCACACTCTTATAATTATAATTCTCGTTAATCACCAAATTATCATATTATGCCTATCACAGTAATTCATAATACACATGACTACACACATTCCATCACTACAATTCAGTTCACCCTGCCCAGTACCACTTTGTTGGCAGTCTAATTGGGAAGGTTTTCCCTGGCTAGGGAAGGTGGTAGTATGGCCCCATGGGGGGTTGATATGGGCCTTGCTGGTTCTTGCCTTGTTGCAGTGTTGTCTGCCTTACTGGACCTAGCTTTGCACTGTAAGGACAGTCCAGGACTTGGTGTGGGCCAGCATATCCTGAGCACACATGGTGGAACTGGCATCTCTGGTAGCAAAACAGTGTGATCTTTGCCTGTCAATCTCACATGCAACCAGCGAGTACTCCTTGGCAGCTCCTGCGCCTTCCCTGTGAAGCAGAGGGAGAATAGTGATGGATTAATCCTATACTTACTATTGTCATTTCCTGCCACTTGTCTCCGATATGTTGCACCGTACAGGACCCATGCTAGGCCTGAGTAGTCCTCTGATGCCCTGATGATCGCAACCATGTAGGCCCTCAGTTCTTGGACCTCCACTAGGTGTTTCACTGCCATTACTTCTATATGCAAACTATTGTACCAAGTGTTTAGTTGGGTTATTGGGCACCTTCGTCGGTTAGTGCTCACCTGGGAGATGGGTTCCGGGTCGTCCACCTTAATTGACCAAAACTTGGGGAGAAGATCCGACATTTTAATGAACTCCGATGTCTGGATGCGGCTACCAGGTTAGCTGGTACTGGCGGTAATGCCTCACCCACATACATGCCAAACATCTCTTTCCTGGCTCCCAGTCCTCCAGCTGGAAGCAAATGTTCCCAGAACTGGGTCGCCTCAGTGCTTCCGGTACTCTCTTTCTCCATGACTGGCACAGCCCCCAACTGGTCGCTCTGTGGCATAAGACCAATTCCTGGATAGTACAATGCATGCGTTCAAACATGGGTCTTGTTTCCCCCCTTCAACCCAGGGTACTGCTTGCCCACAATATTGGTCTCACATGTAGCGGATTGCCATAGCGCTCATTTGTCTCCGCCACCCTCTTGGCCTTGCTTGCTCCATTGTTCCATTTTCCCACCATTATCGGCATTGCTTACTTACCAGACCAAGGTCATGCCGAAGGGCATCGCTTGCCCTCATAATCCTGGCCGCCTTTGACCCAACTACTACAGGCATTGCTTGCCCTAGGATATATGGGAGGCCTGTGCCTTGCTTTTACCTAATTACAGGCCGTACTCGCCCTAGACTAAGGTCTGAGCCTTATTTGCTCTGCAACTATGGGTATTGCCTGCCCTAGGGCAAGTTCCAGGTATTGTTTGTTACTCAACAATAATGCTCTATTATCTGGGTCTGGGACTTGCTTGCTCCCAACTAGGGCACTGCCTTCCCTAGGACATGGGTCCATGTCTTGCTTCTTCCCCAGCTACGGGCACTGCTTGCCCTAGTATATTGGTCTGGGTCTTGATTATTTCCCAGCTACGGGCCCTGCTTGCCCTGGGATATTGGTCTGGGTCTTGCCTATTCCAGATATGGGTGCCCTAATCCAAGGGTTGTCCACCATTGGACAACCCATTTGTTAATGTTCCCCCCACCCTTATCTCATCAGCACATTATAACAGCCCACTTTGGCCATGCCTAATATTACGTGGAGGCCTCGGCTGAGGCTACCCATCATCCCAGCAAGCTGAGAGAAGTAGCTACTCTTTACCTGAATCATTCCAGCGCTCCCATCTTTCAGCTTATTCGCACTGCTCCTCTCTTTGGCCAGGGCCTCCTTCACCAGGGCGGCTACAGTGGACCTCACCCAGGTTTCGTGCTCACTCTCCCTCTGTGCCCCTCTGTGGCTGCTATTTTCCCCTCCTATTTCTGATTCAGCCATGATCTGTCGACACTGTTGCTCAGACTCTAGGTCAGTTCCAACTCAGATTGCAAGCTACTCACCATCTATGCTCTGGCCAACACGTGCTCGCACTGCTGTAACTGCAAGCCCTCTCATTAACCTTGGTTGTGCATTCTGCCCAACCATATTAAAAACTGATTTGATTAAACTAATAAATAGAACACAACCAATAGAGCAACAAGTATGAGTTTATAAGCATAAGTGTTAAAAACTTATCGGATTAACAAATATTATTGGAACACAACCAACATCAGCAAATGTGTATAGATGAAACAAGTTATAAAGTGTCTCTCAATGTTTAGTTGACCATGCACTCTATCACTACACTATATAGTAACAACAAAACAACAAATAACAACAAACTGGAGCAAGAACTAAAGTTTTACTAGCACAAAAATTACCCAATTAACGAAGCAGTTTGTTGGAATGTGATGCTGTATTACAGGAATAACAGGTTTAAACTACTTTGACACTCTTTCCATGACCCCCTGCTTCGACACTCTTTCCACAACTGCCTTCTTTGTCATTCTTTCCACGACCACGATGATCTACATGTATTCAAAACAATTAGATTTTTAATATGGTGCCATTTCAGCTTTGCCAATCACCAGTCTGATAGATGGTATTTAGCTTCGTGGACAGATTCATGATACACAACTAGTATTTTCCATGCATTATCAAGAGACACTGTTTAGAATAGGGCCACACCAGACACAGACAGAGCTATTCTCATGTAATAAAGGCATCATTTGGGGCTAGTACTCTGTGTTGTTTTCTCATGTTATAAAAATGTCATGTGCTCCTATTTTGTTTGCACTACATCCTTTTCTCATGCAACACATTATGAGGACAAAAAAAAATAACCAGCTACAAGTATAAATCATCAACATCAAAGTAGGATTGCACTAAGGTTCCTAGCAACAATAGATTGAGGGATGACAGGATTGTAGACAAGCAGTGTGCTACCAATATTATATAGACTACTAAGTGGGTATATAATTTGCACTGAACTTGACTGCCAACCACAATTGGTAATTCTATAACTGATCATCAGGGATGTAAAAAATAGTTCTAAAATAAATTGCCAATAATTGCAACCATTTTTGATGATGGTAGCTTTTACCATCTTGTAAGCACAGTATGACATGGCCTATAGCTTTCCTTTCTACAGAAACCTTCAGGCCAGAGGTTTGGCCATGTATAAGCCACACATTTCAATATTCAGATAGTTTCTAATACCCAAGGAAAAAACACTTGAATATATATTTTTTTACTTAGAACATAATCACTGCATAAGGCCTTAGGTAGTACCTTTTTATGAAGCATGCTTATGTATCTCAAACAAAATGTCAAAACACTTTATATACTAACATCTCATGTTATGCAAAGATAAAGAGAATCTCTTCAATCACAAATTCAATAAGAGCCAGAAGTTTATGCTAACCACTACTCATGTGGTAGGTCCAACCTACCCCCTCCAACCTTCCCCCCGTCATTAAAAATGGCCCTGAGTTTTATGTACATATATATATATATATATATATATATAGAAAAGTACTGGGATGGAAAGTACTGGGACTAGCCATCCCAGTACTTTTCTATATTTAATAGCTCTGCCTTAATACAGCATTGAGCACTATTTGTAGCCTTCTCAGCAAACTACCTTCTAAGTATATATATATATATATATATATATATATACACACACATGCTGTTCTTCCCAAGCACTGTAACCTCTTCACCAATGTCATTTACATTATGATCATCAATAGACAACCACTTACACTGCTTAATCTTGCATATAATTAAAATGGTCGCCAAAATTATCACGAATGCAACAACAACAGTGGGTATGGTTAGTCCAATGGTGAAGTTTTTATATCCTGTAGAGGGGGAAATAAATATTTATAAAATATACAGCATTGGACTAAATTTAAGCTTCATAATTTTAAGGAATACAACATAAACTTACAGCATGATTTAAAAAAAAGCAACCAAAATGGAAACCACCTGGTGATTTGGGCTATATATCACATCCAGCCCTCCAGGTGCTAAGTGAAGCCTATAAAGCTCCAAGAAAGTTGCTAGTTGCATTCTGATTGGTTTACTATACCAAAATCCTAGAATATTTTGTTGTACTTGTGAATTGATAATGGTCACCTGGAGCCAGAAGAGTAGTCCAGTCATGGCTTAACAGTCCTAGGCTCACCAGCAGCTAAGTACTAAGTATAGTCCAAAGTGTCTATCCGCAAACCCTATCATGTAAGTTAATGTGTGTAAGTTTTCATCTACCACCTTATCCATTAGCAGCTATTATCCATGGTCCAAGAGTTATGACTTTATAGGTATTCCCTTATCTAATCCAAGCGTAAACCTCACACTTCTATGAAAACACAAAGCTGCAGAAGAAAATCTACCATGATTAAATATTATCAGAGAGTATTATACTAGCATACCAAGATATTTCATTATGTGTAATGTTATTGCTTTATAGACTGCTCATTACTGTGCATTATACCACACAATGTGAAAATGTAACCAAGGTGAGACATAAAAACATGTGATTATGTGGTTTTTGTCCAAAAAAATCCACTCACCTTTTGCACCTGTTGTACAAGATCTAATATTTCCCAAAGTTTCATTCATGACAAGTAAATTTCCTTCATCATACACAAGAATACTGCCATATTCTTTAGTGTTAGGAATAACTTGTTTCACAGTGCTGGTCTCATCAATGGTGCCCTTTATATCACTAATACCATCCACCTTACCCACCAAAACATAGCTACATCCACTGGCATTATTACTCCAGGCTATGTAGCGGCACTGGATGGAGTATGTGCTGCCCTCCACCAGACACACATCCACTCCCTGCAAATCTGTAGTCACTGCAATATGTAAAAGAGTGAATGTTTCATGAGAAGGTACACTTGTGTTTCTTCTCTCTCTCTAAAACTTACAGAAACTAGTAGAAGCTGATGTAGTTCTACCTATAGCATTATGGGCTATAATACTATAGGTGTAGGTTGCTTTTTCCTTCAAGCCTTCCACTTTAATAACTACTGGACCAGATGATGTTGTTGACTTCTCTGTCACGTTCTGTTCTGAATCCTTCAAAATGACTACTAAAGTGTAACTCGTCACTGGGTTTACTGGACATGGTTTAGGCATCTGAAAATATTACAAATACCATCAATTATAGTGGGCATTAAAATCATTTTGTATCGGTCATGAGAGATCATCATGTTAAATCAACATAACAAACCATGAAGGTGACTGTTAATGTGGCTCCGCCTCTATTGCTCATGGACAGGAAGTGCTGCAATGTGTTTATGGATGGAAGTACAGGCAAACTCCCATTAATAACTGCATGATCACTAACTCCAGCATTATTCCTGGCCGCCACTAGTACTTCCAACACATCACATGCTTGCACATCTTCCACAGTAAATTGATGTCGCTGAGTGCCATTAATTGTCCCTTTTTTCCTTCTGGAAGTTCTACGGTTGGAGAGGTCTAAATCAAAGGTCAGAGACACATTTGGAATAGTGGAAGAGAACCAAACAACTGTGAGATAATCATCCTTCGCACTGAGGGAGAGATTAGTGGGAGCTTCAGGAGGACCTGGGAATAGAAATAAATGATAAGTATGATTATTTAATTGGAGAAAGAAAAATTGCTGAAACAAACATAACAATAGTAGTGCTGATGATGATGCAATAATATTCCATATGTGAACTCCAAATTACATACATGTATTTCACTTGTAAACACATTTTCAAACCTGTTTATTATCTACACATATTAAAACAGTCATATCATGTGCTTTTGTTGACTGTACCCAGTGCTTGTGGCTTGTGTACAGAAATTGCCTACTACACCTATTAGCACATACCACATCTTGTTTCTGCATTGTTGACTACACCCATGTAGGATTGGATACAGCCTCCTTGAAGGACTTGATATAACAGTTACACAGGAGAACTCCACCAACCCAACAGCAGATGATTTGGTAGATTATTGGCTATATCTTTTTAGATATTTGGTAACAGTTTCCGAGGAGTGACAACTCCACAAAGAAAATAACAGAATCCATTCATTCTGCTTATTTGCAGCACTTGCAGGCTATATAGTTGGATTAACCTGCAACAACTGTAACCCATGCCTTTTTATGGTAATATAGGAACAGAGTAGTTGTGAACATGCATTGGAATGTTTCGATTCTTCTTGCACACAACTCGAATATTTATGAAGTTATGTGACTGGAAAAACATAGAAAAAACAAACATACATAGACCATTAAAGATGAAATCTTAAAGTGTTTTCACACCTGTTGTCTTTGCACTCATAGTTTACTACCTTAAACAAAGGTTCAAGGCATGCTGGGTGTCATTTTTGAGCTAATATCACTGAAACTAAAGTGAAAGTCTAAATAATTTTGGTTCACATTGCAATCCAATGTATGTGCAATGTCATGGCTGTTTTAAATTTTCTAGCTGCTCCAAACAAGAAAAAGTATGTCGAAATGAATTAAGAAGTTAAATGTTATTAATTATTGTGATATAAGATCATTAACGAGTGCATGTGGTAATCATTCAGAGATTGAGACTTGAAGCAAGAAGATAGTTTACTCAGCTTACAACTAATGAAGGAGTTTATGTCTAAATTTCAAACGATTTATGGCACTAACTTATTGAGAAGAGGATATAGCAACAACAGGGCAGTGGATCGACTACTTCCAACTCCAAAATCGTTAACCCACACTATAGCTAGGCATCCCAGTAGCAGGAGACCTTCCAAACTAACAGCTACAATCCAAGAGGTTATGAAGGAACAAATGCAAGCTGATGATGAAGCAACTGCCTACCAGCTGCACAAGCTCCACAGCTACCCGTTGCTGAGGACTATTCTGCATTGCAGATTCTCACTACTAGGATTGACTTATCAGGGCAGCTCCCACTGCCAGATGTGAGCAAGATTTATACTAGTTTGGGATGCTTATGGCTATATACTTACTTGATTTGGTTGGGAAGGAGACAGAGGCTTAGTGCTAACTAAGGCAACTCCATGAGGCTCCTACTTCTTGCTTGCTGTTTGGGGTAAGGGGGTGATAAGCTTCCTTGTTATTAGTTTAAGTTGTTTCACAATGTCACAAATTTAAGCTGAACGCCATGCTGATGTGTTGATGTGACTGACCACGGATTCTCTTTCCAGTGAAAAGAACTAACAGATACCTTTCTTGTAGACATTTACAAGAGTTTCTTTTCTCGTTTGCTTCATATGAATAATCCCCAAGAGGTGAGAATGGGCATGGCATTTCATGGGAGAGACTCTAATGGATTTGTAATTATCCTCTGGAACGGGAAAGAGTAGTGGCAGGAATGGGATACTGCGAATGTGGTAAAGTGTAGACGTACATCAGATATCGGTGGGGAAAGTCATCCACAGATTATCAAACTAAAGGGTGTTAATTAGTTTTGTTGCATTTGTGATTTATTTGTCCTACATATTCCTTTATTTATGTATTTGTCATCACCAGTGTTTATACCAACTCCTGAGATCTCAAAACTGAAAAAGACTCTGTCAACTGATGAGCTGTTGCTTATATATGAAATCTTACAAAGGATGGAGATCAAGTTATGAACAATAGAAATAACAATGGAGTGTCATATATGCATGACTGGATGAACAATGGAAATAACAATGGAAACCTCATTTATGCTTAACTGGATGAACAATGGGAATAAAATGGAAATCTCATTATGAATGAACAATGGAAATAAAAATGGAAATTTCATGTGCCATTTGTTGGGTGGTGTTAATCCTAGCATTATAATTATTATGAACTTGATTATATTTCCCTAGTTGGGGCATAAGTACTGTATTATTTCATCACCTTCAAGCACCTGACAGACAAATATGAAGAGTCTAATGAAGTCCACTATAGCTCTAATTAACCAAGAAAACAATAAAAATTATATGAACAACAGCGATAACAATGTACAGTCCAATTTTCTTTGATGCCTGCAGAATGGCCTCTAGGCATCTTTTCCAAATTTCAATATTTCGACACTGCATGAAGTCTATTCATTTGGACGACCTAGAATCTGTGCGAACTATACGATGGTGCAAACTGATTGAGGGTGCAGACTATTTCACTGAGCATGGGCACCAGCTTAGTGAAAAGGGCACGAGCATCCCCGAGGACAAATTATTTCTGATTGAGGCAAGTGCCGAGTGTGGGCTCTGTCAAATAAGTTTGGGGTATATGTGTACGGACTTTCTACAGCACGAGCTAATTAAATGAAGATGGTAGCTAGGGATTGAACTATATGAGGGCATGAACTGATCAAGGGCAATGAAGTGATGGAGGAAATCCAGTAGCTAGAATTCAACAGGATTCCTCCAGAACTGTGAGTGCACCATGAAAATGGAGTTTCTAAGCTGCTCGAGTTGCTCTGTATGAGGCCTGGAAGCTCCCTAGTTCCCATAGAGGGTACTTCTTTCATTATCTCCAGGTCCAGCAGACTTGGGGGACACACAAGTTATATTATAGCAAGCGTAAGAAAAATAGTGAGTTCATGCAAGACGGGGAAATGTATTGTTTTCAGAGATGCTTTCCCTCAATGCTTTCCTTAAACTCATATTCAGAAGTGCAGTATAATCAAAGTAGTAGCATGCTATAAAAACTACAGTCCAAACCGAGTAACTGGAGTAGATCACTTCCCTGCTATTTTTGCTTCTGTTCACATGGACAACGCATGTCTCTGTCCGTGCTTATGTGTGTGGTAAGATTTATAGAACATGGCTTACATTTGCGATAAATGTAAGTGCAAAACTGCTCTGTACACTTTTTTAACGTTGGTTTGGCCAACTGTGATGCATTGCATATGTTGTACTGCAATGCAACACCAAAATGTACCATTATGCACCTTAGAAACTGCCGATGTAAGTTTTAGCTGAGATAGGTATTTTGCTAGCATCAATAGATAACTATAGAAATTTTATACAAATTGCATTGGCAATCAAGAATGATATTATTATATTAAGAATATCTCATTTTATCTTTACATACCATAAACTGTGATTTTCACTCCACTTTGAGTTTGTGTGGTATCATCAGTTCCAGTCCTAGCCTCACACACTGCATAGGTCAGGAGGTTTTCCCGTGTAGCATTGATGATGAGTTGAGATGAAAGTAAACCATCCTTTCTAACTGTGATGCCAAGTAAAGCAAGTGAAGCTAAATTACTTGCTTTGTCAGTAAAATACTCCAAGCGAACCTCTGGTACGTATACACGCCATCCAATTATCTGATGTCCACGACTGACAGAGCAGTTGAAGATGATGTGTCCCCTTACAGGAACAGCTACAGGACCTGGACCAGGTATTTCAGTGAAAACAACTGCAGGGACATACATATACAAAACACTATTATTATGATAATGTCGAAGAAATTAATGTCACTTTTAAATTACCTACAGATTCTGCAAATGGTGCTCCTACTTTAGCTGAAAATTCAACATTGTTATTGGATAGTGACAAGAGCTTTGGTAATATACAAGCTGCGGCTGATGATAATCGAGGTATATTGAAATTTATTTTTATTATTATTATCATTTATTGTATCTTTGCCACATCTGGTTCACGTGATGGATGTGTGTGCCAGGGGTGTGGTTTGTATCATGTGGTGGATAGCTATATATAGCTCTGGTATATAATGAGCTCGACCAGTCTTATCATCTCATTATTCCTGATGAAGGCTAGAGAATCTAATCGAAAGATCTAGATACTCACTTACTTTCTCATGAGTTTCTTTGTTCGTGTTACAGGTGAGTGAAGCAGACCTATTGATTTTGCCCTTCCTAACATTTCAATGTCAAGAACTACTATCTATGATAGTTAAAAAAAAATGTTTTGGGAGTTTTGGGAGTAGAAACATAACCAAAGAGTGATCCAGGAGATGCATACAGGTCTGTGTTGTAGCTAACCCTGCAATGGCTAATAAGGGCTGAAAATTAAAATAACACAGTGCCTGATTTTATTTCAAATATGTGACATAGTTAACAGCAAGAGTTAAGGGTACTTTAATCTAGGTAAGCACTGTTGATATGTTAGCTAGCCTAGTGATGATAAAAGTATAAAAATCTCTTGGAACGCTCTTTTGTTTCTCTACCTCGCAATCGTTTAGGCCAATGTCAGTACCAATCATTTTAGCTATTAACTAGTAAGGTCCTCGGTCTCCAATCTTTAGTGTGGCAGGCAATGATTCTCAAAGCACGTCAACTTTATATATGAAATCATTTGTTGCCTTCAGCTAGAACTAGTAACCACTATTAGCCTTTTGCTTTTTTGGCCAAAGACGAAGACGCTGCTTACCCTGTAAATTACACCATTTCAACAACGATGTTATTAGTCTGGCGCAGTCACACACTCAAGACTATAATGCTTGCTGCTATAAACCTCTCTATTTCAGGAAGTGCAGTGTGATTCTAGTAGAGTAGAGTTAGATACAGTCTTGCTAGCTAAAAGCTTGACTTTCATTTCACTGTGCAAGCACTCCAAAAGCTTTATTGTAGTACCTGCACATTGCAATATTTTGTGCAGATATATCCAATATCGTGAACATGTACGTGCAAAGAAAGATCCGCTATCGTGAGAGTCCATCACAGTGCTGTTTTGACAGTGAAGTGGTATGGCTGGAGGGATGGAGGAGAGGGACCATTGAATGAGGCGGTTGCTTGTGTCATTCATGGAGTTTTGGTAGGTGAGGTACCTGTGATCGCTCTCAACGAAGAAGTGAACTCCAGTGAAGTAGACACAAAAAGGCCTGATAGCTTCCACCATGGCCAGGCATTCCAGATGAACAGTGGTCTATCTGTTCTCCTGTGGAAGTAGTCATCTTTAATAGTATGCAATGGGTTGCTGTTTTTTTAAATCTTTGATCTGACTTAAGGCAGCGCCTATTGCGTTAGAGCCATCTGTCTGGAAGTTGAAGTGGTGGTCCAGGATAGAACAGAGGAGGAAGTGATGGCATGTTTGAGGGAGATCAATGCTTTCTGATGAGTTTCTGTCCACTGGAGGCAGTCTGGGGTGCACCCTGTGGATGTGGTGAAGAATGAAGAGATAAAGTGGTGACAATAGACGGCCAGCCCAAGGAAGGCTCTGGTGTTTGTTTTTTCCTTTTTGGGACGGTAAAATGGTGGATTGCTGAGACTTGGGACTAATTGGTTAGTTTTGATTCGAAGAAGAGGATGGCTGTGCAAGCATCATTGAGAAACAAGCTACACAGGTTTTTTGGAAAACTCAAAACATCTTCACTGACATGTCTTTTGCCTGCTAATCAATAGAATGCAGCCACTTCCCCATTGCCCAAAATTGTCATTCAAATGACACCATTGGCAACCAGCAAACAAGAGCTGGTTTGGTGATCAAGTCACCGGCTGCAGACTTGTAATTGAGTGTGTGCTTTACCCACTAAACCTGTTTCAGTGAGACTTATGCACTTAAGGTTATCTCCAATACACCAAAGGCCACCAACATGGTGAAGATCCATGCAGTATTTCTTGAATTTACATAACAATGAATGTATAATATGCATCACCTTAAATGGAATATTTCAAACACAGAATAACGTTTCTTGTACAGTCCACCCCATCCTGCATAATAGGAGCTAAACATTGAAAAGATGAGCAGAAAAAGTTGCATGTCCGCAGCACACACCTGCAATATAAGTTAACCCATTTTACAGTACAAGCCTCCCAAAAATTTACGTACCATTTGCATTGAATGATTGTGGTATATTTGAGTCACGGCATTGCTGGACCATTCGCCAAGCATTCTCTAAACATTCGCCAACAACACAAACAGAACGAACATTAGGCTGGGATCACTTTAAGAGCTGTAACATTGAATTTCACGTATGCATGTCCAGCGATACGAAGGCGGGAGATAAGTTAATGGTTGTAGCTCTAGCGGTTACTCTTTTTCAACTTAACGGAATCATGATGCCTTATTCCAGTATAAGAAACTGAGAATTCTATTCTTTGGAATCTAGAGGATTCAAGGCTGCAGCTTCAGTCTGTATTTTGAAGGAGGGCATGACAGCAACAAGGCAAAGCGTGCACAGTTTTGTCAAGCACCGCGAGACTGGTATTACAGCCATGCAGCAGGAGATCTTCGTTGGTTACAGCTGCTGTACAGAAAGTCATGGAGGAAAAGATGCAGGAAGATGACGGGAAAACTGTGTACCAACTGAACATTCTCCTTCACAGCAAAGGGAACCCAGTCTTGCTTTGCAGGATATTGCAAGTGTGGATTTTTCAAGGCGAGGCAATGCATACTGCCAACTGATAAGAGAAGCCAACAGGGTTTGTGTTGAGGATTAAGCTATGTGAAAGTTAATATCTAGTGTAGAAGCTTTCTGTGACACACTGAAGCTAAGTTGGTTGCTAGTGGCTAATGATAATTTAGGACTGCATTTTGATGGCATTTTGGCTAGAGCCAATGTACTGATTGGGATAAGCCATTGGATTTAAAATAGATATACATGTAATATAGTTTAGGCACTTTTTTGATTTTATGCCTCAAGACTAGGGCAAGATATTGATATAGAACACTGGTGAATTGGTATAATGACTCATGTAATAAGCCTATGATCAATTGTGGTATCATTTATCCCTATACTAGGTCAAGAGATTGCAGTGGAACAGGCATAAACTTGAACAGGCAGCCAATCGGGGTTTTTTTAAATGTCATATGGGTAGATGAGAGCACAGCACAACTTGGAAACACAGAGATGTTTTTGTTACCAAAAGATAAGACAGGCATGAAAGAACAAGCCAAGATAATATATTACTATGGTTGGTGTAATAAGGTGCCGATTTATGGTAGACTCTGTTAATTTGATTAAAGTGTGAAATATTTTGTGAAGGTGCATGTGTGGGCTGGAAAAAGGAAAATGCATCTTTGATGGTATTACGAGAGCCCCACTTTTTCTTCACCAGACCCTTTTACCCATCGTGAAGGATGTTTGCCTGCATCACCGCTTCATGCAGGACACTGATCCCAAACATGAATTGAACATTGATGGAGAATGTCTCCTGAGTTTCTAGATTCCAACCCCATTGAAAACCTGTGGCATGAGTTGAAGGAGTATATACATCAGGAGAAAAGTGAAGCCCAAGATTAAAGCTGGATTGATGGACAGCATAACACATTTTGATTAACTGTAGACGTTGTCAGAAGTAGATTCGACACCTGGAGGGCTGGGATACAGGGTATATATTAATTATTTGGAAATCACTTGTCAAGCAAAGTTTCTCGAAGTTCTTCAAGTTGTGGTGTTTGGGTGGTACTGGAGGAGTTTTTTAATTTTTTTTTTATCATAATTATAATAACAAGGATAATTTCAAAATAACTACAGTATATCAGTTATCTAGTTGTCTAACAAGTCCAGTTCTGACTGTGACCCCCACTGACCCCACCACCACAGATGCTAGACAGTATTATCCTTGTCTTCCATGATGGGCTTGAGTTCTTCCTCCAGCTCCTCCATGGCTGCTTGGTAACTATATTTCAAAATAATAAATCGCACCTGAATTTAATTTAAAGAATTTTCTTTCAAACTTACCAATAGGCCTTTGTATATCACCCACCCTGCCTTGACTTTACAGTCAGCTCCCACTGAGGAGCACCCTAAGATATTACTGCTTGGTACAACCAAAACAGAATTTTCATTCTACCAGAAGACCAAACAATAGACTGTATAAGTATCATTACTGGGTCCACTGTGCTAGCCTTTATTTTATTATTTTTTTTCTTTTCCTTTTCCAGCAAGAACGTTACTAAAAACTACTAAATAACACTGAAAACTACACTCAAGTAAAGGCTGGGTCACTACCGTAGGTAGGCACTAGAGGTACAAGCCATTGGAGTTCTACCTAGTATACACTTACTGCTTAGAGCAAAGGTAGCAGTGAGAGTTCCTCTAAGAGCAATTCCCAGGACAAGTCAAAAGTAGAAATACGACAAAATCAACAGAATCAACAGTAGGACTTTACATGCTCTCTCTAACACGTGGTGTAGGATACCGATTATGCATTTCGATAACAGTTCGTGTGCTGCATTTGCAATACGTAGCTTGAGCATTGCCTGTGCATTCCTTGACAGTTTCTGCATTGAACGTAAACATAACACAAAAAGGATTTTGGGGCTTGTACTGCAGGTCTATTACTTAAATATGCAATGTACACTTGTGTAAAGGCATACGGGTAAGCACCATCAAGAGCCATGGGTGTCTTCTTCGTGGCTTGAGTGACAAACCAGGTGAGAGCTGTTCATACAATAGCTTACCTAGAGACAATAAAAGTAAACAAGTACTTGGGTGTTTCTCTAGTTAATTAGAATAAGGTTTCTCTAGCAAACAGCATGAGATAGATTCCACCATGAGAGCTCTAGCCTAGGGTTTAGGTAATACCAAATTATGTATTTTGTGCGGCTACAGTACAAGCCAAAAAAAATGACGTACCATTTGCACTCGGCTTACATTCAATGCAGAAACATTTAATAGGAATTGCTCAAGCAATGTATTGCAAACATAATGCATGAACAGTTACTTAATGATCTATAAAAAAATGCAATTAACATTGAAGTTATCTTACATGGGTTCGAGAGGGTTCTTAAAAAGTCAGTCGCCTTCTGGTTCATCAGGCTCAAAAGTTTATTGATTAATCCTCGCTTTAGGGCATGTTTTTGATTTTGTTGCAAAAATTCTGTTCCTGATGAAGGCTTATTGACCATTTACATTTTTATTCCTGTGGGTGTGCGGGCAGGGGCCCAATGCATTGCTTTGCCCAGTCCATACAATGCAGTTAAGATGGCCCTGTTTGTGAACATGCCTTAAGAACCACACCTCCACTGCTGGCCAGATAAAGAAATAACCCCTTAGATTATCTTGGAACTGCAAGATCACATGCATACATAATCCTTGGGCAATAGATGGTGTAACCATACTAAGTAATAGTGAGATCTCTAGAATACTCTGTAACATCTCATTGGTCATGTTCATATTATTTTCTCATTTATGTGCTGGAGCAAGCCATCCTTATAAAGGGGACTGACTGGCTCCTAATAAAGAGGCTTTTGTTGGACCTATCTCTACAAGTATTGACAAGTTACCCTTCAAATGCTACACCCATGCTCTAATTAGAACAGACTTGCGGTATAAGGTCTCCATTCTTCACATCTGGTTGCAGCTACAGAAACAACCCTCTCCAAAGAGAAGACTGATCAAGGAGCCCTAGCCGAGCTTACTCTGCAACGCTTTTACTTCCTTTCCCCAACACAGATTTTCCCACCCTCCATCAGCATGAACCATGGCTACCAGAGAGATGTGAGCCAAAACCAAGAAAGAGAAGGCCAGAGAGTATATCCTTGCCAGGGAAACGGCAATAATTCTGAGACCCAAGACCAAACCCCCACCTATCATTCATCGCGCAACATGACCGCTAACAACTCAGCATCCATGGATGACATGATTTTCTTAATTATCATTAAATGCAGTTAGAGACATAAAGAAGAGAAGAAAGATTATATAGCAGAAGTATCCTGTCATGAGGCCAGAGAGGCAGAATGACTACAAAGAGAAGAAGTAGAGAGAGAAGAGAAGAGGGAAGTCAACAAGAGAAAGACAGTCATAAGCAAGAAATGGACCTACATCACCAAGCTCTCCAACTTCACCAGAGTATGACCACCCCTAACTAAGCTACATGAGAGACAGAAAGACTGTGATGATTTCCTGCAAACATTCCAGGCCCACATGGACGCACTCCGAGGGCCAAGACACTACTGGATGCTTAGTCTAGCACCACTGCTCAGCCCCAAGCTAAGGAAGGTCTACATGAAACTACATCAACAAGAGAGGAGGGACTTCCCTTCGGTAGGAGAAACCCAGTTATTGTTTTGTGATGTTTCTCCAGGCAGATATAGGAGAGTGTTCAAATCCATGATGCCAGAACCAGGGGAAATGTATACCACAGACTCTCTCTCCTGGGTTTCAAATTGTTTCGCAGCAATACAAGCAAAGAGGACTTCCTTGAGACCATAACCACACCTCCCAACCTACCAAGAGCTCCACCCACATGACACAAGCAGATCATACTGCCAAAATGTGGCCCCCACTTCATCCCTCGGTGCTACAAATGCAACATCTATGGCTACTTGCATCTCAATGCCCATGCAATGTCTCAACCATCCATTGATGTGCAACAGAAAAGTCTTGCATATCCAGTTACCAGAGTTATCTTAGACACAGGAGCATCCTAAACCATGGTCCATTCCAAATGGATATCCGACCACCTCGTCACTAGAGCTAACAGGGACTTATTACATGTAACAGCTAATCCTTTATACCATTAGCAAATGTACCTATACAGGTAGATGCTGAAGATGAGTTCAACCTAGAAGTAGTGGTATACTACAGTCTACCGCATGATATTCCAGCGGAGAGAGACCTTCTGGCATTTGGGGCACACCTTACACAAGAAGAGAGAAGATTTTGCGGACTACACCTAACCCAATCACCCCTTGAAATGGAATATTTCATGATACAGAACAACCTCCACCCCACACCCACCCAGGTACAACACTTACCCACTGATTTTAATCCTTCTGTTTTCCCTACAGATCCCAACCTACTCATTCACACTCGGCAACCAGAACACCCTGAATTAGAAGACACTGAGACTCATACAGGAACCCCTTCGCGGAGAAGACGAAATTGACTAAGGCTGATTTAAAAAAAGCTCCAGTACCTTTGCCGTCCATGTGATGCCATCCACCCCCAGGAACAAGGTCCACATAAGCTTCTCCAAGAACAACTCGCCGACCTATCCCTCGCACTTCCCTGAAAGGCATCCTCCTCTGAGACCAGTGACTATATTATCTGTAACTATCTCCTTACAGAACGCAATGCAATCAAGAAGGACCCTACCTACCAACTGAGGCTCCTCGCCCCTATCATTCCTATGTGCTATGCATGGCACATTGTATCCCCATAGCTGGCTGCCTTGGCCAAAAGTAGACGACTGTTCATATCGTTAATGTGGACAGGGGTAAAATCAGACATGCAACAGTTTTCTCAACATGCACCTAGTGCCACAAAACAGCATATCAATCAAGGCAGAAGCTATGTACCACTCCACTCACTATCTGTGGTAAATTGCCCCTTTCACCACATCGCCATGATATGGGAACCTTTCCCAGATCTAAGGCCAGCCACTGCTATATCCTGACAATCTATGATTATATCACCCAGTTTCCAAAGGCCATCCCTGTCAAGACAACCCACAGCACTGCAGTGGCAGATGCATTATCCAAATCTTTACCAGAGTAGGTGTACCATCCGAGACCCTAACAGACTGTTGGTCAAATTTCAACAGCGAATTGACCAAGTAGTTGTACGCTCGACTAGGCAGCAGGGGTATCAAGACTTCTTCTCCACCACCCTCAGACTGATGGACTAGTCGAGTGGTTCAATGGAACCCTCTGGCAGATGATTTTAAAAACACTGATCAAATTCTACAACCAATGTGATACGGCCCTCCCTTGCCTCCTCTTTGCTCACCAAGAAGCTCCCCAGGCTACCACAGGCTACTCCCCATTCGAGCTCCTATATGGCAGATAAGCAATGGATTAGACACCCTCAAAGAAGTATGGGAAGAACCAACTCCATCCACAGAAAATATACTATCATATTTACAGAATGTGACCAGTATTAGTCATGTAGAATGAAGAGTTCACAAAGGATGACAAAGAATGCATGAGACCTCTCCTTCCACCCAGAACCAGGTTCTCCTCCATGATGATCCAGGGTAACTCCTGGCTAAGGAAAGACCCTTCTAAGTAACCCCCCCCCCCCCCCCCCCCCACCTCTCTCTACCCTTCTCCCCTCCCCGAATTCCTAGCAATCGAGAACGGAGGCAATGACCAATCCCCCCATAGATGCCCCTACTGAAGTAGATGACATCCAAACTTGGATTGAACCCCCCTCCACCCACGAAGACCTGCCCAACCGCTACCTCTCTCCAGACCAACTACAGGATCTACTTCACACCTTTGCAGATGTCATCAACGATCAAGCAGGCTACACCACCCTCACCCAGTTCACCATCCCAGACTTCCAGCAGCAAGAGAGAAGAGTTGAGACCTAAGTTGAAGCCCTCCTCCAAGCTGACCAGATAGAAACCTCCACCACCCTGTGGGCCTTTCCCATACTCATTGCACCCCCAAAGACGGATCCCACAGACTCTGTGTCAACTTTAGAAGATTGAATTCCCTCACGACCCCTGACCCCTTCGACATGCCCCTGGTTGATGACCTAATCGACTATCTGGAATCAGACAAATTCATCCCAACCCTAGACCTCACGAAGGCGATTGGCAGATCCCAGTATCAGAAGCATATTGACAAAAGATGACCTTTGTCACACCAGGAAGCAAGTTCTAGTATTCATTTTGGCTTGGTAGGTGCACCCTCTGTATTTTAGCGCCTTATGAATACAATTCTGGCAAAGTTTTCTTCCCTTTCAACAGCCTACAGACAATATATCATCATCCATAGTGACACCAGGGAGACCTATGCCTCATCCTTCATGCTCTCAGAGAGGCCAGAATAACAATCAAGAAACATAAATGCTCACCAGGTGTTACAGAAAACTTGCACCTATCTCGGACATTGTGGGAGAAGGGCAGGTACGTGTCAAAGTCCCAGCAATCCACCATTTTACCGTCACAAAAAGGAAAAAAGACACCCGAGCCTTCCTCGCGCTGGCCATTTGTCACCACTTTATCTCTTCATTCTTCACCACATCTACAGGGTGCCACCCGGACTGCCTCCAGTGGACAGACACTCATCGGAAAGCATTGAACTTCCTCTAATATGCCATCACCCCCTCCTCTGTTCTAATGAACCCCATCCTGGACCATCACTTCAACTTCCAGACAGATGGCTCTAATGTAGGCATAGGAACTGTTTTAAGTCAGATCAACGATGAAAAAAAACAGACCCATTGCATACTATACAAGAGAACTACTTCCACAGGAGAACAGATATGCCACCATTCATCTGACTGGACATGGTGGAAGCTAACAGGCATTTTTGTGTCTAGTTCACTTCTTGAGAGCGATCATAGGTGCCTCACCTAACTAAACTCCATGAAGGACATGAGTAACCACCTCATTCAATGGTCCCTCTCCCTCCAGATTCTGTAATTTACCACACTTATGCCACAGCAGAATTGCTTCATCTTATACAAGATCTGAAAGATCATTCTTGTCTGATGGGTTCAGAAATTGGGAAAATGTTCTGTGCGCAAAGCCAATGGTTTCCGTAAACATGAGAGCTTGCTATGTCAGAAACAATCAGTTACTATTTTAATTCAACCAGGCAGGCTCACACGAGCCTTAGCATCTCATTATTCCTGATGAAGGCTAGAGAATCAAGTCGAAACATTGAGTGAATACAATTTGAAGTTGATTATTGAGAAGGTGATTATAATGTTATTATGTCAACTGAGAGTTCATTGAGACTATTATTGTTGTTACTATTATTGCCATTGTTGTTGTTATGATAATTATAATTATTATTATTATTATTAATTTTTATATTATTATTATTATATTTATTATTATTAGTAGTACTACTATTATTATTATTATTAATAGTAGTAGTAGTAATAATTAGTAGTAATAATAATAATAATAATAATAATAATAATAATAATAATAATAATAATAATAATAATAATAATAATAAATAATAATAATAATAATAATAATAATAATAATAATAATAATAATAATAATAATAATAATAATAATAATAATAATAATAATAATAATAATAATAATAATAATAATAATAATAATAATAATAATAATAATAATAATAATAATAATAATAATAATAATAATAATAATAATAATAATAATAATAATAATAATAATAATAATAATAATAATAATAATAATAATAATAATAATAATAATAATAATAATAATAATAATAATAATAATAATAATAATAATAATAATAATAATAATAATAATAATAATAATAATAATAATAATAATAATAATAATAATAATAATAATAATAATAATAATAATAATAATAATAATAATAATAATTAA